>VZTE01003591.1:656659-789139 GCA_013397775.1 Eulacestoma nigropectus
GGGCGGCGGGGGGCTGGGGCGCGGCGCCCCGCAGGCGCCCGACCCGCCTGCCCCGCACCCAGCTGCAGCCCACGCAGAGGCGCAAGTCCTGCTGGGCGCCGCCGGCCGCCAGCCCCAGGTGCTCGATGAGCAGCGGCGGCCCCACGCGGTGGAAGGCGGCGGAGAAGAAGGCTCGCCCGTGGCTGTTGGTGGAGAAGAGCAGGAGGTCGCACTGGATGCCCAGCGGGCGGCTCCAGCGCACCAGCAGTGAGCTCAGCATCTGCCGCTGCACGCTGATGTTGCAGTGCGGGTCCTCGGCGGGCTGCGGTTGCCCCTGCGGCTGGGGACGCTGCTGCTGCTCCTGCTGCCCCTGCTGCTCCTGCCCGGAGGTGGTGGGAGCGGAAGGGAAAGGCCCTTGGCTAGGGACAGTCGGCGTGCCCGGGCTGTCGGTGCTGCCTTCCTCCTTGCTCGCTGCCCCGTCGAGGTCCATCTCGAGGCTGGCCAAGGAGCGGGAGGAGGAGTTGGCAGGGGGCAAGAAGAGCTCCTGCTCCTGCTCCTCCTGCCCGCTGGCAGCCGCCGAGGGGCTCCAGCCCTGGCAGGGCGGCAGGCAGGCGGCCAGCAGTGCCGGGAAGAGCAGCGGCAGCATGGCATTAACTTAGAGCCGGAGAGGAGGGAGAGGAGGAGGAGGAACGGGAGGCTGCATGGCGCTGCCGGCTGCCATCTGGGAAAGGAGGCACAGTGCTCTCGCCGAGCGAGAGAAAGGGAAGGAGGGTGGAGGCAGGCGAGGGGGTGGGAGCGGGGCTGGGGCTGCCGCGGCGACGAGCCGAGAGAGCCGGGAGCCTCGGTGACGGCAGCGGCTCCCCCCTTCCCCGCCTCCTCCGCCCCCGGCCCGGCCCGGCAGCGCCCCGGCGGGAGGAGCCCTGCGCCCGCCCGGCCCCGCTGCCGCGCCCCGCGGAGCTGGCCAGGGGCAGCCGCGCTCCGGGCAGGCAGCGCTCCCTCCCCGGGGCGCGGGCCGGCAGCGGCCGCCGCTGTCCCCTCAGCCGGGGACCCTCTCCCCGCAGGGACCCCTCTCCCGCGCCGCCACCGCGCCGCTGCCTACGCGCCCGTGTCCGAGGGGAGAGCCGGAGCCTCCCAGCTCCGCCGCCGCACCCGGGGGGCCGCCGCTCCCTCGGTGGGCAAGGGCGAGGAAAAGGGGCTGTCAGCGGGCCGGGGCGGGGGGCGCGGATGCGGGAATAGCATACAGGAACCGACTGCACACGCTTTCACTGCGACTTTGTAGGAAAGGAACGGGACGGGACAGGAGACGCGGAGAAAGGGAGTTTAAACTCGGTGGCTGCGCCTTCGCCAGCGGTGCCCTCCAAGTCCGGACTCAGCCCCAGGATCTGCTCCCGCAGCTGGGTGTCCAAACCTGGCCTTGGACTACAGGCATCCCACCCATCCGACGGGCGCTGTCGGTCCTTGTAGCAATGATTTAAACGAGGAAACTGGTTACAAGCAGCACAAAGCTCCTAAGCGTGGTAGCCGTGAGATTTGGCAGCGTTTTTGAAACGCTGCTTTATAAGCAGGATCGTTTATAATCAGACTAGACAGTCAGGCTTGTTTTGTGATCCTATGCTACTTACAGTATTACTCTTTACACGGTTTGGGGTTTGCTGTGTTGCAGTTTGACACTCGGAGCCGCGGGGAGGGCCAGAACTAATGACACAAACGTTCCTCAGTCTTTACTTGGAGCAGAGGATGGGATAGTTCCATTATCCTGGCAGGCATCCAGAACTGAGACTGTCTTCTTTGTCTTTGCAGCCGTTTTTTGACAAATAGAGATGCAAAAGGGATACACTAGTCTTTCCCAAAGGATAGAGCTGAAGTCCATAAGGCTCTCCTTTATGATTGGCATTGGTCCCATGTCAGACATGTTCCCACGTCAAAGTGACACACGGACACATTCTCACTTGAAGAATAAGTTCCTGTAATATCAGCCTCAAGTCCTTCAGGTGAGTGAGGGAAGTGAATGAGGGTAGAGAGTGAATTTTAAATTTGATATTATTCAACATGAGTGAAGGTAGTGAATCAGTTTTCTTTTAAAACCTGTGCCTAAATATATCGTGACAAAATCCAGAGTTGTTTGCCTTCTAATCAAAAGATATCTGAGTAGCAAAATGTGTTTGTGTTTGGTCCCAAATTAGTCCAAAGGGTACTGGCTACCTATAATTTGGCTAGGTTTTTGGTTTTGCTTACTACAGAGAAAGATGCCTGATGAAACGTTCAAAGCAAGCTGTCTGCATGCAGTTCTGGGCTCGTGCTCAAATGTTGCAATACAGTTAATACATTCCTCAGTGTGTCTTATTTAAGAGTTCTCTGATATTTTTTTATTGCCTGTTGAATGTGTCTCTACATGCTTCTCCTGATGTCATTTGTCCTATCCACACTCCCACACATTTGTGGGGCTATAGTATGTCTATAGACCCCAGACCAGCTTAAGAGAGGGCTAGTGTGTAGCAAGTAATGCCAAAACTGTGAGGCCTCTGTATGCACAAATTACATTGCATTGGGATTTTTGGCACAAAGGACTGGAAATGAAACTAAGCCTCAGAAATAAGATTTAGCTCCTGAACACTGTTGCAGTATGTGGGTGGCAAATGCTCTCAGGCAGAGCTTCAGTTCTTTTGGTTTCCACTCCCAGCATCCAATTGAATGCGGTCAGGGGTATTTGCGAAGAAATTGGATGGGAGAAGACTTGAGCTAAGTTTCTTTTTCTGCAAGGAAAGATAACCTGCCACAGGAAATTTAAATGCATTCAGCATCATTTAGACCTCCATAGGAAAGAGCTAAAAGACAGCAATTTATTTCAGGTTGGAGATACATGGGTGCCTCATACCTATTCCTCTTCATCAAGGAATAATTGACCAAGTGGGTGGAAGAAGCAGAAAGTGTGTTAGATCATTGATTGAAAGGCGCTGTCCAGCAGGGCCCTTTACAGATACTTTATTTCTAGGTCTACCAGATATAATTAATCTCTGCATGGATTCAGTCATTCAAAGAGGTTACAGCACACTTGAAAACTTTGTAAGCAGAATTATTATATAGCTCTCTTCTGTTGTTTTCAGCCATAAATCTTAAAGAACAAAGTGGTTTTATGGCTGGAGAGGCTGAAGCATAAAGATATCGGGGGCCAGCCAAAGGTGACCTACATGTCACAGGCAGATCAGAGTGTAGGTTTTGCAGGTTTGATTCTACAGCTATAACTAGAACTATAATGTGTACCATAGGTCACAGTAGCATTTGACAGTATGGTAGAGGAGGTGTGAAGTGGGCTATAATGATAAAATTTTAGAAGGGAATAATGAGGTAACAAGACACTAGTAGGAGTTTCATGAGACAGACTGCAGAGCTGTTGGAAGGGTGAAGATTAATAGTAAAGGATGATCAGAATGTTTGGAATTGTTTTAGTGACATTTTAACTAAGCATTTTTAATAAAGTATTGCTTGTGAAATACTTCAAGTAAGATGAAATCAACAATAAGTATTTCTGCCCAAGTGCCATTAAAATTGCTTCTCATGAGGGTGCTGTTTCAGAGCCTCAAGTCTCATTGCAGCTTGTGAAAATTGATCCTAAGAAGATACTGATTCCAGAAAGAAATCCGTAGTTGCATTCAAGTCAAAAGCTTGTGATGCTCAGGCAGTGTTTCTCAATTCAGCCAACTCGTGTGGATCTGCACTGAGGAAAGGGAGTAACTGCGGAACTTTTCTTGACGGAGGATATGCTTTTGAGGTTGTCATTTCTGAAAGGAGTTGAATGTGGGAGAGAAGACAGGAAAGTAGTGGAGTACAGGGTTGGATATGCAGCTGTAACATCACAGAGATATTTTTCTGTGGGAAGACTCCTACTGTCAATTACAGGAAAAAAAATGTAGGGAGCAAGTAGGTATAGTGATGCATTACCAATCTCTGTAGAAGTGCCAGGTAAATAAGGAGAATTTCACAGTCAACAGCTGAAGAGGGAGGCTGGGCCAGGAGAAAGAAGGTGGTACTTGAGTCCTCTCAGAAAAAAAAGCAGTTTCGGTTCTGTGAAAGGAGTAGGATCAAATCATCCTGGGAGTTGTTCTGAGCGATATACTTGTTCCTAGCTGAGGAAAAATGTTTCTGTGATACAATTTAGAAGGCTTGGTTGGCTAATGGTTTCTCAGCTGATGTGGGAGGAGAGTCTCAGAGTAATGTAAGGAAGTGAACTGATCATACAATGTCTGTGGCATGTGTCCTCTGTCCTCTGAAGAGTCATCAATAACCAGTGGTTTGTTGGTTGAGGAAGGAGCTAAGGGATGTTTCGTACTGCCCACCGAGGTGTTTCTTTGATTGTAAGTACAGTAATCAGGACTTTCACACTTTTCCTTTTTGCTTGGTATTCTTGTGGATTTACCAGAAATTATTTGTGATGAAATACTTAAAGGCCACTGAAGCTTCTGAAATAGATAACAGAAGCTGTTTGGACTAAGCAGCTTGCTACTGCTACATCATGTCAGAATGATTTATCCGCAGAGAACAGAGATCATGTGCTGCACACAACAACCCGGAGTTTTGTACCACTCTTTACCTGAAAATCAGAAGACAAAGGGAACAGCCAACTGGCAAGCAGGCCAACAACAAGGGCATAATCTCTCTAGAGAAGTCAACACATCTCTCTCAGTAAAGACACTAAGCTCATCATTTCACAGGCATTTCTATCAGCAGCAGATTCTGCCTCTGCACCACCCTCTCAGTTACACAAACAGATGTCCCTGAAGCCATAAAATGACCCACGTGCAAGAGCTCGGGCAGATGACTACAATTTTAAAATAACTTTGATAATCATGCCCTATTTAATTAAAAAACTGTAAACATTTTCAGCCCAACCCTAACCACAAGCTTTAACCCCTTATCCAGATCACCACACACTCCTGCAAAAAGCTGTACCTGCGTAGCTGAGGGAGAGAGGCAAGGGAAGGGGTTTGAGCAGTGATGGCCAGGCTGTTTACTGGATGTCAAATGGACTCTGGTGGGGCTCCCATGGTCTGCAAGCCACACTGATGATGGAAGTGTGGACCAAGGGAAAGCAACCACCAGTCAGGACTCCTAGAAGGAGTACTGAAGAGGAGCTGCCCATGGCAATTAATACAAAGTGGAATCCATCTGTAAATACGATTGCTAGAAATCAGGAAAACATTTTTCAGAGTGTCAGGTGGTATCAGTAAGATATGGGGCCTGCTGGATGAGGGCCTCAGGAGCTGGGAGGAGTACTTAGGAGCTCATCTTTGGTATTCCACTAGACTGTGTGTTGTACGAGCACAAACCAAAAACACTTTCAATTCTAAAGATCAGTGTGAAATATATGCAGAGAATGCTAACAGGAATGTATTAATAGACTTTCAGAACTTTTTTTGTGGCATGCTTTATATAGGTTGAGGCTTTTAGACAAACATCAAAAGGAAAAAACAGGAAAAAAGATTCTGTGGGTATGGCTATAAGAGTATTCCAAGGAACAAACTTTGCACCTCCACAGCTGAAGGTGATCTTGAGGTAATCGCAAAATATAAAAACCCCCTATAATATAGGTTGGATAGGTCTAGTTGGCCTACAATGAGTGTTAAATGCAGTACTTTTCACGTATTCCATTTATACAATGAAGTTTTTAAGATCGGATTTAACATGAAGCAGTGTTACAGAAGACTGGATTCATGTTCTTGCCTAGGTTCCCACTTGCAGGTTGATCAAAACCCTCACTCATGTGAGACTTCCTCGCAACTGAACTTCTATAGCTTAGGCAAGATTGAGCCCTGGACTATATTTATTTTGTCTTATAACTACCACGCTTGCTTATTTTATATTTTATTGGCCAGGAGCCTGACTGTATTTATAACCTATTTGCCTCATATTTATCAGCCAACCTATCCAGTGTTGGAGCTTGGCTGAAACTGGCAAATTTAGGATCTGACATGTTGGGGAAAAAAATGAATCCAAATTAAATGGTGCAGGTAGAGAGAGCAGCAATCTGGGTCATTTTAAAGAAACCTCAGATAGGGCTAAAGGGCAATGCAAGAACTTCGTTCGCACCAGAGTATACACATTGCAGGGCTCAGGCTTAGTTATTAGCAGTTGCTAAAGGCCATTGTAGGGTGGGTTTGACCAGGTGTCAAAGTTCATGTGTTCTTGAGGGACATATGTTCTGAACATCTGAATGATCCCTGGGATTCTGGGCAAGCCCTGAGGTGTCACAGCCATTCTTGAAGGAAAAGAGATCCAGTAAAGCAGTAGTTGTTTAACGGTTTAATGCCAACGCTGTGGAGGTAGCAGAAATGGAAAAACATTTGGTGTGATTACATATTAAATTGTTCTGCAAAATATTTGTACATAAAATAACATTTCTTAATGACTATTTTATGAGTTTGTCTTTGGAAAATCTAAACATTTACTACAATAATACATTGAAAAATAGCTCCCTGGAAAGCATTTAATTCTACAAATAATTTGTTTCCCAGGCTGTTCTGTACATGGCTCTAGGGCTTGTCTTTAATGTTATTTATCTCTGTACAGAAAAAGAGACAGGTGAAAAAGTCTGGTATTAGTCTGCACTAAGCAGATGTGGGTTTGGCACTTACATCCAGTGTCGTGTCAGTTTCTCAGTGGCTTTAAAGTGCAGCTATGAAATATAGAACCCTGCTTCCCTAGGAAGTTGCAAGGCACTGTGAAGCAATCCTGTTCCACAGGAGAGGAAGACAAGCTAGTTCACAGGTCATTTGAAACTTGTTTTGTCGTACGGAAGACACACAAACATGACATTGTTGATGGCAATCTATATCTTAAGGAACCTTTTCAAAAAGTAAGTGAGAATAAGAGAATTTGAGTTCAGGGGATCCCAGGTGCAGCTCCTCAGCCAACCTGCAGCCGTGACCATCCTCTCTCTTTCTGTTACTAGCTGGTTCTTTAGTGCTCTATGATACATGACAGAGACATTGTAAGGGAGTCTACAGCATGGACTTAGCTGGTTTCACTGCAGGTTTTTGTCCCCAGCCGTAAAGGAAAATGTAGATTAAAGAAGGAAAAGTGGAGGCTGTAATCAACAAAGTGAGGGTGGGTGGAAGGATAACAAATACCAGAACTGGTATGAGGCATGATTAAATTGTGAAAGGCTTTGAAAGTGAGAACAAGGAGTTTGCATTTGGAGCAGCAAAAGAGGAGAAATGACAAGAGAACTGTGGAAAAAGAGTGATGTGCCCAAATGAATGCACAGTTCCAGATGGCGTAGCCAGAGAGGAGATTACAAAAGGGGAGATGTGCAGGCCTTGGCTAGGACTTTCAGCAGAGCAAGCTGAGATGAACTGTGATATTTTGAAGATGCTTCATGAAACAAATCGGTGACATTTGAAGTACAGCAGCACCAACATCATCAGTAAAATTAGCAGTAAAAACTAAACTCCTCCCTGCCTCCTGACTGTGCATAAACACCGTAGACTGGGGCTCTCAGAGCTGCTGTAAGCTGTTGGTGTGCAGAAACAGACTTGAATTCTGAAGCAGCACGCAGGTACCACTTGTGGTGGTCAGCAGAGTAGTCTTATGTGCGCCCTTGTTACAAGCGTTGCTGGCTGTCCCTTCTCCAGTGAGACACTTTTGCTGTACATCAAACGGGAAGAGATTCGTCTGCCTCAGTGAGTCAGCAGAACAGCATTAACTCTTTGTGGACATGTCAATGCCAGCGAATGGGGCTGTCATCCAGGCACATACAGCTAGCCTGATGCCCACCCATTCCTTCAGCTGGGAAGCAGTCCTGAGCTGCCAAAGAGAAGGTGCTAATATTTCCCATTCTGCTCATCAGTCCAGCATCATTATTATTTGTGAAACAGCAGAGAGTTACTAATGTCATCCTCAAAACAACTGTCAGTTGTTTCTGAGTTAGATAAAAAACAGATTTAAAAAGAAACAAAATGTTCTTACTTTCCAGAGAATTTGCTTGTTCTTACTACTTATTTTCCCAGCAATGGCCACAATCAGTATGGGCCATAATTGCTCACTCAAACCCCAAGACTTATAGCTTTACTAAGCTGAAGTAGCTTCATGGAAGTCAAGGGAGTCAGAGCTTTAATTCCTAACTTTTAAAGAACTCTTGTCCTAGTCCAACAAAGTCAGCACATGAACAAGGCAGCTGATTCCTTTCAGCAGGACCCTGCACTCACAAATGCTGTTCTGTATGGTATTACGGATTCAACCTTAATGCAGGGGCATGCGAGTAAGAGCAAGTGCCTGTAAGCCTGATGCGTTGAACGAGCAGCAGAGGAACAGCAGCTCTTCAGAGAAAAAGATTTTCTCTTTTCATGCAAATGTTCCCAATGTTCTGAAGCAGGAGATGCTTAGAAAATACATGCAGTACGAACTGTTTGCTCTCTAAGAGTTTCATATTCAGTCAGCATTACTTGCTATTTCCACGAACTAATAATCACAAAACAAGTCAGAAATATAGCCTCTGATGTTATGTGCCTGGTTCTTCACTGAACTAACCAGGTTTAGAAGGTGTGCCTGGATATTTATGACATCTTGGCTCAATTCTGCAAATTAAAGAGGGATACATCTCAGCCCTAAGATGAGTATCTTAAATTAGTTTGTGGGATTTCTTGCTTAGACCATCATGTCAAATGCCACTGTTTCTAATATATACAAGTCCATCACCCACATCATTGCAATTGCCCTTGGCTCTTTTTACAATGTTGCTGTAAAGCACTAGAGCTGACAATTGGGTTTTTATCTTCTCATAAAGACTGGTAGGTGGGAATCTGTCATAACTGTATTCATGCTCCTCTTCTCAAGTTCTAGCTATGAATGAAGGCTTTGTTTCTCTTCTCACCTATACCCATACGCTATGCCCTAATCCTGCTGCAGTCAACAAACTGTGCTGATGGAACTGCTGTGGCCCCCTGGTTTCCAGGCTCTGTTGTACAAATCCCAAACTCTCAATTATGAGAAGGTGGTGTAGGCATATTTGTGCTTTTGGTTACATCCATTGTAGCTGGATAAAATCACAGACATAAAAATAGGATTTAGAAATAATCCCCTGTATTCTTATTGCAAGACAGGAAAATTTAATTAGTCTCGGTGGGATTTCCATGTGCCGTGATGGTCAGGGATGCTGACACCACTGGACTACTAGAATAAAGTGGATAATCTGAGAGAGAGTTTATAATACTTTAAATAGCTTAATGCCTTATGAGAATATTATTTCTATTGTATTGTCTGCATATTTAAATATTGAGTTAGCTCTCATTCTGACATAAAATACTCATTGGCTACATTTTCTTCTTTATGCCAGATCAATAGCATCTGCGAGCAGCAGGTTAGATCAAAATCTGTTTTCCCAGCTTTACTGCGTATGTACAAGTACAATGCCAGAAGAGAAAGTATTATATTCTACAGGGAAACAGTTTGCTCAGAGATTTGATTCAGGATTACCTGAATAGCCTGGTTTACAGGTTTCGCAATTTTGTTAACTTGTGCTAACTTGTGTTCATGCTTTTGCGTTTGATTTTGATGCGTATCTCTTGATACTGATGTCTGCCAATACACATATTCCTGCCTACAGTAAAACAGATGGCTTCTCTGTGCTAGAAAGTGATAGATGTTAATCCACTGATCATGACTTCTGAAGTATCTCTGAATGGATGTCAGAGCCTTTATGTGCAGAGCCATATGTAATACATACAATATAACAATATAACTTTTTTAAAAATCCCGTTGTAATTCTTGGACTTTCTGTTTTCAGCTTTGCTGTGTTATCATCCCTGTACAGATTTTGTTTTCTAATATGCTGGTGTCAAATCCTTGCTCAGAAGGCTGGACCCTGACTCACATGCTTAGAGGCTGCAGAAGTTTCCCCAGGCAGCACAGGTTTTCTGCCTGCAGTATCTGAACCAATACTCCCAGTCCTTCTCTTCTATGATTTGTACCTACAGTTCCGAGACAATGTAACTGAGACTCCAATTTAGACATCTCTCACCAGGTAAAGTGGCCTGTTATAGTTTATTTTCATTTTCTGCCAGCAACTCTGCTTGAATGGACCTGCTGGATGGCTAGTCCTAGGAGATAAGGAGCACAGTTTCAGTTTAGGGGCGATTTTATCTCCCTTCTATTCCCCTTGCTTCTAGCCTACAAATTGAAAGGCAGATTTGATATGTCGGCAGTGATAAGAAGGAAGGCACAGGAATGTTAAGTAAAGGTAGTTGCTTGTTAAACTGTTAATTGCATAAGGGGAAATACAGAGCTTAGCGCCATATTTTAACAAAAAAAAAATTTGTGTCTTACAGAGGAAATCATGTTATAGAGACAAAATTAGGATGAAGTATGGAGCATTAGTCTTAGTTTGGCAGAATTTTGGGGTTTTATGTGGTTGGAGGAGGTGGGTATTAGACTCTCCAGCTGTTCTCCCTGTTGTCAAGTACACCGGTAGCTGGTTTTCTCTAGAGATTTTACAAATGCTGATGCTATTTTTGTCCCATAATTTTATACCTTTGAACACACAAATAAGGAACAAAGATGAGTTTAATAAACAGGATTCACTGAGGCTCTAATGATAAGTGAAAATTAATACAGTTAAGTTTGTAGCCTTACTTCCTTATTCAAAATAGTGTTTTTAAGCATCAAATACGGACATGATATCGTATAAGGATTTCCCCAGTGGTAAAAGAAAATTATATAATTTAAGCAAAATCGTCCGTAAAACTTGAATCTGAGGCTTAACTGACACAGGTGGTCTTGTGACAGTCCTTGGAAGAAAATTTGACACAAGAACTGGTATTTTTTTGTGTCACTCTTGAAAAGAGGAGTTTGAGATATGCTTGGAAAAGGTATTTTCAAAGGCAAAGTCCAAAAACAGTTTCAAGGCATTAGAGCTTCTTTTGTGAAAATTCTTATTTACTATAATTAGAACTGGTTTAGGCTGAGGCCTCTTCCATAGGCAATTCTGACCTTAAAAAAATGAATATAAAATAATTCTGAAGCAGAACTGAAAAATTAAATTCCTCAGGAAATTAAAATTCAAAAGAAATTTGTTTCCAAGCTATTATTATATGGATTTTAAAGAGCTGGCTTATTACTGTCATGTCAATAACAAAAACTGCTTTGTGCCAGCTGTACTATCTTGATTAATTTTGCATAGACTTTTCATCAAATTAATGTCTCAAATGTCCCACATCTGCAATACCATGTTTATATATTATCTAATTATTTAATACAAAATACAGAAGATAATACATACAAAAGCCAATGATCAAGCAATAACACCAAAAGCATTTTATTAAACTAAGCATTTCTACAAGATCACAACAAAACTAAAAAGGTGAGAGGGTTGGTTACATCACTGAAAACTGAACTAGAAAGTTGCAAGTTGTTACTAAATGGTTTGATTTCGACAAAGACATGTTTTGTACCAACTTTACAGGCCATGCCTTTGGCTCATTTACACACCTAACAGTTCTTTGATAATTAGCTTTGTTAGAAAAATCCTTTGTAGAGATTTTACATCTGGTCACTTACAGATGGTCAGATTCTTCTAGTCCTCATAATATAATGTGTCCAGTGTTCCAGGGCTACAAAAAGGTATGGATAGGAATGCTAAACAATTTATTCTAAAGGCCAGATTACGGGGTTTACATCAACATCATCCTGTTGATTTTGACAGAGAGATTTCTGACTAAGACAGAAGACTGGGGAGCCCTGAGACCATAAATTCGATTGCAGTATGGCCAGGCACCTGCTGAAATAATGGTGTTCTCTGTGATTGCGGAAGTAATTTTTTGAGTCATGTTTTTCAGCTACTAGAAACTGCTTTTGAAGTCAAATCCCTTCAAAAAGCATTTGTTTCACAAAAAGTATTTACTCCTGAGTCCCACGGGGACTGTCAGCACTAAATGAAGATCTCCAGAAGCTCACCACTGAAGCTGATCACTGTTTATATAAATGGTATACCTGTAGTACTACTGCAACTGGATCCATTCAGCTTGCTTCAAGGAACTTACAAGAGGCACTAGAAAAATATATGGATGACAACTTTGGCAGTGCTCTTATACATAGGTAGCCCTTGAAACTATTCCAAGACTTGAACGCCTATACCCGAGGCAGGAGGACCCTGTAAATACACATAGACTCGTATCTATATTGTTTACAGTTAATATTATGTTCATATGAAAGCTTATTTTCATTTTCTCCTGAGTTTTCTATAACAGCCAGGCTGAAACACGCAGTAAGCAATGTTGAAGCTCATTGTAACAACTGAGCTCTGAATGGGAGGCAGTTCCTGGCCCTCTGTGTTCTGTCCCCAGCCTGGTCTAGTGAAACACCGCATTAGAAAAGGCCCTGGAGGGAATCCTAATCCTTTGAGCAACTCATTTGGTAACTGGGCAGAACAGGATGCTTCATTCTGACACTTCTTCCTTCATCTTCAACCTGTGATGGCAAACATCTGGGCATATGTCCTGCATTTTGCTCTATATAAGCAAGAGTAGCTAAGCACAGAATAGGTAAGTTAGAAGGGACCACTGGACCGCTTTGTCCTACCCTCCTGCTCTAATCTGAGTCATCTAGAGCAGATTGTTCAGGGCCATGTCTGGTCAGGTTTTGAATATCTCTGAGGATGGAGATTCCACAGCCTCTGTAGGCAACCTGTGCCTTTGACCACCTTATACTTAAGTCGAATTTCCTTTATTTCAACATGCACATACTGCCTCTTGTCCTTTAACTGGGTAGCACTGAGCTACAACTCAGTGGATGTCACTACAGCACCTAGCACAAGGAGAACTAGTTTTGGGGGTGCCTGTGGGTGCCCCTGTAGCCCAAAAAAAACCCACAGAGAAACAGCAGTAACAGTCAGGCGGGATTTCTCTCCCCAACAATCCCAGGTGGTTCCAGTGCTTTTTGATTAAATTGAATAAATAATTCATTTGACACCATAGGGTGTCATGACATTGCTCAAGATGAGCTCAGTGCTGATGGAGTGGGAACTAGGAGCATCACCACACAGGAACAGTGTGAATCTCCTTGGTTGCTGGAGCTCCTTCTCTGCAGCCAGAAGGGAGGCAGGGAGAGAAAGACAAAGTGAGCCTCAGGCACTGGAGTAACAATACATACCTGTGTGGGGCAGGAGACCTTCTGCTGGACACTTGCACCCCACTTTGGGAGTTGGAGGCTTTGCAGAGTGTGGAGGGGCAGGCTCAGTATTCTCTCCCCATCCTTTGCCTGAAGTTTGCCATAAAGGCGAAACTGAGCCTCATTTGTCAGGAGAGAATTAAATGATCCCTGAGGTTAGCAAAGCACTCAGAGACCCTTTGGGAAGAAAAGTGCTACGTAAATAGAAGCTGATTCCTACAGGTTATTAATAGATGTATCTGCAAAAGTAATGTGAAAACTACAAAGGAAAGATCATTCTGAATTAAATTACCATAATTTTTTTCATTGCTGTCTCTTTTCAGGAGACCTGGATTATACTGCTAACAATGACAGGTTTGAATAAGAGACAGGGTTTGTGTGGGCCAGAGGTGGGAACAGAGAAGGAGACTAATTATATCTTTTTTTAACCTTTGTATGCAGCTGGGCAGGATAAAAATGAATTATGCAACCAGCAACTGAGCTGTTATCCCAGTGGAGGCTGCAAAATGGTTCCCAGGTCATCTAGAAACATGATCTAACCTGTCCCATTTCTTCTGGATCTAACCACTTTACAAATCATTAGATAAAATTGGTATTTTCTGCATGCTTCACCTAAAGCTCATGAAATTATCCTGTGGACAAACCAAAACAGATTTCTCTCACCTGCTCTTACCTCAACAATGCAGAGGGTGAAGAGCAAGCACTGATGTGGTCTGGGAGAGCTAGAAGTAGCACTCTTCAGTGTACCTTTGGAACCTGGGTTTAACAGGCTGAAGATGATGGCACTGCTTTTACAGTCACTCAGATGTATCATTTGAAGGCTTTATTGAGTGGTATTTATTCCAATTTTAATGCATGTTTTGATGTGAAGCTTTGTTCAAAAGTGAGAAATGGATGGGAAGGTGTAGAGGAGCCTTCAATGCCTGTATTACTCAGCAAAGTAGCAGGTGTCTGACCAGAAACAGAAAGAACCCCTCTGCAGGCAGAAATTATGGAGAAATGGAGGAATATGTTCCCATGAAATAAGAACTCTTTTCTCTCTGCTCCTTGACTTTCCTGCCCAAAATTCAATTCAAACTGCAATTTAATCTAACTGGTCTATTTCTGATATTCTGTGGCTATGCCACTTTAAATGGGGTCTGGCATGAATTGGAGCATATCCCAAGCAAAGAGTTTGACCTTCCAGCCTTGATTTTTTGCAAATTCTATTCACACCATTTTGCAGCATCAAAACACAGGGTCTGTGCCCCACAACAAATTAAAGCTTTGTGTGACACAAAGGGCTTGTTAGGAACAGAGCTTTTATATGTTGCTCTGCAACACTTCAGCCCTATCAGACTTGAACTCGGGAGGCTGAATGAAGTGTCTTTGAGAATTGGAACCCAACATTTGCTCAGTTTTGTGTCAGTTTTCCTAGTTCTAATTTGGTCTAGTATAATATTTATTGAGAGTGATCCAGAACACTAAAAGGCTTTAAAACTTGCAGCTTGAGCCAGTTTATCCAATTCAAGAATTCTGGCTACTTCTTTTTATTTACACTGGTTTTTTCCTCAAGGAAATAGCATCAATTATATCTGTGTTTTGAAAAGAGGGTAAAGAATATGATGCATTTGTTTATTACTGACTTATAGAAAAGGGCAATATATCACTGGAATAGCTCTGCCTGCAGATGTATAAAAGACTCTGATAGCTTAAATCTTCCTGTGGATAACCTGATACCTCAAAGATTAGTTCATGCCACTTCTTTGTCTTAAGTAGTGTAAAAAGGCAAAAAATGAAGTGGAAATACTGTACTGAATAAGTTACAAGACAAATTCTGTGCCTGGAGGGTCACATTTTACTGAATTGAGATTTCCCCCCATTCTTTCCTTATATAATCTATGGCCTTTTTGGTATTTGCAGTCAAGAACCTGTGACTTTGCAATTATTTAAACTCTTAAATGCTAGGTAACCTACTACCACCTGAGTGACCGAATGCATCCTCACTAAACTGCAAATAATGACCCAATTTAGCTGTAGCCTGTGCCAGTATCTGTAAAAAAGGCCAAGTCAGTTTTTGTACATCATCCCAGTACAGCAGATCTGTTGATAATTTGGATATAGTGTGTAACACCAATGCTTGTGTTAGGAATTTCCCAGTCATAATATCAGGGTTGCTTCTCTAGAGGTATCTGTCATTTACTTGTCATCCACTTGCTGACATGGCCTTCAGAAGACAGCCTTTTCTGGAGCCCTCATCAGTGCCCACAAGCGTCAGTCACAGTGGGGAACAGTCTCCAGGACCCACGTCTCCTGGACTGGGCTCTGGGGAGGTCACACAGTTTGTGTCCTCCTAGCATGTGTAGTACAGTGAAATGAATGTGAAGGGAGCTCCTGAGCTTGTGAAGGTCCAGCAGGTTAAATATCTATAGCTTATTTGTCAGGCCAAGCAAGTGAATATAATCCAGTGCTGCACTCCTTCATGACACCTCATGAAAAGTGAGGTCAGCATTTTAGCTCCTGTTTTCTAAACCCTCTATTAGGCTGATCTTGCTTCAGAATCAACTTTGCAGTGTTCTGCTGGATGTGGAACCAGTAAGCCTGAAGGGATGGGAGGGCTTGTGAATGCAACTACCTCCTCATGACGTGAAGGGATGTGCAGGTATGTGTTGCACATCTGTGGCCTCCAATGCATTCAATCCCAGGGAAAGGAAGAACCCATGCAATAAGTACTTATCACAAACATCATCACAACTGCCCACAAGGAGCAAACTTTATATAAGCAGAAGGAATCAATCTAGGAATCAGCATCGCGTTCTGAATGCCATGGGAAGTTACCAGCAATCCTGCCCCAGTAGAGAGGACTTGTGACTATTTGCATTAGCTATGAAGAAGCAGATGATAGCAGCAAAGAAGCTTTAGGACAGAAATCACTGAAAACATTTTGAGGAACTAAGGTATTGGAATTGCATTTGGCATTCAAGAAAGAAAGAAAGAAAGAAAGCAGCTGTTGCCTCACATATATTTATTTAATTTCTTTTGGGTGTTTTGGGTAAAAGTGCTGCTGGCTCTATCAAAGCAGCACTCAAGGTGTGCAGGATGGTGCTGCCCATCTGCCATACCCAGACAGATGCTTGTCTGTCCCAGAAATATAATCTTTATTCTAAATGAAGAAAATTATCCCCAAACAGACAAAAATTGACAAAATGCATGTATTTCACGTGACTTCAGCAGGAGGTTATTATGGAATGAAATCACTGGGTGCTCCTTCCAGCACAGGTGCCACCTCCAAAAACAGCTAATTTATCCCCAAGCCTGGTGTTTTCTTTGCCAGCCTGTCTCAAAGGGACAGTTTAGAATGCACATGGACATGAGTCTGACTCCAGCTGCAAATAGCACCGTGGAGCAAGGGAAGGCCATGTAGATAGAGCTGGATGTACATGTGAGGAAGGGGAGGAATGTCTTGCAACCTTGCCAACAGCCCCTTGGTGATGTAGGGGCTGCTTGTGGACCACCACCACTTCTGCCAGCACCCAGAACGCTCACCATGGCTGACAGACGGTGGGTGCTCATTGGTTTTTCAGCAGGGCTTTTTTTTTTTTTTTTGAATGGGAGGCACAATTCCTAATTCCTTCTTTAAATAAACAAATAAATATAATTCCATTTTACCGTTCCAAATCAAGACAGAGAAAGCAATACATAGTCTACATGCACACAGCTACCCTTTGAGGAGACAGACGTTTTCCATTCTGGGCACCAACAGAGGCTTTGCACTTCAGCCATCTTCCCAGGCAGCATTTTTAATTAAAGTTGTAACTTATCCCAAGGAAGAATCCAGAAAATATCTGGATCTTTCTTCCTTTTGTCAATCCTCTGCCCTAGGCAAGGAGATAATGAACTAGTCACTTCAAAATAGCGCTCACCGTGAGCTAATTTATTTTGTTATATTATTGAGCTTGAGGGTGAGTACAGACTGCACATTTCTCCCAGAAATGACAGAATATTTTGAGCTGACTGATTTGAGACCTCTGTGGCTTAAGTTGTCTGCCTGCTTGAAGCTTTCTTCCTGCCGGAGAAACAAGTACAGTGAGTCACTGGGAAGGGCACTGCAGTAATGGATTGCATTAGGGGCACACGCAGAGAGAGACATGAGGTCTCTCATTAGGGACGTGCTGGTCCATGAGATGACAAGAGTCACAGCACTGCAGCTGGGATGTGGGTTTTAGCAAGGCTCCTAGCACCATGAAGCCCCACCAACAAGCACCCTGTGCACATGGAGCAGTGCTGCTGCATTTCTCTCAGCCTACAGTGTCAGAGCAGCTGTTGTGCCTAGCTCCAATGAAGCCAACCTGGACATGCAGTACAGGGGATCACAATGGTGGGTAACAGCTGTGAAGCTGTGGAAATACCTGAGCCTTCAGCAGAGAAGGGGGAACACATTGCATGAAGACTGATGCTTCCGGAGCAAAGAAAATGAGATAGAAATAATCCCTAGTAAAGTGAAGATTGTGGCCTTATCACAGATCTGTTTGCTTAAAAATTATTCTTACAGATGAGCTAAATGGAAATCTGTTTTGTTAGGAAACTCATCTAAAGTTTAGCTCCTCTCATCTCAAGTTTAGCTCCAGATTTACAGACAGCAGGGAACCTTTCTACTAATTGGAGTCTAGCATCAGTTGGGGCTAGCAGAATTTTTATACAAAACCTTTTAAGAGAAGAAAATCTTTTAAGGAAGGCCTGTGCCATTTTTACCAACCAGATTTTTTTGTGTGTTTCTCGAAAGTATGTGAAAGGCAAAGGGTGAGAGTAAACAGCAGGTACTATTTCTGATCAATTCACTTCCATTATTTAGACTTGGGTACTTGTGGAGCTGAAACTTCAAGTAAAGCTCATAAAGCGATGGAATCAAAGACATAAAAATGCCTGTAGGAATCTCAAGAACAAAGTGGCTTTGTGAAGTGTATTTTTGGTCTTGGAAAATGGGAAGAGTTTGTGAAACATAAGACAGTCTTTACTGAACTAACATTGATGTCCAACCTCCTAATGAATTCAGGCTCTCGTTTCCATTCATTGATATTTTTATTTAGACCTTTCCTAAACTTTAATCCCTTTCTGCAGAGGAGGAAACAAATTCCTATCTACTGTTGGACACACCTGCTTATATCCCATCAGAACCAGATGCAAAGAGATAATCTAATTCTTTATTTAGATTTATGTAATCTAATGCCTGTATTTGTGTGTTTCTTGATGGACTTATCTAGATTTTCCTACATAGTGATTCTCCTGTGGTATATTTATATCAGATTATCCTGTTGTATATTTATATCACCCTGTAGAGTTTCCATTAACACCACCAAACATTCAACCTTGAGCAGTTACAGTAACTGCACAGGACCTGGAAAGGAAATCTCTCTATTTATAGTTTAGTAAATTAGAAACCTACGTGGTAACACTTGTTGTAATTCAACAGTAGATTTTTAACCATGTAAACAGAAACCAGAGGGATCAAATCTAAAATAACATTGATTTTAGTTGAAGGGAAAATATGTAAAGGTGAGGAAATAAATGAAAACCTGGCTGTTCACTGTAGGTAGACCTTATTTCTGAAAAAAACCCCCATATCAAAAATTGTATGACATTCTTTTTCCGAGTGGAGTATCATACTAATTATTGTCCTTTTTTATTCAGTAGTGGTGATGTTAATGCAAGTTCTCTGTCTGTTTTCATAGTTCGGCTGCTTGTTTAGTAGACCGCTACAAATGCACCAGGTTTGACTCGGAGATGTTTTCCAAACAGGGTCATTACTGTCATTACTGATCAAGATGCTGTCAGCTGTACAGTGAGCTCCCAGTCTTTGTCTTGTGCCCCTATATGCCCATGGCTCTGGGCAGTTGTTCTTTCTTGGTTCCAGCAGTGCTGCCTGAGAACAGCATTGGTTCTGCTCATGGCTGTCTGGAGACTCAGAGCTGCCCAGCACAAGGGAGTACCTGTTTGCCTGCCCCCTGCTCTGCTTTGTCAGCTCTCTTTAATCTGCCTGTGACTGTTGGTTCACATTCATGCTTAAAAGCAAGGTGATCCCACCAACATTTTTTTCTGAAGCAGATGAGGGAGCACTCACAAGGTCCTTTCCTCTGGCAGAGCTGAAGCAGTGGCAACCAATACAAATGGAGTGACAGGCAGCTGGAATGGTACAGCTGTTTGCAAAGGGAATTTCTGTGTGTTTATACATGCATATGTATGTCCATTTTATGATCTGAACATTGCTCCTTCAGAAGAAAAATGGTTCACACTCTACAGTGAGCAGACTCACCTCTGTTATCTAGTAAAGGGGCTGTTTCTGCCACAGTCAGAGAAAAACAATGGCCCTTTTTCTAAAGAAGAGCTCTTTGAAGCCAGTCTACCATGACTTTGCAGAAGGGTTAAGGAGCTTATTCTGTTTCTTTAACCCAAGACAAAGACTTCCCTGAATGAGTCACCCCACCTCACACCCCAATGTTGTTCTTACAGGATGTCTGAAGAATGAAAGAGGACTGAGTTTTTATTTTTGAAATACCCATTTCCTTTGGCTGCACTGTGAGTTGAAAAACCTTCATTTGTGATTTCAGTGCTGTAGGGTAACTAGTTTCCTAAAACTCTCCAAAGGCAAGAGATTTGCAGTCATACCTTATTATATGTTTATAACTATACTTGGGAAAACTTGCATGACCCAGAAATGTTTGCCAGTATTTAAGGGGATTTGCTGAACACCAAATGGATCTCTCTTCCTGTTTCATGATGATTTTCTGCAGTCCAGATGCTGCTTTTTATTTTGGTTCTTGTAATAAAACATCTCTTCCCACGTTCACCTCTTCTGTATTATGCATAAACACTTATTTCGTGTACATATTACTGAATACCGAATGATTAAACGACTAAGTTGGATGGATTCAGTAATAACTCATTTCACCATCAGATTAAGTCCTGCTTTTCTTTTCATACTAAGAGTACTTGGTATACTTATTTTTGGCAGTACACCGAACCTAAGTCAGTGTTACCTAATTTATAGCATATCCTTGATATACTCTGGTCCATTAAACAAAGGCAGGCCTTCACAACCTCTTCCATAGACGAATTATAGCACTGTTTGAGTGTCTGCATTTGAAACATTCCTTTGCTGTAGCCCACGTAGGACATTCAGTTCCTCTGATCACACTCCCATGTGGGAACTGGGTAGCTATGCTGCAATGGTAAATCCTGTGCTTGCTTTATGGAATAAGCTTGCTTTTGAATTTAAACAAATGAAAGGTGAAATTTTTTTCCTGTGCTTACAATCCTTATCTTTGGCCTGGAAAAGGAGAAACAACCAAGAAATGCTGAAAGCGGGAAAATCTGCTGGATTCCAAAGGTATTACTGCCAAGAACTCAAATATGTAAAACACAGACAATTGAATAGTCAAGGACATCTTTTCGTAACTCACATAGCTCCAAATTATTTCAAGTGTCTTTATTTTTCTAATATTAGGAGCTTGACTTGTGTAAAATGTTATGAGATGAAAATACTGTTTCTACTGAAAAACTATAGGACGTATGTAATTACCTAAAGAATCTTATTTTGATGAAAATTTGTAATAGCCATAACTATACATTGAGATATGTAAGTCCTTATCATACATATAAAGAAACTTCATTTTTGCTAGCAGATGGAGTATTTAATTTTATTTCTATTCCTTTCCCAGCAAACAGACATTCAATGCAGGCAAGTTGCATTGGTGTGCTTGTCAGATGTTCACTTTCTCAAAGGTATATAGGCAATTCTGATGTCAAAGGTAATTTGTTACCTAAAATATCACAGAGGATCTGGGCATTAGCTCCTCACAAAAAAAGCCCAGGATGAAGCATGTTTCAATTCTACTAAATTTGGTGGCATTTCCCCATGTACAAATAGCATAATTTGGGCTGATAGCTATTTGCATAGTTGGTCAAAAAAAGCTTAGGGGGGAAGAAAAAAGAAAGCAGGGGTGAGGAAAAGCAGAGAACAAGAGCAAAGAGTCCTGTAATTCCAGAGAAAAGGGAAATCAATTCTTTGAGGATTGGAGAAAGCTGAAGGAGTAGGAAGAATCCCCAGACATGGTAAAGAAAAGTTCTTACAAGACTAAAAACAAAATTTCAAATGTTAGCAATTACTTTCAAGGTGTTATCAGCCATCGCTGGTGTGTTGTCATGGGGAGAAAAAGGCGTTGCAGCATCAAAGGAAACAAGGAATCTAATGAAGAAAGAAATTAAAGGAGTAATTTGCATCTATTTGGTGGAACAATCTTCAGAGGCACTTTTGTTAATTAGAAGGTTTGAGCTGCACATATTAGAGTACTGAGAGGCTGGTGGAAGTCCCCAGACATGTTTCAAGGCAGCAATTTGTATGGTCACAGAACATTTCTATAGCATCACAATTTATCAGTGAATTGAGTTATTTTTCCTTCATCACTTGAAACTCAACACTCAGAAGGGAAAATGACCAGCCGCTTGCAGGAGCAAACATAATACTTAAAAGCTCATATTTTCTTCCAGAACTTTTGATACTACCTCTATCCACTGGGGTGTGACTATGAGTGTCCCTAGACTTAACTGTGACCGTTTGGTCTTCTTGTGTTGTGGGTTTTATTAATTTCTTATTATAGTTTTGTGAGTGTTTAGAGGTCTAGATATCTGTTCTGAAAAAAGTAAATAAATAAAATTTATATAAAGGGAGAAAGAGACTAATTCCCTGCTCCACTAAAATTAATGAAGACAGAACAGCAATCAAATTTAGCATACTTTCTGGTAGTGTTCAATGCTTCAGATGTTAGTCAGGTGGATTTTTTTTTTTATCATTAGCATCTAAAATTTCAAAAACAGAAGTTGAATTCTTAGATCTGTATATATTTTATGAATCAAGAAAAAGTCTTGATTTTTCGAGACTTCTTTACATGTAATGGATTTGAGTAAAACCGAATTTGTTTTTCTACAGACTTTTTTTAGCCATAGACAGAACTTTTCATCCCTTACACAGGAACTCCCTCAGTCTGAATGCTTTTTCCTTCCTTTCTACCTCTTATTTCCTTCATCTGAGACTTTCTCTGGTCCCCACATTCTCCATTTCCTGGCTGTGTCTCCTGCTTCAGAATATACCATGTCCCTGCCCCTTTCCTGTGCACCCAGCTCTGTTCCTTAGATGGATAATTGCCTGTAACCATTTCACCCAAAAACAATTACTTCCCATCCAGTCTCATATCCTTACTGGAGTCAAATTGATTCAGAGCCTAAAATTATCCCTGAGGTCAACTCCACCCACATAAATACAGGGGATTTAACTCTGTGTTTTCCTTTCAAACATGATTTTTAAAAATTTCAGTCTTATGTATGTTTTCAAAACATATTTTCATTGAAAAGTATAAAAGCAAAAGCTCATTCATTCCCTTTGAGTAATACCTATTCTTTGCACCCAATAGCTGTTGCAAATACAAAAATTTTTTTTTAAATCAAAACAAGCAGACTGCTTTCACAGCTTACTTGCTTTTCCCCTCATTACCGATCTTTTGCTGTAACCATGCATCTATCAGTAATAATGTGTTTTGTGTGTACGAAACTTTTTATTGCTGAAAAAGCACTGACCAAACTTGCCTGGAAGTCTCAGATGAAGATTGCTTAAAGGATGTGGCTGAAACAAAAAGGTGTTTCTACCATTCCATAAATAAATCCTCCGAAGTGTAAATTGTAACCGTTCCTCTCTCCATCTGAACAATTCAGGTTTTTCAGAGAGCTGCTTTTATGTAAGATTAGAGAGCTGTCTCCATGACATGATGCTCTGCTTCTCTTCACCATTAGTTGGGCGTTAGTTGTTCTGGCTGTAAATAGACAGGCACAGATGGTACCACAACTCTCCGAGCCTCCACACATCTTGCACTGCAAGGATTTTTGTTAATCTTGCTATGTCTCTAGCAGCTCCTACTCTTTCCTAACAGTTTGTTGAGAAGAAAAATGGAAGGCTAAAGAACAATCAGTCCCTTTCCTCTCTAGGATTGCTGAAGTCTTTGGACAGGACAGCAGCATTCATTTTTACTTGTTTTCTTTGCTAGGGGAACCCAGCCATGGGCTCATCAATGAAGCAAAATTTCTGCCATCTTCTTTAGGTGAAGTCGGTCATCCCCAAGACAGCTGAGATGCCTGAGATAGACAAGATGCCCCAAAAGCACTAAATTGTGAGACTCAAGTGGTACATCCTCCCTCAGTTCCCTACAGCTCTGATCACCACAGTTACAGCACCATGACAGATAAAAGAGAAGCTGGTATCTTGAAAGACTGCCTCAGTGCACAGGAATAGCATTTGCAGGAAAACAAGCTGGAACAATTAGCAACACTGAATTGGGAGAGAGCATGGATAAGAAGGATGTGACAGATTCATATTCCTCGCTCCCCATGCCCGCCACGGAGAAGGTAAAATGGGTGCTGCTCATTAGCCTTTCACGTAACAGAAGAACAAGTTGTTAACTAAAAGGCAACAAACTGAAATCTGATAAAACAAAGTCAGTTTTATTGAAAATACAGTTAACCTGATACAATAACCATTGAAGCCAGGAACTTAGTGAAGCTATAAAAATTATTAGATGTTTCTATATATTATTAAAATATTAATTTAATATTTTCTCTGTCCCATGTCATGTAAGGTTAAAATTGTCTCCAGAGAAGTCAATTTGCTAACATAAATATAAGAAGTAGTCTCCTTTTCTACGAGCAGGCAAATCTCCTATTTGTTTACTACTTGGTTTTTCATCATCTTCCTCTAGAGTCTTGTGGAATGGAAGAATCAGTGACATGGTAATGGGTGGACCGTTCACCTGCTCCTTGACAGCAGTTCCTGCATTTTCACCTATGAAGCTACTAGCAAGAAGAAAACTGATAAAGGTTAGTCAGTGCGGTCATGAGTGTAACATTTTTTGGGGAGCTAAGCTTTTTCAGATACACTAATGCCACTGCAGTAGACAGAGGAGTAACAACTGTAGATGGAGAGCAAACTTCGCTTTTTCCACCCTCCTTCCTCCAAAGAAAGACATTGAAATAACAGCAATGCAGCTGTGAGCTTGGTGTGGTGAAATACAGACCCAATCCACTGGGTTTCATGGCCAGGGGATGGTTTGGTCCCTCTTCATCCATCTCTTTGATGTGACTGCAAACTCATCCACTCATCCACTCTGTAATGATACAGCTAATCTTTATCTGTGGCAAGACAAAAAAGCCCTCCTTTTACACGAAGGGATGCCCACGTACACCAGCCATGGTCTCTGTCTGGTCCCCAGAGACCTGTGGGCAAGCAGGAGCGGTGTCAGAGCCTGGGCCACCACACACAGGGCTCCTCTTACCTGCTGCTCTGCCCTGCTCAGGGGAGTTTATCTACATCTGTATTTATCACCCCATCAAAGCCCTCTCTTAATCAAGACCACAATATCCTCCTACAGGGACAGGCTTGCAGGAGAGGAGAGTGTGATGAAAATATTGAGAGAAGGAACATCATGGCTCACCTCTTTTTAATGAAAGGATTTTCTGAGAACAGTCCATCAAAAGGGCTAGACACCTAAGTGATAGATGAGTTTCCTAGAATCGCAGTGTTTCAACAAGAAAAGCAAAAAGCACCTTAATATTGAATAGAAACTGTGACTGTCATGTAGAAATAAATCTATGACAATCTGCAGAGGAAGCAGTTGAAGGCATGAAAAGCCTGATGAGATTATAAACAATATCATACATTGCGTTACATCATGCTCACACAATTTGTATTTCCTCAGCTACTCAGTATAGACCGCTATCAGTTAACCCCTTATCTGCTGCAGACTTTGGCGATCTCTTGGCTCCCCCACAAATGAGACAATTTGGATACTGACATGCAGAAATAGGAGGTGTCTCATTGCGGATGCCAATGTAAGTGGCAAATCTGGGTGAAATCCTGACTGCGTGAATGGCTCAGGATATGCCAGCATGTGTTGGCAAGTACAAAATGTGAAGACAAATAAATATATAATTCACTTGATGGAGTCAGTGGTGATGACTTTGAAGTCTGTGGAGTGGTTTTGTTGGTAGTTGTCTTGTTCAGGCTTTTCTGTGTTCTTTATCCTGGACACTGTGCAGGCATTCCCAGGGAAGCTTGCAGACCTATCCTGCTGCAGAATGCAGGCTATGGTCAATTTCTCCATGCTTGGTGCCTTCCAATTAAAACAATCTTACTTCCTAGAACATGTGCATTAACTGGACACATGCGATTAGGATCGATACAGAACTGCAAAGGGAAATTTATGGGCATTGGCATCCAGTGTCACCTAAAAGCAACGCTCGCAGACCTGAGACTCTGATGTACTCTCTTGCTTAGCAGTCTGTCTCACCAGCATGCCTGAGCTTGCCTTTCAGAGTTGGACAAAAAGCCTGGCATCTACCGTGCAGCACCGCAACGGGGTGAGCCCCCAAGGAGGTTTGCTTTGGAGGCTGCTATGGGGGTCTTTAATAATATTCCTGACTTTTTTTTCTGATTTCTGCCAACTGAACACCGTGTTCTGACAGTGAATAGAGCAGTTAGAGCCAGGTCCGCGTCTGCCACTTAAACCCTAATGCTTTGGCGCTGAAGCGAGCTGCTTGTGGGAGTTGCTAGGTAACTGTAACCTGCTCACAGCTTATGTGAGCCAGCGAGATACTTCTGATGATGTCATGATTCAGATTTGTATTTCATCTCTTAAAAGAGTTTTCTCTCCGTTTCTACAAGAACAGGTGCGTGGGGGAGTTCTTCAGTGAGACAGAACTTCTCTAGCCCAGCATAATTACGCAGCTTAATTTCACTCTTGCAAACACTGTAATAAAGCAACATTGACCAGGCCTTATCAAAGTGTGATTTTAGGGGAGAACTTACAGCTGTTCAGGCCTCTTTTATCTTCTAGACACCACTTCAGTGGAAATACAGATATCTTCATTGGCTACTCCGCAGCCTGCATGTGAACAAAACGATGGCTTACTTTCTGCTATTAGTAACATATAACAGGAGTGTCATAATTATGCTTTTCAAGAACACAAAATCCAAATATTACATGTCAGATATGGACTAAGCCTGGGAGTTATGCTCCTTCCAATACTACCTACATGCCTAACTTTAGTATTTACTACAAGGAGAATCTAGTTATGGCAGTACGTGACCTTACAAGTATGTGTAGCACATCACTAACAAGGCAGATGGGAAAAGCTTCTTCACCAAGATGCTTTGAACATGTTGTGATGAGTATAGGATTGATGAACAGGAAACCTCAGAACTGTGGGAGATCTAACAAGCCAGGACTCAAGAGACTTCAGCCCTAAATCTGGGCTGAACAAAGACTGCAAAGTGTGTGTGTTTCCTCATTCCTAAACCAAGAGGGGATGCACTCCTGCAGCATGGTGGGTCTGAAGGCTTTTTAGTGGCTCTCTGCCCATATGGGAAGGCAAGGTATGAAGGCAGGAGACTGATTGTGTCTGTGTTTTTGACACCCACTGGGGCTCTGCAGATGCATTTCTCATTTCTCCTGGTTTCTTCCCCCAGCCTATCAGTGAGAAACCTCTCTCCCTGAAACCCATTCTTTGCTTGGAGATCCTCTTGGGTTTGAGAGTGTTCTGTAATCTTTGAACAGGCCATTTTGCTAGGAATATCAAACTGAGCAGAAGCTGGTGCAAAAAAGGAGAAATCAAACCCTCTGTTTCCTGTCCTCTGCTTGTAACACTCGTGCATCCTCTGGGAGATACTGCCTTCATCCCTGACACTCCTAACTCTGTCTATTGGTTTTTCTCTCCCTGTTTGCCTGTCTGATTTGATCTTCTTTCTCTTTATTTCTGTCTCTTGCTGTCATTCTCCCCATGTGTGCTGCTCTTCCACATGTGTGCGAATCCCTAATCAGTGCAGAGCTCAGGTCCTAGGCATGTGCTGTGCCAGGCTGCTGCGACAATTAGCTAACATTTGGAGAGTGCTATGTCTCCAGTGTGCTATTTTAAGATGCGCAGTCTTGATCACATATACTGGTCTACCTGGCAAAAAAGGAACTGAGACAGAGCATACAGCTGACGTTCCTGAGGCTCTGGATGAGTGCCAGTGTTGAATGTACTGTTCAGCACAGGAAAGACCATTTTCTGCAGAGAGAGGTCCAGCAGGCACTCATTAGGACAGGCAGAGTCCAGTGGGAAGGATGATGTATCTCACTGTCAGCAAGTGCTTTGGTATTTTCACCTATCCAGGGTGATCAGACAAGAATCCCCCTCCCTCCCAGATGAACCACAGGAACCTATTCTTTGTGTCACTTCCACAGAAACCACCGGGATTATTTGCATAAATATGATCAAACCTGGGGAGTTCAGCTGGTTTATGGTACATTTTTTTGTACATGCTGTGCATGGAAAATGAATAGATTTTCACTCTGTTTAAACTGTACAAGGTCACTGAATTGAGCAGGGACCAAGTAATGGTAGGAACATTTTTCTCCCCTGCTACATAGTATGACACCTCTCCTGAAACATAATATATTTACTGTCATGGCCAAAGAGCAGAGCAGACCTACCAGTCCTCTAGTAACTCTCCTGTTCTTCTGCCTGCAATTTTTTAACTAGTTGAAAGCATTAAGTAAATAAGAACGATTACAATTTCTGATCCTATTAGGAGACTTTTCATGTATATTTTACATACTGAGACATTCTGCTATGTCTAATTTACAAGCAAGAGTCTATGAAGAATTAAATGACTGAGATTTCTCATTCGTCATATTTTCATTTTGTTTTCTGCTTGATTCCCTGTGTTCTGATGTTCAAACCAGAGATTAACACACACTTCACAAAGCTTCCTGGTATTTTATAGGAAGTACCTAAGGTTTGTTTTTTTTACAGCTGTCCAGCAATGGCAGAGCAGAGGGCTCCAGAGCTTAACAGAATGATCAAATATATAACTTGAGCCATGTCAGTTTGCATATCATTAAAACTTGGAACTAAAGATTTGAGGATTTTCAGAAGTGAAGTAAATTAAGACCAGTGTAAGAACTGAACCAAAATGAGAATTTAAGTATATCCTTCTCTTAATTACCCAGCACAATCCTGTCATTAATAAATGGCTTAAGTGCCAGGTAAAAGGAAGCCAATTACCTAGAAAACTGGTAATCATCTATTGAGTTGTCTAAAAAAACAGCACTTTCCAGTAGCACAGTGTAATATTTATGAGTTATGACTAGTGGTGATAGTTTCTCAAGGCAGATGATCAGACTATATATAAAATAAATCAGACAGCAGTAGTTTAGGAAGGTGTCATTAAAGTCCATCTTTAAAATCTCATAACTTTATGGTGCAATCACTCTGGGGAATGAAGTTTTTCTTTGCTTAGTTCCTTCCCGAAGATGATTCCTTTTAGATGTTCATAATCATTCAAGCTTCGTATCTACATTTGTAGAACACATGATATAAGCATACTGTTTTGTATGATTAACAGAGGTATCAGAGCTGATAAAAAAGTATGGTGATACAGCATAAGGGGTGGATTTAAGAGGTGGATTTAAATGTTGTGGGCCAACAATAAATGCTTCACTGTACAAGTTGATGATGGCAATCTGATAATTCACAGTGGGAAAACATATTTTTTTCGAAGACCATTTTTATGCTATTTGGTTTTGAATAATCTGATTTTTCTAAACAAGAGACATGTTAATAAATGTTCATTAAAATACCACAGAAATTATAAGCAGTGTTTGAGTATTTTTCTTGGGATTAAGGTTTTGAAATATTTCTCCCAAGGTTTATATTCTGTTCTCATCTCATTGTTCAGAGACTGCTTGCAGAAACAGTTATAATTTATTATGCTCTAAAGAAAACAGCTTACCCAGATGAAGACATATTAAGTTCAGCTGGGCTTTAATAGTTCAATTTGTGTTTGCATTGTAACAGTTAGTTACATTTTTGGTTTTTAGGAAAAACCATGGTTGCCCTGGCCCATAAGGCATGATTTTCAGCATTTCTGTGGCAGCTGTCCCTCAGTGCTGAGGACTTGAGGCAGATCCCCTTGGGCATGGAGCAGTTCAGCCCTGCTCTGTTCACTTATGACAAGGAGACTGGAAGCATGATAAAAGGTTCTTCTCCCCAGCCTGCATGGATACTTCCAGAAAAATGATTCTGTGTGACTAAAACAAAGGTAGGTGCCCTTTATCCCAGCTCCAAAGGTTGTTCATAGCTGTTTAGTCAATAGCAAAGCTCTTCCAAACAAAGGTTTTCCAAAGGGGTAGCTGTCCCCCAGCATACATCCCTCCAGGGAGCTGAAAGTGACAAGTTGGAGGTCCCCCTGAAGATGCCAGTAGCCACTGCACAGGGCTGAGGCTTGCACTCTCAAGCACCCTCCACAAAGACAGAGTGGGCATGCCATGCTGCTGCCACTGCTCCTCCAGGCAAGTGTCACTGCTGAAGTTGGCTACAGCCTCTGAGGAAAATTATGATCAGTTGCATTTTATTTTTATACCCTGAACTTCCATCTTTACACCAATAGTGGAACAGCTGCCTCTAATCTCTCTTCTAAATCCTAAGCCTGGTATGGCAACCTCTTGGGCATCATGGATGCTATCCTTAACTGGCCAATGAGACTCAAATGCCAGCTACTATCTTTATGGCAACTATGTGTGGCATTAGTTGCGGGTCTTTTTTTGCTGCCTGTTTAATTTTCTCAGTAGCAGTTGGGTCGCAGGAGTCAGAGAAAAACTGCAGTCACTTCTCTTGCTAAAGGCTGAAATTCACTGACCAGTGGCATGCAGAGAGTTGTTTGGGGCTGCTTTGACATTAAAGGTTTCATTTCCAGAGATTGTCACACGATGATGCAAACTGCTAGGGAAATTTTAAGCACAGACGATTAATGCATGGTAAGGTAACCTGTGGACTAGCTGAGCTGCTATTCTTCCAGAAAGGCTGCCTTGTAATAAGTCATTTAGATAGGAGCAGCAGGACACTCTGGACTTGGACGTGCCATGGTTTGAGTTCACCAGTGCCATAAGAAATGTGAAGGGGGGCTTTCTCGACAGGATAGGCAAAATGCAGCTTTCCCACTGTGGATGAGACTCGGCAAAGACTGCAGAAGTGAGGCTGTGAAAACTGTTCTGCTCTGTAGATCTGGTCCTGCAAAGAAAATAGTCTCCATATACTCTTGGTATAATCTCCCTTTTGGAAAGTAAAGAGGGGACCTGCATCTCAAATGATTGTAAAAATGTGGAAACATATCTATAATGTAGAAATTCTTCCTCTATCTATTGGGGAAAAGCTAAACACAGGTGAAAGAAAAATTATTTCCATCTTCCCTGAGATTGGTAGGTAAGTATTAAAAGGCATTCTCTCTTCTTTTAGCTAACTTTTGCTAAAAGAGAGGAATTCCAAAATCTTGCCCACCACATACTTCTGTGTGGGTCAGTAAAGGCAGTAGTGAGTAAACCCAAACTACTCTGATTGAATCAATGCCTGGAAAAGAGATGGGGAAATGCAAGTAGAGCACTTGCAATAGAGCAAGTGAGGTACAAGAGACTGGGAAGAGGTAATTTTCTCTTTTTGTCACAAAGAGGACTTTTATAAAGGGCTCTGCAGTTGGTGCTTGTAGCCAGATAAGATTTAATACATATTCTTTCGTATGGTGATGAATTGCATTGGTCAGAAGACATCCTTTTCCATATATGCGATACAGAAGTCTTGGAGGGAATATTTTTGGCTAAAATGACTGGAGTAGTACTAAAGCTGCAAGCTGGCAGCATGTCTTCAGAGCTAGTAGTTTGTTGACTTAATATTCCACTTCCAGGAAAGCCTGTGTGCTGAACAAAGACCAGGCGTTCTTTGTGTTCCTGGCTGTGCTTGCTCAGACATGGACGGGTCATTCTCATGAGTCCCCTTCCCCAGCCTTCACCCCACAGAGAATACAGTATGTTAAAATGTGAGTTATCCAAGTGATAGCAAACATCAAGAAGAGATATTCATGCCTAAAAAATGCATTCTTCTCCTGAGTTAGATTCACCAGCCTTCCAGTCTGAGTCTACAGCCAGAACTGCTGAACACCAGCATTTTTTCATTTGAAGATGGTACTTTTATATCAACAAATACGTGCACAGATATATGCAGGGAGACATTACAAACATTTGCAATTCACTGTAGTGACAGAGGACATAATTCAAATGGCATGAGGGATGTTGAAATTATTTTGCAGAGAAAAGTGCCATAACAACTTCAGCCTCATACAATTCCTACGTATTTCAAAGGGCCTCAGTTGTTGTTTAGAAATTCACAATATGAACCTTTTTAAGAAGTTGTAAGAAGCTATTTATCTCCTTTATCAGACTAGATAACAGAAATTAAAGTAGCTTCCAATCCATGCATAAGCAGGGCACCAATCCATTCCTGGTAGCATAGCCCTGAGATGCCAGTTTTCCTCAGGGCCATGCTCCAGTGATTCATGCACAGTGTTCAGTCTGTCCTACCTCCCTTCTCTCCCAGAGTCATTAGCCATTCTGCTCTATTGTAGGCACAAAGGAACTTTCCACCTACCTACACTAAACCTGAAAAAAAGCCAACAGAGCCTTTGGGCCATGTATTTTCTGTGCTCAATATACTGATTTGTATAAACATATATTAGTTTTATTTCTTCTGACAGCAGACTGCGCTGCCAAAAGTTTTTAATATTTATCATGCTTGTACTGGGAGGGGTTTTGCTCATCTGTGGTATCCCAAACACGTCTTGCTTTCCAGGACTGGAAAGGATACAGAGGAGAGAAACTAAGGAAGGAATGTTACAGGCCCCTTCCACTAAATTAAGGTTGGATTAAAAGGGTAAATGCCCAACCTGCTGAAATGGAGACAGGAAAAAAAGTGAAGTTTTCCCTCCATCACTCTGTGCTGAGTTCTGTAAGGGAAAAGGTCTCAGTATCTGCTGGCAGAGTTCTGTGGCATCTTGACCTTCCCTTTATCATTGTATGCAGATTATTTTCCTTTACACTTAAATAGTGAGGGAAGGTGGGAAGGGTAAGTGAAGAGGAAAAAAAGAAGAGAAGCCAAAAAAAATTTGAGTTTTATTTTTCTTGCTTCTGGGCTTTGTCTATTATTCTTGAATCGCCTTGGGATTAAGTCTCTTTAGAGATATGAAGAATATCTTCCTCAGACATAATTTAATAATTTTTCCCTTTCTATTTTATTAGTAAATCCCCCCACATACCTTCCTCTGAAAAGCAGATCACTCTGAAATACACGACCTGGGCTAATACTTTATTTTCAACTGCACTGGTCATGCTTGGGTACTCTTGGTTCCTACTCTTCACAAGTTTGTCGTTATCCAGGAATATAAAAACATAAATGTGAAAGCCTTTTTCATCATTTGTAGTCCTGATCTCTTAGGACAGTCAAAACCTCAGTTTTATTTACCTGCTTCTCTCTTGACTTTTTTTCCTCAACTTGTTTGTACCATTTTTTTTTCTTCAATATACTTGCATAGCAAAGACTAATCTGAAAGACTTGTTCATCAAGTGTAGCCTTTCACTATAAGCATGTCCAGTTAGAGCTGTGGTGTCCCTCTGCTTGGTTGATTGCTCATATCTCACAGCTTGTAGCTACTTCACTCAGCTTGAACAAGGAGAAAGTTGGCAGGAGGCCCTTCAAGACCCTGTTCTACTTCTGCTGGCTTTCAAGGTAGTTCTGAGCTAGTATTTCTCTAAGAAGTAAAAGCTTTTATTTTGTCTCATTATTACAGTCATTCAAGAAGGGAAAGAAACCAGAGGGTGTCTATCTGTGCCAGCAAAGAAACATCTCTCTGATGAGTAAGCAACTCATTCATTAATTTCCATTTTGAAACAATGTTTTCATTACCCAGTTTTGCTTCTGCAGCTACAACTAGGTTGAGAAAGATTGAGCTGTTTACATGCAATTTAAGATGGATGCCCAAGACATTGCCTTCTTAAATAATTGTTTTGTATTGCTGACTGATTTTGTACTGAACAGGCACAGTTATACGAAGCTGTTATATTCACACTTTGTCTTCTGTTCAGTTCCAGGAAATTTGTCTCATGAGGATTAGACATGCTGCCATCTGCAATACAGACATTTCTATCAGCAGATGTGGCCAGGAAAACCTACTGTTTGTGAGTAATTTCTTTTAAAAATAAGTCCTGTCTCTTAAAAGTGAAATGAGAGAGTGACATGTAGCTTTAAAACTAATCTTCTAGTTAGTAGCAGAAAATAACCCATATCAGTGACTATCTGTAAGGCAAATAGTATGGATATGAAGACGGATGCTATTCTCCTCCCAGCCCAAATACAACTTTTGAACCTCCCGTCCACAACGGTGCTCAGACCATTAGCTGGCACCATTGGCTGCCAATTCTCAAATGCCCCCTTGAGGGTCTCCAGCTGATGGTTTCAGCTCCATTCACCTGTGGTGGAGTGTGAACCTCCCCTTTGTTCGCATGGCAGAGAGAACCTGCAATTGCAAGGGGCCAGGAAAGGGCACAGACACTCAAGCTACTAAGATGGGAAGGGAAAGCCAGCATGGGTCAGGCTAAGGGTCAGGATCAGACAGTTTCCTTGTCCCACAGGAACAACCTGGGCAGGCACTGAAGCTTTCATATGTGCCTCTGAATGAGGCACAGACCTTCTATGAAAAACTGCTAACCAAGGGAGTAAACCAGAGATTATAATCAGTAAAGCAATATATGACTGCTCTTGTTTCTCTCTTAGCACTAGGGGTTTTTGTGCCACCAAGAGACAAATAAACTGATATCAACTCCTTAATGTACTTGCTCTAATGACAGGGCTTTTGTCATTCCTAGCTGCACCCTTGCTTTAGCTTCAGACAGGGTTGTTACCTCTGTAAATACTGCTTGGGCAGTAATGCATTAGGCACAAACAGTAACTGCCAATTATCATCCTTTCCTACAAACCCACAAAGGAAGGAGAATTCTGTCCCCTCTGTCAGGGACAGGCCACAAAATGATCACTGTTTCAATGCTGGCACAACTGAGATGGCAAGAGCCCTGTGGCCAGGAGGCTGGGGGCAGAACTAGGGCAGAAACCTCTTATAAAGGCAATAAAAAGTTGAACTACTTATAGTTTGTGGAAGCGATAAGCAAATAGTCTACCACTTAACCCCCTACTTCTACTGTTTTACTGAGTCATTAAGTCTTAGTGTGACAAATGAATGAAGGCCTTTATTTGCAGAAATGCCCAGTGTCTGGTTGGTCTGAGGGAAACAACCAGAGAGGTCTTTTAAGGATCCTGTTTGCTTTTAAGGCAGGGCCAACCTTGTTTCTAAAAATTATGGCTTTCTAACAGAGCACCACTTAACATCTGGCAATTTGTACTTCTAGATCAGAGAAATAATAAGTACTGGCACTGAAAACAGAGAAAACATCTTCCCATGCCCATAAGTCTTCCTATCCCATTGGCAAAAGCTCAAGGACAGTCCATTGTCCACCCTCAGTCAGGGGTCAGAGTGACATTTCTGGAGTCTTGTACTACTCAAAGTCCATGGAAGAAAAATAATCCTCTTGTTGTCTTAGCTAACGGGAGAACACAATGTAAAGCACTCCCCTGCTTTCTGAGAGCAGGACACATATGGGCTGCTTCAATTTCCATCTTCCAAATTGTTATTCTTACACATACACATCTGCTAGAGCCAGTTTTCACACCGGAACTCGGAGCAAGCACAGGGGAGTCCACTGAGCAGAGGCTACTGTGGAGCCAGTCAAGAGGCACTGTCCTGCAGTGATATGAAATCAAAGGAACTTATCAGGAGAGCGTAATCTGGAGGGCACGTGCATGGCAGTACAGGGGAAAGTTGGGAGAAATTTGTGGAAAATTAGCAGAAGAAAACAATGATTGATTGTCAAAAATAATTTCTTTACAAAGAAATTATCTAATCAAAGAAAGTGGTAAGAAATACTGGCCTCTTGAACCCAGCAATTACTCTGGGAGAGGAGAGAAACACTCTTCATTGGCTGAACCTGTTTTTCATTGCCCCAAAAATCAGAGCTCTGGGGCAGTTCTTTCATAAATATTTCACTGTACAGCTTGCTATACAGCCTGCAGGCTGAGGCCAGTTGCGTGGCCATTCCTGTCCCTGATGGCCTGATTCACTACAGCCCATGTAAATCAGTAAGAAATATTCACACGGGAAAATGAGGTCTTGAAAAAGGCTCTGAATACAGCAGATAAATCAGCAGTAGTGTTGGCCTTGCATAAAGGGCAGGGTGAATAATAATAGCAACAAAGAACTCCCAGCATCCTTAAAACGTGGCATGGGTTAGGCTTTGCCACCAAGACAGTCGTTCAGGAGAGATTTAAATGTTTTGAAGGAAAGCTCAGTAGGGCAATCATGCAGGGAGCTACTAAAAGGCTGTTTCAGCTGCAGCCCTGGGTGTTGGGCTCTGGCTGAGGATGCTGTCACAGAGCACGGCCTCTTCAGCACTTCTCCCCTCATGTCCAAGCATGTACATCCTATAGTCCACCACCCTGTTGCATGTGGTTCAATCCGTACTGGTGGGCTGTGAAAACTGAAGCCTGCTCCTCAGCAGCTTGTTAAAAGGTGCCTCCAGCAACCTGCGCTCTAGTCAGCTCTTGCTCCCCTCTCTGGCAGCCACCTTGGCTATTTTCAGCTCAGTGAGTGACTACTTTTCATATGAAAATTCAAGCCTGGAGCTGGAAGCCCCCACCATCCAACCTCACCCTCCATACTCTTGTTGCAGCATGTTGCCAGCATTTCCTTTGCAGACTCGGCCACGTTCCTACTGGCCACTGTATTCCCAGCAAATTCTCCCTGTATCCCTCCAGGGAAACCAGAGGGGAATATATTACTACAGCCATCTTCACAGTCCATGAAGCTCTTTGGAGTCTGGACAGGCTGCAATATCCTCAAACATTCTTGAATTATTTTTTAATTTCTTCAACAGGTAATTCTTGGTCTGTATCGTGATTCATTGAGTGCTGTACATCTCTTAAGTCATGCATGCTAATGATCATTTCCTCTGGATTTTACAGCTAGTAGTGGTGAAAGATGAAAGCCCAATATTGCCTATTATACTGAGGCTACAGTCAGATATTAAAAGAAAAAAAACCTTCAAGATGACATCTGTTGTAGCCAAAGTTCATATATTCCTTCATGAAAATTCAACTACATAAAAAAAAAAGATTTTGCAATAGATGGAGGATGATTCAGACTTAAATATACAGCTGAAAGCCACTTAAAATTCTCTCTTTTCTCTACTTCCTGCTGTTTTGTGAGTCCAGCGAAAGAAGAACTATGATCAGTGATAATAAATCTCCATTTTCTCACCTTGCCCTTCAGCATTTCATCAGAGATAACAGTAAAATCTTGTGCTCTTTTGACATCCCACAAATAGCATTCTCTGTCTCTCTTCTCCTCTCTCCAGCCTGCCTTATCGTTCTCTGCTCAGCAAATCTTCACACAAAACTAATGTTTAGCTGCAAAAAGAAGGATATGGATGGTATGCATGAATATAGAAAGTAGCAAGACTGTTGCTGAATGGCCCTTTTTGGAGAAATTGGCCCTGTTACAGTGGTTAGTGAACAGCTGCTTCCCAGCTGAGATTTATCAGCTAAAGACAAGGTGATACAAAATTTAGCAAAAGCTGTAGAGAGCCGTAAAAACTGGAGGGCTTCTTTCTGGCTGTACATTGGAAGTGCATGAGCCTAGGCATTTGCATCCCAGAAAAGAATGCCTGGGTATGTATGAGTAGCAGACCTGCTCCCTGCAGCTCCCACTGGGAACAATCTCCCTGCAGTGAAGGGATGATGCTACCCAGTGCCAACTAGTAAAAAAGCAAAGCAGAAGGCCTGAGGCAAGTGCCCAGACTGATGTCTAGCAAAGTCTCCTGTATCACTGAGCTGCAGAAGTAGGTTAGAAACTTGAGAGACTGTACCATTTCTATCCAAAGAAGCAAGTGCTTCCTTGGACAGTCCCGGACTTACAGCTGTTGTCTACCCTTTTCTCTTGGTCACTTCAGTCCCATGGTTACTCTGGCTAACATCCAAAGCCAATCTGTGTCTCCTGCTCCACCTATGCAATGCCTCAGGCTGAGGTGGAAGCTGGAAAGATATTTGGATCACAGGAGAGGGTTGGGTGCCACTGAAGTCATCACTGTCTTCCCTTTTGAATGCCTGCAGCACCAAATGAGGTGGGACCATCCTTACGTGGACTCATGTCTTCATTATGTGTTTCTGAGGAATTTGCTGTAATTAAGAATGAAGTAATTGCAGTTTTGTGGGGAAAGATTAGCCTCCTAAGACCCAACACACCTCCAAAGCAGCCACGACTGGATTGGGTATGAGTTGGTGGCATATGACAGTAGGTTGTAGGAATGAGATGGGGAGTATCACACTCATGTAGTTATCCTACAGAAACCATGGAAGAGAAGAATTTGGGCTAGGACCCCACAGACAGGACAGCCAATGGAGAGAAGCAGGCAGATATTAAAGCCATTGCTCAGAGCAACCCAGGACTAAGCTCTGTTTTGTGCTACACAAACATCTTGCTTACATTGACAGTTAAAATATGACATTTTGTCTGCTGGAAGCAAAGAGGCAAATACATAGGGTTTTTCCTAATTATTATGCCATTTGATTTTCATGTGCCCATAAGTTTCACAGCAGGGCGTGATCCTCGGTGAGGATGCTTGATGAGGGTCCTGCAAAGCTCCAGCCCAGGAATATGGTGGTGAGGGAAGCCATGCCAAATATGCCACACCAAGCACAGGAAGCAGGATGCCAGCCAGGAACCATGAAAACTACTTTGAAGTTAAGTCCAGAGGTTTTTTGTGCCTTTCTTTCATGTCGAGATCTTCTGGCTTCTGAGGTTTTTATGATTGCTCTGATAATTGAATGATTCTCGGTGGAAATAAAAATGTTATTTACAAAAATTCCTTACAAAAAAAAGTGACAATTAACTGCCAGATTTTTTTGTACATCATACACTCCAATCACAACTACCAGAGCACTGATTAAAACCAAAGGCCACCCCTGCAGATACGTGGGGAAAATCACTCCAGGTCTCTTGCAAATTGCAATTTCGCAAGCTGGCAACCCACCAAAGCACCCCAGCTCAGGTCTGGCCAATAAAAGCACAGGAACAGCTTTTTCATGTCTTTCTCTACTAAAGTTTGGTGTTAATGGAACAGAACATTCCAATAACCTTTTAAAAGGTTGGACTAATTCAATTCTTTGGGTTGGAGAGAGCCAAGCTGCATTAATCTGGTTATTGGGTAATAAGCGAAAGGAGTGACATAGAGGGGAGCGAGGTGATGGTTTAAGGTGTTTTCATGTAGCCGTTGGTATAAAAAGTCAGATGAGCTGAAATGTAGGAGGTTTATCTTGCTGACAGGGGACAAACACCCACAAAGTTGTGTTCTCTCCCTTGCATGACCAGTCCCCGAGCCAGGCTGCACCTGCGCAGCTCCAGTACTATCATCCTGGGATGAGAGGGATATGTGGGGATGAATAATTCAGCTCCAAATCAGCTCTCCAACTGCACTGCATTTTTTTTCCTGGGATGCTATTTTTAATTTAGATACTCCCACGTGTGTGTTCGGTGGATTAGAGGCATATGAGAAACAGAAGAAGGTGGCTGACGCAGGCAGGTAGCAGAGCCTGGGGGTGGCAGGGGTTGAGCCAACACTGGCCTAGAGCAGGTCCAATGCCACCTCGTGCCAAGGGCAGCACGGGGTTGTGCACCTCTGAGCCCTACTTACTTTGGTGGGAGCTGAAAAAGCTCAGCACTGCTTGCTTGGATTTATACCCCTGTGTTGGCAATCACAAAGAAACAATGCAGGTGCCTGTTCAGTTATAGCCAGAGCTGGATGTCAGGGTATCTGGGTTCAGTTTTGAGGTCTGCTACTTACCTCCTTTCCACAAACCTGTTGACTCAAGGAAACTGATGTTTAGTGTAGTTTACTCCTTGTTAGGTTACACAGAGTCTCAACTCTTCAGCAGTAAATCACTGGATATGGGGAACTTCTTAAAAATGAGACAAGAGGGAAGTATTTGAACACCAAAAATGAATTAACTATTGTGAAATCATTCCATAGATTGCCACTAGGGTTGTGGAAAGTGCCCGTGCTTTCAAGGCATGATGCACTGTGCTACCCCTTTCAGTATCTAAATAAAGGTCTAATTTATAAAAAGCCCTTTACTTCTTACTCTAGTTCTTGATCTTTGTGACCAAGAAAACCCTGGACTATTGCTTAATTACTCAATTCTTTGACAGGAAAATTAGATGATGCACCCAGATTTTGGGGGGAAGACAGCAAAACAGAAAATGTTGTGATGTAGCAGTGATGAAGAAGCCAACATCCTTTGCAACAAAATTTTCATGACTAATGGTTCACAAAGCCTGGTGATCAGTTTTAACCATGTGATATTCAGGAGACTGGGACAAAAAAACATTCTCAGTTACACTCTGTTCAGAAAGTAGGTAATTAGCCAAACAGTTAAATGTCTAATAAGCTCCATTTATCACACACCTTTGGCCTTCTGGCTTCTGGGAAAAACAAGTACCAACAAGTACATACCATATGGTGGCTTCTCACACCAACATTTTACAAAGAGTAAGCTACAATTTTAAAACACAAAACAACATGCCAGACAAAGGTTTCTCTTTCTTTCCTAAAACATGAATTTCATCTCCAAAAACTACACTTGCCTGCAGCCCCCAAATAGCAAGTCTGTGAGCACTGAAACAGAATCTGGCTCAAGATTTGGAACCCTTGGAGGCACTAAGGCAGGAATGAATTATTTTACATCATTAGAAAGCCAGGACTGTCTATTTTCCCAGAGAATATAAAGCATTCTGTTTGCAGCTGGTACTTCACAAGGCACTGAGCCATAGCACTGCCCCAGTGCATTTTGCATATGCACTACAGACCATTTTAGAGTTTCTAAATTATTATCAAAAACTTATTTTCCTTTCTCTGATGGCACGTCTAAAGGCATGATGCAGATTTCATAGACATCTTTTTACCTACCTAATTTTCTATCATGCCTTCCAGATTTTTGGAAAGTTGTTGGCATGTAAACTTTGCTTTCTAGTTGTTCTTCTCCAGTTTTGCAGAAGCTCAGATAAACAGAGACACAGCTAACAACCAGCTTCCAACCTGTGAATAAGCTGTAGTACAGTCACTTGGTAGACTTCTATCAGGGCAGCATGCTGTCAGGGACCTCGTGTCCTGCAGTGCAGAAACTGCTGCTGAATGATTGTCCACAGTGTCCTGTGGGAAGTGTCCTGTGTTGGATTAACACCTCAGCCTCAAGCAGGCAAGTACAGGTTTGGCTTTAAACCCTTGGTTTAGGACAGAAATGAGCAGTACTTCAATGGAAGCCTAAAAGGAGTAAGAAGTACTCCTCAATTCTTCTGTTATTCTTTATACAAACAATGGGTTGTTTTTAATCCACATACAGCAAAACACTCTAATAAAGAACAGGCACTAAACAGCCTGGACAGGCCTTAAGAAATCTTAGCGTTATGTTCATGTAAAAGCAATGCTAATGTGGGCTGGTGATCCTAGTTGTCAAGCTACCTTCTAATCTTAACTCCTCTAGTGGGCTTTTGCATGTTAAAGAGTAGAAAACAATATTTAAATTAATATAAGGTTAACAGTGTAAGTATTTGGTTTGCAAAACATATGTAAAAACTGAAAACATTACATGCTCTGCTTAGACTTGGGAGTGTTAACCAGAAAAAATTCATCCAAAAAACCTTTAGAAGTAAGAATCAAAAGTACAAATCTGACTGTGTGAGTAATATACAGAGTACCTGAATTGTCTTTTGGTATTTTGTTCACTTCATGCAAAGTCTTTTTCACTAGTTCAAGCTGAACAAAAAAAAGAAGTGGAATGCAACTACTGAAGCAACCCTGTACTTCTCATGTAGGACACAATGACAGGAAACACAAACAGGTGACCGCAGCATCCCTCTGGGTCTGCATAACTAGAAGTGAAAATTTCCTTGCATTCCAGAATAAAACTTGGCATGGTTGAGTTTATTTATGGCAATGGAATCTTTAATGAGCCATACTCTCCAAAGATACACTTTCAACTATTAAAAGAAAAGTTGCACTCATTTTAAAAGTCTTATATTGTTTAAATAGAACTACTTAACATTTAAAATATATTTTCTAATTTCGGCTGTATCATGCAAATCTCAAACATACTCTATTATGAAGCAATATACTCTCCATTTTCGTATTTGGGTTTTGTGATATCTTTTCCTATAATTTCAACTACAAAGAGAAAACGAGTGGCAGGTTTCATAACATCAAATTCTGAAAAGGAGGTGTTACTTGGTATTTAAGAATTGCAGTCCAGAGCATTCAAAAGTCCTATTAGTTATCTAATAATTTAGAAGCAAGAGGATTTCTATCTAGTACCAATGGATTTGAATAACATATGCATCATAGCTATCAACCAAGACAATTCTATGTAATGGATATAATATCTGTGTAGTTTACATGACATTAAAAATATCTGTTGATAGTCACATTAATAAATTAATAAAAATTAAGGGAAAAAAAAGAAAAGTAAAAAGAAAAACATTAAATCATAGTAGATGATCATTAGGAAAGACCGCCAGACATCAAACAGCATCCACAATGCTTTACCAATCCTGTTTTGCTTCCTTTCCAAAGGAAATTAAATTAAAAATTCCTTAAACTGGACTCAGAGATGCAAACAGTGCTAACGAAGAATATAAGGTATCTGCAATGGCATGAGATGGCAGGGGACCATAAGAACATCATAACTCTCCCAGCTCTAATACATGCAATATCCTAAAGCAGCAACACTCTCTGCTGGACTGTGGGCAAGCAGTCCCCATGTGCATCATCTCTGACATAGTGGCTTGCTGGGTCCAGTATCTAGTTACTCTTCTGCTGGCTCTGCTTGGGCTCCTCTAGCTAAATAGCCTTCACCATTCCCAGATCAGCAGCCAGGTTGGGGCAAAACTTCACACTCAGTGTTTCATGAAATTTCTCATGCTCACTTCTCATGCACTCTAGGCTTTTCTGCCTGTCCATGCATCACGAGGAACAGCAGATTGGTAAAGGAACATAAAATACTAATTTTAAAGTGCCTGCAGCTTTCACATCTTCACAACAGTCCATGATGGCCAGAGTACACAAGTGAGCGAGGTTGACAAAAACTACCGTTGGGGAAGGCCAGCTCCCTTCATGGTCTCTTTCTGTAGTCAATGGAAAGAGCAGGATCTGGCTTACGTACACTGTGTTGCCACTGGATGAACTTTTTCCCTTCGTGTAAAGCCTTTTTCAGCTAAAACAGGCCCTGGTGAACAGTGTCCTCAGCCTCATGTCCAGAATGAGCTCCACAGGGCCCAAGGTGGGATTCCCACACGTAGCTCCTCACTGGCCTGGGACAAAGTGACACAGACAATCTGGCTACCTTAGGTATAAAAAGGGCACAGTGTCCTAGCACAAGAAAAAAGTTTATACCCTGAAGCACTACCTACTTTATCACCCTGACTGCAAGGAGATACCGTGGCTCTATTGTAAAAAAATTATAATAAGGAACAGCATTGAGTCACCATCCATAACCATCATTCCCAAGCTTAGCTCACTCTTGAGTAAACAAGTGATTTTCTTTCATCAATAAAATGTAAATCAAGGTATATACTGTGCTGAAATTGCATGTCCTTTGCTTGAATTTTCTTTTTGGAACAGGAAGGCATGGAACATCCCCTCCTGCCTGTCTCTAGCAAGTCATCTCAATAGGAGTAAGAAACGCTGAGTGAGCTTATCCGGTACATCTGGTATGCCTGCAAGCCATGCTGGCAGTTTTGCTGAAAAATGTGCAGAAGAACCTTCCCCCTACTGGAATGTAAATTTTCATTTTTATAAAAGCATAATGAGTTTTGAACGGGTAGCAGAAAGTGATTTACAGAAATGCCAACTTTGCGTTACATACCTATGAGACATTCAGGATTCCCACTGTACTGCAGGATGGATAGCATGGCTGTATCTGCCTTACTCTGTGATTCCAAGCTAAATCCTAGCAAGCAAGGCTCCCGTTTAAATGTTATTTCCCAAAGTAATTCACAATTTTTCCAGGGAAATAAGGACTTGGGTGACCAGTTATAGTATTTCCAGAGGCCACCTGCATTACCAAACCTAGACCAGGCCCTGGCTTTCCACAGAGATTGTGCTGTTTATGGGCTGAATTTTGTCCTAAAAGTTGCTGGAGTTATTGGAGGGACGAAGATGTTTCCACCCCTCTAGAAGGCTGTTAGAAGACTTCTCTGATCCAATAATGAGAACCTGCTCTTTCTATCCAGTCTAAGTGTGATATGGTTACTTGTGGGTTTTTATTCTTTTCCATAAATAAGAAAAAGAATATCTTCTCTGTTGCTGGTACTACACTAACCAACATATTCTTAGAAAGAACTCAGTATCTTACCACAGCCTTTGTTTTTCAGGCTAAGCAGCACTGTGGAGGGCTGTGAGCCCTCAAGGAAGGAACCTTTTGCACTTCCCTGGAGGAGTCAGAGATAAGCAACCTTCCTCAGGGTCATGGTGACCTCCCAACATGCCTTGTTTCTTCATGGTAATAGCCTGTACCCTGTTGGCTAATGGGTTTCCACCCCACCCCCTGTTTTTTCCATATAAACCCCTGCTTATATCCCTGATGACAGGGCGTTCTCATCCCTGGCCTCCCCTTCGCAGGGTGGCTGGACAATAAAGGCTACCTCTGTGGAACTGCCATACGAGGCTCCTGTCTCTCTGTCCCCGAGTTTGCCTTGGGTGATTTCACAAAGAGCTGAATCACAAGAGCTGGAATCACTTGTAGCTGAGAGAATGCTACACTTGCTGAAATCACCCGTCGCCCAGGGAGGCCTGCCAGTGCCCCTGGAAGGGCTGCTCCCTGCGGGACGCTCTCTCTAGGAAGGTCGCGGCGCACCGGTGCTGACCAGCGCCGGACGCCATGTGGCACAGCACTTCATGCCGTCTCTCATATGACCTGCTTTATGGTACCTCTGCACTTGTTGCAGACTAATTAATCTTTCTCAGAGAAATGTGGCAGCAGTTGTGTTGCAGATGTGCATTCACCCATGCCTTCTACAATGCAGCTTTCACTTTCTGCTGGAAATACTTTGTCTGATGTATGCTATGGCTGCAAACACCTTCTTCATGGGTTCATCCCACAGTTGATTCACGGTCACTCTGTGATCATGTCTGACACCCAGAGTTCTCTCCACCTGAGTTATCTCATCTCCCTTAGAGAAATTCCTCGTTAACCCTGAAGTGCATGCCCTGACATTCTGTTCTAATCAAACATCTCTTCCCACTTATCTGTCAGAGCCAGAAAGATTTTAATAAATGATGTCTTCTTACATGTTAGCTATGCCCCTTCATCTCCAGATTTCAAGAGCCTGCTGACTTCATATGCTAATGTACTTAATGAAAATATTACCAGCACTGGTCCTAAAATTGACACTTGAGGAGCTCACTGTAACTTGTTTTTTGACTCTCTTTCCTTTCTCTTCCTCTACCCTTTCCCGATGGTCAGTTCTTCCCCACCTTTCACATCGTCTGTTAACCCCCATCTTCTTTTGCTCTACTAGTATCTTCCCATTTAGGAGTTCATCAACTGCTTTGCTAATGTACAAATGAGATTTACCACATTTTCTATTTTGGAAAATCCATTCTCTCATTTAAGGAAAGCTATCAGATTATTCTGGCACCCTGTCCCCTTGGTAAAGCTAGGCTCCTTTCACCTTGTTTCATGCTTAACTAGAAAGAATAATTTAGTCATTCTTTCTCCTTTGGTAACTTCACCATGTGTAGAAATACAGAAGAAAGTAGAGGTAGATCACATCCACTTCCATCTGGGGCATGTTGATAAGCATATAGACAGAAAACACAAGTATACATACATGTATGGGCATGTGAGCGTTATGTGTTACATATACACATGGACAACATATACACATACATGTGAATATTTGTACACAACAACTTCCAAGCTGCACTGAGCTTTTTAAGGATTTAATTTTCACTTGTCCATACAATAAGGACTAATTAATATTCATTAATTTTAAGACTTGCAGATATTTTCCTACTTTTCCACTTCTTCTTCTGGAGCCAGCTGACAGCCACCTAGACAAGCCCAGTGTGCAGGATGGTTTTACCCAGCACTCAAACTGTTTCCTGCTGATACCATTACAAAGTTCAAGTGCAATCTAGTTGTTGGATAAGTGCAATGATGAAGTTTGTCCATTAGTGCAAAAAGCTATTTTAACAGTTACAGTGAACAGAAAATGTCCATTTGCCACCTATTTTACATATGAGGGCCCGTTTCTTAATGAAAGAAAGGTCAACACACGACAAGTGTTTAATTAACAAGTGCCCATCTTGTTATTCCTTCTTGTCTGACATGGCAGCACACACTTTTGTAGTACAAAAATTTATTGTGAGAGAAGGTAGAGGAAGAGACGCACAGCGCCTCTCTGTAAGGTGACTGTCCAGATGGGTGATCCTCTCCCCCACACATGTGTAGAGGATATGTAGCACAACAACGTGGCATCCTTCGCTAAGGGCTTCGAGCAGCTGGAATCACCTGCCTCTCGGCATACAACTGACTTGCCATCTGAAATGACACACTTCAAGAAAGACAAAAGAATGAAAAGCCAGGTTTACAAAACTTGCATTCCTAGCTGTAATAAGGAGACATAACATTCCCAAACACCCCTGAGTTGTGGATAGTTTAATGACAATATGCTGTCACCATGACCAGAGTCTACCAGCTCATAAGGATTGAGCTCTTACTCCCATGACTGTAAATTCAAAATTTTAAAGAGTCTTACAAAAATCTTCTTGCCAGATTAAAAGCAAGAAATGTGTAGCTTTGAATGCTGCAAAGGGGTAGTTTTGCTTGCCACTGCATGTAACTAGTTCCAACCGACAGCAAAGTTGTGTTAGTGCATTAGGAGATGGCCAAGATGAAAATACTTTGAAATAACAATTACTTTGTTTGAAAATCAAGCTGTTGATGAAAGCCAAAAAAGTAAAGGTGCATTGATTCCAGTAACTTCTCCCCACCTACATGCACACACCTACTCACACACTTTTAGTCTGAATCAGTATGAAGCTGCTGACTGTCACTGGTCTAATACCTTCACGTGGAGGATGAGCATTTTGGGTTAAATGCACCCTTCTGTAAATAACACAATACAAGCACTGCATAAAACTCCCTCAGAATAAGGCTCACCTAGGTCTTAAAAATGACTCAGCCTCGTGTACCAGCTCCAGGCTCACGGACCAACATCAGCCTGCTAAAACAGTGCTGGTAAATATGATTCCACTGAGTCTGGATCTTGCATGTTTTCAAAATTCTTCCATAACATTCAGTGTTTTATGAGTGGCACAGGGACAGGCACAGATACTTACCAACCAGACAGGGCCACCCTGGTCACCGAGCACAGGATGGGGCAGGCAGGTTTCTGTCTTCTTATATAGCTGATCTCTTCTTCCACTGATGAGCTGTGTGAGTTGTTCTTCCTTTTGCCAAACCAAGAAATGACAAACCTGTGTTGGTTTGGATGACAAGAACCTCCTCTGTCATCAAGGCCAGTCCCCAGATAAAGTGGACATCAAAGACTAATACCTGTAATACCTGTTATGAGTTACCAAAACTCACAATTTACAGGTTAAGCTCCACCCCTAGTAATGTGACCAGTCTTGCCCAAATCCATTCCTTTCCATCCCAAAAGTATAACTCTGCCTCTTCTACCTCTTTCAAGAGTTTATTCTTCCACTACCACAATATTTGAGTGCTTTTAAAATAAAATCCACTGCAAAAGTGAAACTTCTACTGATCTTTGTGGTCTCACTCAGAATTCTTTCCTTTGAGATCTGGGCTCAGATAGTAGATAGGGTTAGAGAGGATTTTCCTTAAATTTAGACTATGAATTTCTTGCTTTTTTATATTCTCAAGAGATAGACTTCACGCCCCTGCAATCCAATCATCTGCGTTTTTCATTTGATCTTCTGCTTTAAAGCAAAACCACTAAATATGCGTATAGGTAAACAATAGCAAAATGAAACTCAGAAGCAAAAGCCACAATCAAGGAGTTTAATGGAAAAAAATAACCAAAAAGATTCTTTAATTACATGAAATGGGGCTGGGATTTGAAGTATGCAGGTGATAAAAATTATTTTGTATTCCGAATGCTGGGTTTTAATCTTCTTTTAGTAGGAGGCTGAAAAAATACTAGTCATGTTGTTGACGTAGGAGCAAAAAAACAATGCCAGGAAACACAAACATCAATTCTGGTAACTATCAGCCAAGGCAGAATTATATGGAAATCTGGTAAGCATGTCTATTTAAGTGACAGATGACTGGGGCACTTCTGCACACTTCCCATACAGGAACTAATGAATTACCTAATCACCCAATCAGCTCCAGGCTTTATGTGGGCTAACAAAAATGGTAACAAACACATTAGTGCAAAGTCTAAAAAAATAAATGAGGGGACTATCAGCCTGATGGAAAATAGTTTATGACTATTAACGCAAATACAAATATTTCTATATCGTTAATTTTCCATAATGAAAGGAGACAGAGAAAACAGCCCAGGTTAGGAAGCAAAACTCCATGTGGGGAAGGTGGGGATCATGGGAGAACAGGTTAGGTACCCTGTTTGGAAAAGTCTGAGCCATTTTAGGGCTTGTGTCCCTGCTTGCTCCCTGCACTCTGCTTGGGTTTCGGCCCAAAAAGGAGAGATAGGTGAGTGGGTGGTGTCTCCAACCCTCACCTTGGCTATCAAGGTGTTGTTCAGTTTAATTTTCATTCATATGGTATGCTGTGCAGCTCACAGCTCTGATTCATGATTGCTACAGGATTCTGCTCAGGAACCTGAGAGTTTACCACTTCCAAAGGGAAGGGACCTGATGTGGAGCAGCTGGCAATCCTTGCTTGCAAATGAAAACCTCTTTACTTTGTGTGTACAGTGCTCTTCATCTCAACTGGGGACAACACCGTAGAGCTCAGAGTGAGAAAAAGTAGCAAAATAACGAGATGATGTTGTCTTGAAAACATTTTGAAAGTCCAATCACTGCCTCAAATTTAGAATTACAATTTTTTAAATACATTTCAATCTCTGGACTATTGAAGTATCTAACATTAAACATAACGACCTATATTTCTCATGCTCTGCCATTAAGATTATAGCTGATCAAGTAGTTAGACCTTTGTCTTATCTTTTTAATCCATTCATTTCACTAAAACATTGCTTTCTTATCCTGACCATCTACTTATGTATTTGATTTGCTCGAAGCTGATGATAATCTGTTTAGAATAATACTAAATTAATCACAATCTTAAATGCTTCCTAGAAAGTTAAATGTATGCTATACACAAAAGTAGACCTGCCGTACCTGAGGAGCACTTACTTAGGTTTGGGCCCATGTGGAGCCTCTAGCTCTTCTCTGTTCACCATATTAACCAACAACCCAAGCTGGGTTTGGTTAAACTCAGATCTAGCTTGGGATTCTGATGACATGACAAGTATTGTACCAAGTCTTGGATATTGGTGCCAAAAATTTTTAAAAAATAAACTGGAGAAAAATAAAAAAACCCAAATAATGTAATTTTATATTATTCCTTGTTTTCTTCTGGAAGGACTTTGCTGGTACGATTTTTATTATCTGCTAAGAAAAACAAGTCAAGCACGTTTGACATGGGTTTGAATTGTGTGTTACTTAGAACATGTAGAAGGTGACTTCTGTCAAGATACTGGAAGATATTGGAAGATACTGGAAACTTACTCTGAGAATATACTGAAATTTTAATTTGTGTCCCTTTCTGTTGATTTTATTGGAGCTTATTGTGCAATCTGGATTCTAATAGCAAGGAAGGCAGCTAATATCAAATGAAGCTAGACAAGGTGTAAGACTTTCTGTAAACAGAAACTGAAATTAGATGAGGAAAACCGAGACCAACCGGAAACATTCTCAGAAGGAAAGAAGAGCCAAGGTATTCTGCATAGTATGATAATCCATGAAGGCCACAACCAATCCAGACATACACTGTTACTTGGCATTTGGGCTTTTTTATTGCCCTATTTATGGTAGGATTTGCTTATCTATTAAACACTGACTGTTTGGCAGCACCATTTCAAAAAGATTGTCAAGACCCCATGTCAGCAGTGCTTAGAAATGGCAATGAATAATTGTCCCTTGGTGTCAAGAGGACAGCCAAAAGCACACCAAAGCTTTCCTCCAAAATCCTATACTGGCTTTTTTTCTGTAGTTTCATCCAGTCTCCTAAACTCTCTGAGATAATTTTCCATCCATTCAGATGTGAATCAGGAGAGTGCGAGGGTTAAGGCCAGTGTGAGGGGAAATCATCCTTTGAGTTGAAAACATGTCCCAGGTGGTCATAAGTTCTCATTTATCCTGGGGAAGGGACTCAGCCAAGGACTGCGCTGCCTGCCCCCCGACACAGCAAAATGCTTCATCCTCCCTCAGTCCAGGAACTCACACAGCAGCTCAGGGAGAGATTTGGGATGGAAGGCCTCTTAAAGCTAAACTGCCGTCACTTGCTGACAGGGGGATCAACAGAAAAGGAAACTAAAATTATGCACACAGTCGTGGGGAAACTGTACTGATTTATCAGCAGGATAACCATCAGAGCTGCTCTCTGTTCATTTTTGTGGTGAAAAGGTTATAATTTAAGCACACTTGACAGGTACACACAACCAAGTGGAAAGCTTTTATTCAGTAAATACATATTTTTAGTCACATAAGAAGGTTGACTTTACTGTAGGCATTGCACTACGTAAACAGAATGTGTCTGTTTAAACTATGCTGGAAACACAACAGTGAAGAAAAGGTCTAAAAATGAAAAGAATCAACAGTTGCCAGCAGCAAAAGGGCACAAACACAGGGGGAATTTAAAAAAAATTATTTCTTGTTCCTCAGAGGCTACTACAAGTTACTTGCAGTAATTAAAACCAGCTCTGAACTCCACAGTGTTGACAACAGGGTGAGATGTCGTTTTCCAGGCAGAGGTAGAATAAATTATGCTGTGCTAGACTGCCTTTATTGACTTGTGCCATGTTGTCTAGGATGACCCTACTGGAGCAGGGAGGTTAAACCAGATGACAACCAGGGGCACACTGCACTAGAGCTGAGCTCTTCCAAACACATGGAATTTCAGGACAAGAAAGAGAACTGCAATGTTTTTCCTGGTTCCAGGTACCCATTTTGTGATCCCGTGTTTCTGTGACTTCTGCTTTTTACTCTGACTAGTCAAAAAAACATCACAAACCCCCCCCCAAACTATTGCCTTTATTTCAGAATCTGCCTCTTAAAAGAACAACAACAAAAAAACTCACCCCAAAATCAGAAGGGAAGTAAAATTACTGAAATTACTGACATCTAGCCCTAACCTATACAGTCGCTTTACAGGGCATCTGTATATGCTGCGGAGGGGAGCGAAATTAATCACACAGAAAAAGCCAGGTTGGAGGGGACCACAGTGTGTCATCTGGTCCATCTGCTCAAGCAGGGCCGTCCTAGGGCACCCGGCAGAGGATTCTGTCCAGACAGTTCCCAAATATCTCCAGTGAGGGAACCTCTCTGTACAATCTGTTCCAGTGCCTGGTCACCTGCACAGTAAAGAAGTTCTTCCTCATGTTCAGATGGAACTTCCTGTGCATCAGTTTCTGCCTACATCAGTTGCCTCATGTCCTACTACTTGGCACCACCGGGAAGAGCCTGGAAACATTCTCTTGGCATTCCCGCTTTAGATATTTATAGACGTTAATGAGGGCCCCTCTTCCCGTCCCTTCTCGAGGCTGAACAGGCTCTGTGCAACTTATACAGAGCTCAACCCCGGTTAATTATTTTTTTATTGATTATTTTTATTATTTACTGTTGTTCTACCTTTCCACGCTACATTCGGGAAACGCCGCAGCTCTTCCCGCTCCCTCCCTGCGCGGAAGTCCCGCCCCGCCGGGCGGTGCCAAAGTCTGAGGCGGCGCCTCGCTCCGCCACCCACACGCCAAGATGGCGGCACCCGCGGCCCGGCGGGGGAGCTGAGGGAGGGCGCGCGCAGGTAACGGTCCCCCCGCCCGGCCCCGCCGCACGCCCCCCGCCCGTCGGGGCCGCCGCTGCTCCCGCTGCCCGCGGCTTCCCATCGCCCGCTCCTTTGGGCTCCCTGCCCGCGCCCAGCCGGCTTTCCTGGCGGCCCTGTGCCCCTGCAGCTCCTCCCTCCTCCAGCCTCCCGCCGTCACCGCTCCCCGGCTCTCTCTGTCCCGCCCATGGAGCGGCCTGCTCCCTGTGCTTCTCCAGCAGCGGGACACCCCCACGGGGCTGAGTGAAATGTGCTGGGCCTCGTCAAGCAGTTTCCAGGACGTTCATTCAGTCTCCCTCGTGCTTATTGCATCTTTCAAAATGTTTTCTGTGTCAGGGGAGGTTTCGATTCGTTATTAGGAAAAGGTTCTTCCCCCAGAGGGTGGTCGGGCAGTGGGACAGGCTCCCCAGGGAAGTGGTCACGGCACCAAACCTGACAGAGTTCAGGAAGCGCTTGGACAATGCTCTTGGGCTCGTGGTGTGACTCCTGGAGGGTCCTGTGCAGGGCCAGGAGTTGGAGTCAGCGATCATTGTAGGTCCCTTGTAGCTCAGGATATTCTGTGATTTATTTCTCTATCAGACCAGCCCCTTCCATTCTTGGCACACCCGAGTAAGACGGTTTTAGGCTCATAACCTTGCTCCTTGAAAGACCCACACAGCACTGGGCTGGGGTGCCCTTAACTGGTGCAGGGAGGGGCACTCTGCTTGTCCTAGTCCCATGCACACAAGCCTGGATAGGGAAAGCAGCTTAGTGCCATGTCTTTTGGATTTGATTATCCTCTGTGCCATGCATCCTGGCTTGGCCCAACACGTGACTGGCAGATCATTGTGTCTTGTGCATGATGGTACCTGGGAGCAGGAAAGACACTGCAGTTCTCTTTCTCGTGCTGCAATTCCACGCATTTGAATGAGCTTAGCTCTAAGGCTGTGTGCCCCTGGCTGTGGCTGTTTTCTCACTCCCACCACTGCTCTGACCCCTGCTTGCATGACCTGTAGGGCCTAAGGTCACCCAAATGTGCCCTCTCAGTTGTGATATTGGCAGGTGGGCTTCCCTTGAGCTGTGCACAGGTATGGGGTCTGTGTCCTTTGTGTCTCAGAATCACAGAATCAATTAGGTTGGAAAAGACCTCTGAGATCATGGAGTCCAACCTATGGCTGAACACCACACTGTCAACGAGACCATGGCACTGAGTGCCACATCCAGCCTTTCTTTAAACACCTCCAGGAATGGTGACTCCACCACCTCCCTGGGCAGCCCATTCCAATGTCTAATCACCCCTTCTGGGAAGAAATTTCTCCTAATGTCCAACATAAACCTCCCCATGTGCAGCTTGAGACTGTGTCCTCTCATCCACTAGTCTCCCTTCAGTGAAGCATTAAACGTGCGTGTAATTCCGGGGCTTTAAAATGCTTGCTTTGTAAATCAGCAGTGCTGAAATTGGCTTGCATAAGGAAGCACTCCTTTCTGTTGTAAAATAAATCAAAGTAATAGAAATAAGACATAAGTAATAAGGAAATAATTAGTAAAAATAAGCAAAAAACTTTGAAGTACTGAAGTGCTAATTTTGAGATGAGTGTGATGTTATGGGGGGGGGGGGANTGTTGTTAGGGGGGGGGGGGGAAGTTGGAGTCCCCTGAATGACTCATGCGCATTTGCACTGGGAATCCTAAGTACAGTCCTGGATTTGTTTTTATTACGAATGAGAGAGTTTATGGAGGGTAGCAACGAAAAATTCAAAGCACTGGTGTGACATAAGTGAAAAACTGTTTAAAAGAGCCTGCTTGATAAGTAGAAGAGAAAACGAGCAATTCTATAGATAGGTATTGAGACAGGCAGTGAGGGTTTGTGTATGCATATATGGTGAATGTTAAAGGAAGCATAACTCCCACTAGCTTGCTGGGGATCTAATTTAGGTGGTAAAGCAATTATTTCTGCTGATAATGTTTCTACCTTTTGGGAAATGCATAAGTAAAATCTTTTCTTATACAGAGTTTCTCTACACTGAGATTTTACTGATGTAACTCTGCAAGGAAAATTCTGAACTGACTGAAATAGCTAGTTTGGTACAAGTGTATTGGGCAAAATTTAAAAAAAACCCAACCCCAAAACACCAAAACCAACCATAGAGGATAGGAAATACTGATGTAAAAATGCAATTTATTAAAAAAAAAAAAGAAAAAGCAGTCGAGGAAGAAATCTCAGAGTAGAGGTCTTTTGATGCTGTATTTCCTACTGTAGGAAGTAAAATCAGCAAATATCTCGTTGAGACTGATCCCAAATATGGGAACTGTCCAATCTTTCTCCCATCTGAGTAGCTTTAGAAGACTTGCTCTAAAGCATTTGAGGAGTTAACTCAATTTTTAGTTGAAAAAGAAAGCCTTGGCAAAATAAAATAGTTGGTTTGGAATATCTGGTTGAAATCTACTAATTATAGTCATCCTCCCCCGTCTCTTTTCAGTGATGACAAATTCAGTATTTTTACAGTATAATTTCATCCAACTTCCTCTTCTCTCTGTTTCATTCTGAATTTTTACTAACACATTGTTAGCCATCTTCTATTCAGGTGATGGAGCTTCTGGAACCTTCAATTGACTGATTATGCCTTTATGGGAGACTGAATGCAAGAATTATATTTTATTAGATAAGACATCTAACACAATAGTTTTGTTCTGTGCGAAGGCCACAGTTAGTTCTCTTGACTAAAAAATGCATACTTTTATAATTCAGACACAGAAATAAAATGCAAGTTCCATGGAAAACAGCTGAGTAGTCCAAGTCAAGCTAAAATAGTTTCATAGCTACCAATTTTCAGTATAATCATAATAATCATTGAGTTCTTGTTATATATTGCAGCATGAACTTAATTTTTTTTTGTCTTTTCAGATACCATAACCTTAAGAATGCAGTCGGTTTGTCAAAGACTTGGCCCTTGTTCCTCATGTTTGAAGAGGCAACTAAATGGCTTCCTGGGATTAATTAAATGGCAGAGAAGACTGGTTCCTGCTTGTGTGAGAACTATTTACAGTGAGACGGGGAAATGGGAAAAAAACTATGGGTTGGAGACAAGAAAACGAGTTGAAAATTGGTGGTTCCCGAGAATAAAGGATCAGTTCTGCAGAATTTCAGAAACTGATGTAAGCATTATGAGAAATTTGGAGATTACATGTTTGATATTTTTTGTTTTCTTAGAATGAAATTGATTGAAACTTACTTAGTACACATGGTTTATAATGATTAGATGTGCATTACATTTCAGGGGAAAATACTTTCATGCAGATTATTAAAGAACATTAATGAGATAGGTAAACAAAAATAATAAAAAAAATCCTGAAGAAAAATACAGTGATAGGCAAAGTATAAACTCGTAAATTTAGGAAGTGTTTAAGTAATCAATTATTTGTATATTATGCAATATTTGGGAATTAATTATTTAAAGTATTAAAAGAAGCATCTATTCGTAACTTTTCTAAACAATTTCCTCAAGGTTCTGTTCCCAGTGTTATGATAAATCTATTGCACTACACCCTGTGACTCACTAAAATCTGTTAAGGGAAAATGATTTTTTAATATTTTCTGGTTTAGAGTCTTATAGGAGTAGTAAGTGACTTGAAGAAAAAAAGTTTTCCCATGCAATAAAAGATCTTGAAAACAACGGTATCTCAGTCTCTGACTCCTTTTGCCTTCGCAATTATTCTATCACAATAGATAAAAAACATTTTTGTGCCCCTTTATGTTTTTTGTTCATCTCTCTTAAAATGGGCCTTCTCTCAGACAAAAAAATAATGCTATCAAAATGCTGAAGAGAGAAAAGAGCTTGATTTTTCTGGGAAAGAAAACTTAGATGAAATGGTGTGCATGTATACCTGTAGCAGGGAAAACATTCATTTAGACTTGTGTCTTTGATATACATAGGTATCATGTATAGCATACATATGCTAAGTTCTAAATTGTATTTTTAATGATATTTTTGTTTTATCCTTACAGTTGAAGTAGATTTAATAACATCTCATATTGAGGCAAATAGTGTATAATGCTGCAGTGAAGTACTCAGATTATTTCTGATTTTGCTGTGATTGAACAAAAGTGATGAAGAAGTATTATTTGACATATTAATAGAGTTTTATTCAGAATAATAAAAGCTGAAAGCTGCCTGTAATTTTTTTTTATTATTAATGTAAGAAAAATAATGTAAGAACTTAGATACTTGTATCAATGATACTTGATACTGTCAATGTATCAGTGATGAATTCAGTGGTAATCAAGATGTATTAGGAATAATTGATGTGAGAGAGGATTTGTGATTTCTTTGTAACTTTTGTCATTTTAATTAAACCTAACGAAATGAAATTTTTAGTTTCTTTTCATTATGCAAAATATTGCTTGTAAGATGTGTTTGGATCTGAGCATACATAGTGAAACTGAACAGTTTCCCTTTAGCAGATGTTCATGCAATTGCAAATGATGTAGTCACTCTGAGAGTTACTGCAGTTCAGCTGACAAAAAGCAACTGGCCAGGAGTGAGCTCTGTGTTTGTTGCAGATACAAAGTAAAACATTAATTATTTAAACTGTTATGAGAGTAGTTTAATCTGCTATGTTTTCATGTTTTTGTTGGGGCAGACTAAGAACACATAGATAATCAGTTGCAGATGCTACAGTGGCAATGGTGCTTTGTTAAGCTTGAGTTCTGTCAATATAGCTTTTTTTGAGTAAAAGAGAATTAATTTTCCTAGCATTCAGGTGCCATGTAAGTGTCAATATAAATTGCTGTGATAGCAGCAAAGTCTGGTAAAACATCTCCACTTACAGCCCCAAAGAGTTTGATCCAATGAACTTTGTCAGTGTTCACTTGGATCAGTTCCAGCAGAACCATGGTTCTCTTCATGATGTCGTGTAGTAGTTTATAATGTGGATGTGTATTTATTCAAGTGAAATGCTAACTGATGTAGTTACTAGTTTCTAAAAATTTCTTTCTAGAAATCGAGACCAAAATTTTATGTGCTTTCTATGTTCCCATATCCTTCTGGGAAGCTTCACATGGGCCATGTTCGTGTCTACACCATCAGTGATGCAGTAGCTCGGTTCCAGAAAATGAGAGGGATGCAGGTAAGAATAGATCAGCGGTAGGACTGGGTGGTGTTTTTTTATGTTTTAATATTATAATTGATCAGGAAATTAGTATTTTCCAAAATCCATGGAAGTGGGGTATGTGCTACAGATGTGTAGATAATGACCTGTGAAGCTTTGAATGTTGAAATTTGAGACTTAAAGCCGGGGTTGTTCAGAACTCACTGTCGGTAAAAGACGGTTAGAAGCTACCTCCGATGATACAACTGATGCTGTATCAGCTGCCTGAACCTACTGATAAATGGCACAGTGTCGCTGAGACCTGTGGGCCAGTTTCTGTGAGAGGAGACTGACAACCCTCCTGCCATCTGGATGGGACTGGGGGAAGGAAAAGGTGTACTTGGCAAGAGAAAACAGATGCCACCAAAATCAACTGCTTTCGCCTCTTCTGCTCCTGAGGACCAGTTCGTGTCATTTGTCAGACACAGAGGGACAGCCTCTGTGCCAGCTGGGAAGGAAACTTTTTTTTTTTTTTTTTTGGTGACTGCTGCAAGTCAGATGAACAGGATGTTGTCACATGTTACATCATGTGTGTAGCTAAAAGTTTCTGTTCTGGAGCATCTGACCCCTTGGCTTGCCCATTTCAGCCTTGCTCATATGTATGAAATGTCTTCTGAAGGTGCAGGTCTACGAGGTAGGCTAAGCCTAATTTTCTTGCTACGTCTACAAGGAGAAATCCTATTTTCCCTTCCACATTTCTCTGTTTCCCAGTTACCCCCATGCCTGCCATCGTTTCTCCCTCGCTCCCTTCTGTCTCTCCATTAGGTTGAAAGGGTAGCTGAGAGCCTTGTCCCTGCAATCTACAGTGGGATCCTGGCTGGCATTCTGCAGTAAAGGCTGGCAAGGTAAAATTTGAAGGCTGTAAAAGGAAGGTGTGGGAGAACTGTGGCCTGAGCGACAGCCATATTACAGAGGAAAGACATTTGGTAGAGGGAAAATGTGAAGAATCTGGGAAAACAGTAGGAAGGAGGAATGTGGAAAGAGAAGGCGACAAAGAGAAAAATAGCATAGGCAAGGATCTAGGATGACAGGAAGGTTTCTCTCTAATGTACAAAAGAGAAGGAGCAGCTCGAGAATATAGGAATCAACCTCAAAAGAGTACAAAGAAGATAAAATGGAAAAAGAAGTTGGTTAGTTAGTTGCTCGTTGTGGTACTAAGTGCAATTTCCTTGCTACAAGTGCTGTGGAAGTGTAGCATTTCCTGGATTTATCACCATCCATGAGACTCTGATAGGTATTGTCACTGCATTATTCAGTATGCTGCCTTTCCAAATACTATGTGTTTTATGCCAGTGATGAACATACCATGCGCTGAATACTTGCTGCTGCTTTACAGAAAGGCATTCTTAGGCTTTCAAAATCACAGGGAAAAGAAATAACTGCCTTAGACTTTAAATGAGAAAAAAACCCCAGTGTCTGTTATAACACCTTTCCTGACTCCTCTGAATGACCAGAACTTGGATCTCACTAAAAAAATTGAGCTAATGAGGCATTTGAAGGGATGTTTGATTCTAGCTTGATGTTGAGACCATTGATGAAATGTCATTTCAGGATATAGCCATCTCTTACCAATAGCAGAGAAAGTAGCCAATAAATTGCTATTCAGAAAGATGAAAACTTGCTTCTTCTGGTACTTGCAAAAATAAAGTAAAAATAATTATCTACATCCAGTAGCATGCTCTAGTTGTAAACTTTTGAATATGAGGTAAGTAAGCACCTTTAACAGAAACATTTGGAGAAAAGTAAAAATATAATATAATTTCAATGAAATACCAGAGCCATCATGCAAACAAGTTTTTATTTCCACATTTGCCTATTTTTTTCCAGAAAAATTTTTCCAGACTTTTCAAGTTTTTACGTCTTGCATTTCAGCATATTTTTGTATTTCACGTAAAAATTACTTTGAAGAAGTGCCTGTAGAACATGCTGGATTTCTAAAAATACTTGTATGTTCTGTTATGTTAACCAGTTTGAACATCTATTTTTGACTAAAGGTGGGCAGCCAAAGAATTTAACTTTCATTTACGATTGAGACATTAAAAATCTCTCAGATGATTTTCTGAGTATGTCAGATTAAGAGACATTGTGTTAGTGATGTGCATTAACTTGCTGGAATTTACATTAATCTTAAAAAACTTTTCCTTTATTACCCATGCTAATTTCTCCATCACTTAGAATTAGAGTCTCTATAATTGATTTTCTCCTTGCAATTAGTTTATCAGCCTCTAAAAGTTATCTCTGCCCTTTGTCATTGTTGTACAATCTGCCAAAGATTATTATAATTATTAAAATATTGTGATGATTATAGGTTAAAACATGGTTATATCGTAAAATTTGATATATTCCCAAGAAAAATAAATTTTTCCCTGTACTCAAGGAATTACTGGAATTCTTCAGCACATAAAAAGAAAGAATGCTTTAGGAACAAAACTGTTAGTATGCATAATTTTGAAGTTATTCCACTGATTTTCTATTTCTTTCTCAAAATTCAGCTTTAATACTGCATGTTTGAAAGCCTAGGGACTGCTAATTTTTCTCCCATCAAAAATCTGAGTAGAAGTGCATGCATTTCAGACATTCAATGCGAGGATAGGGTAAGATTTTTGAGCAGCAATGTTGTTCAAACTTTGCATCCATCATTTAAAAAAAAAATAGTGTAAGGCAACAAGGAATGATGGGCTGTTACCATGAAAATTACAGGCAAAACCATTCAGATTTACAGTTCCCAGGGAAAGCTTCAGACTATGATGTATATTTGTTATTTAATAAACAGTGAGGGGAAACGTCCATGGTGTGTACCTGGTTGACAAGAATATATGATTAAGAGAACAATTTATGTTGAATAAGATGGAGGTATTTTTCATAAAGAATGCCTGAATGAGAAAACAGTAAATTAGTTACGTATTGATTTAATCTGAACAGGCAAGAAATGGCCCGTATTTTGTAATATTTTAGTAAGGATAGGCTAGAATACATGTACAAAGGGATTAGATGTCCTTTAGAACTTCTTTGGAATGCAGTTGTGTAATTTCTTCATATTGGAGGTATTTTGAAATTTTAACTGGGAAAGGTTTAAATCATTTGGATTCTGTTGTAGTTTTGTTTTTTCAAAAATGGACCATTACTATTCAATTTTTTTAAGCTCGATAAGATCTGATTTTGTTCCAATTAAAATATTCTAGAGAGGTAATGCACACTGAATGCTACTGATACTTGCCAGAAACCTGTACTTCAACAGCTCTTTAAGTGGGAAAATAAATATTTATTGCTTTTTTCTCCCTTGTTTTTGAAAGAAATACTGCTTCAATATAAAACTGTAGATGAAAGCATTGTGAAGCATTGTCTTGTTCCAGCACTCACTCCTCAAGGACCTGTAGGCAGTGCATGGGAAGCAAACTGTCATGCAGTTGGATTGGGTTGCTGGATAAATGATTTGTAGAGTACATCTGTTTTAGGATAACTTGTTTACATTTTGATTACTGAAGTTTGAAGTCTCTGCATGAGAAATGTAAGCCATGTAGATTACTTTGCATGAGTGCACTAAGCTAGTCTTTCCAAAATATGTTAAGGGTGACATGTTTCTTGAAGTACAATTACAACAGTTTTTGGATATGGAGAGTTCTAGATCTTATTACAAACATATTTCTTATAAAATGCTATGAAAAAGTAATTTGTGTATTTTAAATTACAAATTTGTAGCTATTAATAAATTAATCCAGAACTATGATGTGCAGTTTCTGGTTGTGTTTACTCCGTGAATTTACATGCATGTTGTGAATTCAAATGTAGGAGTTTTTTAAGAAGTGATTTCCTATTCGTTATTTGAGAGTGCTGTGTAGAAATGACAGAGATTCATGGTGATTTTCACTATGGCAGATTTCCAGTCTGCTGTTTCTCTGGGAACAAGTATTTACTTTATCATGCTCTCGTTATCATGTCTTTGATATATTCCAAAGTGGATAATTTTTGTCTCTCAGAGGACTGAGAATGATTCCCTTAGTGATCAGTAAACAGAGAGTGATTCAATTCAATAGTTCTCGTGATACCTTCTTAATGAAACTGGTACCAAAGCAAGGCAGTCACATGTTAGAGTTGTACAGAACTGAGAATAATCCTTTCTGTAATCAAATCAGGGTGAAATTCCTGCATGCTAGAATCACACTATACTTACTATTTCGTAATTTATACTTCAACTGGGATGGATGGGATTAGAATATAGTCAGTGATATTTCTGCAATATCCCTAAATTACTTAAAAAGCATTTTCTTTTTATCCATAACATCTCTTCTTTTAAATTGGTTGTATTTTCATTAATTGTTTTCCCTTTCAGCAGTGAACCTTAATACTCTTGAAATTGCAAAAGTGAATGGTATTGAAGACAGGCAAGTTTAATTAAAACTCTATAATTAATTCATCAGTTGGATGAATTATTTCAATACAGATCCATTTTCTGATCATCACTAGCTGCTATTCTCCACCTTTATTTGTGTGAGGTTGTTGTGTCCTTTTGTCAGGTTATTTCATGTGGTATAAATCAAGTAGAAAATATTACAGGTATTGTGTGTGAATTGAATCTTATTTAATTTCAGTTTTCCCATAGCTTGTATTGAAGGTGTTAATGAGCTCACTCTGTTTCATTTTGAAAGAAAAAGAGAAAATGAGATACAATTTTAAATGTAATTCTGTTAGACAAGAATATGTGAGATTAAGGAGGCAAAAGATAACTTTGTTCTCAAAATGTTTGTGATACCTTCTGGACGTTGAATAATTTCTCATATCTTACGTTTTGCGAGAGTAAAAATAAATGGGCATTTTATGTTTTTATAAATATCTGTATGGGTTGATTATTATATATTATTATTATATTTTGAAAGTGTCTTCTCTAATATGCAACATTGTGTTGCAGAGAAGCATTGAAATAGTCCTTTTTAGAATGTACACACTGGTCAAAAATTCCTTATTTTAATCTGTTTCCAGGTGTGCCTTATCTTCTTGGGGGGGTTGTTTGTTTCTTTGATGGTGGTAATTTTTACCTGTTGTGTAATGGTGTCTATTACCTGGTACACTTAAAAGAGAACCTAGGCTTCACTCAGGTGGAGGTCTTGTATTTAAAGTGTGCTGTAATATTCTGATTTACATTAGATTTTCAACAAGTTCAGCCCATTTTAGGCAGCCAGTGGAAGGAGCAGCCATCCTTTCCTTTCCCCTCTCCAGCTGCAAGTCCTCACTGTCTCACGTGTCTGTGATTGCACAGTTGTGAGATCCATAATGGAGCTGGGGGTGTTTTCTGGCGGCTGGAACTTGTGATCATGGATCACCTGTATTGTCAGCCTTTTTTGGTTAGTTCATGTCAAGTGTGTCATGGGGCTAAAAGTAGGGATAGGAATGTAGACTTCGCTGTATCAATTCAAACCACTAATTTGTCAGCAAGCCTCTTAATTTTCATTTCTGGTCGTCTTCTTTTATTACACATTCTCTGAATTAAATGTATTTATTTGCAGGCCTTTCTGACACTGATTCTGCTGTCTTTCTTAAAATTTAGAATGCATTGATTTGGGTGTAAGAACAGTATGTCAGCTCCCTGGTCATAGTTCTGAGACATACTGAGCACATCAGGAGAGCAAACATGTTCTTTGTTTCCTTACAAAGACTGAGGAAAATTCACTGAATCACTGGTCCTGGTTGTGTTGACAGAGGCTTAGAGCTGAGTGTTATGAGATCATTGTCAGGTCTGTGTTATACAGTACATTGATCTGACCTACTGATGTCAGTGTGATGAGCTGATTGTTACAGCAGTGAATAGATGAAAATGCTCTGAGAGGAAGAGCTGACATCTCAGCATTGAATCAGTGGAGTTACCCTGTCTTCCTCCCCTTGGTCCCACAGCCATGTGAAGAGCTCTTAGCCATCGTTAACAATAGATGTTTGACCATGCTGTGAAATGATTCTTAAAAATGCTTCAAGCCAGAGTCTTTGGGATCTAAAATGTTTCAAGATGCAATTGTTTTTGTTTTTAGTAATTTGTTCCCAAAAAGACCACTCAGTGTGGTAGTCACTGAGTGCTTTGTTCCCCACGCACTATTTAATCACTTTCTTGCAATGTTTTATGCTCCTGTGCAAACTCTGTTAAGTGGTAGAAAATGCCAGTCTTTCATAGTTTATCCTGCCTGATCATGTGAACTTCAGAGGATCTTAAGTTATGTCATGTGTGTTCAAGACTAACCTGGGAGTTTTCAGCAGGAGTTTGCCTGTCCTCTTCATTGTGAGGATAAACACACAGCTGCCTTTGATGATAGTACTGGCTTCTGCCGTCGTAAAATGGCTGAAACTACAGCCTGCCTTCTTTTACCTGGTGTAGGCATCCCTAGGCTTATGCAGCCTCCTGTTTAACAAGATACAGTCTTTATTTGTGTTTCTTTCTCCTTGAGGCTTAGGGAAAATATTATCTACCTAGAGAAGTGATGCTTGGAAGAATGGTCACTTCAGTGGGCAGAATGAATCCCTCAGTTGCATAAGGTTTAGAGGTTGCTGTTGGAAGCAACAGCATTCAATAAAGTGGATTACTTGTTTTTCTTCTGCTCAGCTGTGCTGCTAGAGAGAGCAGCCATGTTTTCTGCTAGTTAGAGCCAGTGACCAACCCATCAAAGAGCTACAAGGAATAACCCTTTTGTCTTCAGAACTGCATTCTGGTTTTTTCTTCCTATTTTTAATTTGTTTTGAGCAGTTGAACAGTTCCTTTTTCCTTTGTGCTAACTTTTGACATGTTAGTTGCATATTTTCTTCTCCTCTTCCATTTCTCTTCAGATGTTTATGTTGAATAAGTAGAGTTAAGATGTAATGTCAAATGGTGCATAGATACTGTGGCATTTTTGCTGCATATTACAGCCAGAAGGAGCTGACCTGTTGTTTAGACAAACGCATTTCACGAATCTTTCAAAGCCATTCATGGTAGAGAAGTAAAAGAGACAATAAACTTGAAATCATTTTCTCAACCACTGTGCATGTTACATTCATCTCTATAGCAACTACATAAATAGATCTATCCTGGAGGCTAATTTGAGGATATTTTTAATGTCTCTTTAAATTCAGTTTTCTGATTGAAACTTGAATTAGCATACTTCTTCAGACCTTTAGCTTGAGGAATGCTATTGGTCGTTAAATTGAACTTTTGAATGTGAAGAGTGAATATGGTATTTTTGAGAAATTCTAGAATTTGGAAGATTTGTGTGTACAGGTTACTCCTTCTAGCACTGATGGTACAGTGATAAAATGTCTGCACATAAACTGTCTGAAGCATCTGTCAGCCCTTTTGGGGAGTCTGTAGCTGGTAATGAAGTTTTTCCCCACATCTTTTTGCTCAGGAGCATGAGAAATGAGGTTATGCCTTGCTTTTGGCTGCCTGTCTATATCCAGGAGATCTTCAGAAGCCAAATTTTGCAAAAATTAACCAAGAGTGATTTTTCTAATCTCACTTAATGTGCATCAACTTGTAGTAAGAGAAGGCATTTGTAGGAATGTAAAGGCAGGGCATTAGTATAGGGCATTTAAATAGAGAAAATATGTATTATACATGGATTAAAAAAATCTGGTTTATTTCATCACAGAGACAGGCTGTCAGCAATACTAGCGGTCAAAAAGAACTGAGCGGCATAAATTAATATTTTAACATGTCCATAAAAAATTCTGTTGGTATTTATAGCTTATGTAAAGCATACCTGTCTTCTTTTTTCCTTTTGTACCAATAGTTTTGACTGCTGGGTGGATGGCAAGGGAGGGGAAGGGCTAGGCAGAGGTGTTCTTCAATGGGGGTTGAGAAGTGGTTTAGGTTCCAATTGACATTTTCCATGTACACTGCCCCCTCTATATGTGAGGAAACAGGCAGTTAAAGACTCATAATTTCTGATACTATGGTGTGAGGAACAATAGTTTGTCTGACAATAGGGAAAGTTTGTAACATGGAATAGCATTCCAATTTCTGTTAGATTTAGACATGAAAAATGCGCTGTGCATGGGCCCTTACTGGGCTGGCTCAGATCACAGATGATCACAGGTTAATACCTTTGGTTTTGTTGCTGCACCACTAGAGTAATGATAGACAGAAGGTTTAGTTTTAGATCAGTACTGAAAATAAGAACGCTGAGGAGTCACATCTATTAAATCCTGTTGCTTTTACACTGTATTGGTGCCTAGGGCATCTTTATAAACACGTCTATAAAATATTTTTTATGAAATATTACATTAAGTCAGAAGATTGGAAAGTGGTGGCAAAGAAGAATAAAAATAATTCAAAGCAGTGACAAAAGTAGCTCTTATGCTTCCAAAATGAGCAGATTTTTCACATGGAGATATATTATGAGATTAGGATGGCTGGGATTGTTTTTTTATTGCTTGTTTGCTTACATGCCGCTAAGAAACACGTTCTTTATATAAATACATATTTTAAGGGGTAAAAATTTTGATTTCTAGTAAGTTGTAAAATGTTAGTCATGTTTTGCTATTGTTAAACTTGTGTCATTTTAATCATGATTATTGAATTTACAGTACATTTGTAGGTTTAAGAAATAGAATTTGCTTTATCAGGTATCCAGTATATATGTGTTTAATGACAGCATCTTAAGTACTGGCCTTTTTTTCCTTGGTGATTAAATAGGTTTTTTTAATACTTACTGTATTGCTAGGTTATTTTTCTAAATAACGTGCGTGTTAATAGGAAAAATATAATTCTATTTAAACAGAAACTATCTAGTATATTTTGTAGTAAGTTTTTTTCCCACCTTTATTTATTTGTGGTCATGAAACAACAATTTGTCAGTCTGTAGTCCATATTTCCAAAAGATATTTTAGTAAAATTTGACTAAAACTGCTTTTCCTCATCTTCTTAATTTTATCTGATGGATTTAAAATTATCTAAAAATTTAAAATTTTTCTTTTATTTTGTTTTTCAACACAAAGGAAAAAAATAGGCTACACATCAGTTACAGTTATATGACTGTTGGTTCAATTATTTTTACTTAACATCTTCTTTTTTAGCATGACTATTTGGTTCTGTCCAGTGGTGACATCAACTGCTGACTTTTACCACCACACAAACTTACAAAGAGTTGGTTTTTGTCATTGTCAACCTGATATTGAAATAGTCACGAGAGTTTATTGCGTAATACTTTAAACTCCCTCTAACATCTCATTGTAGATAACAAGTGCACTTCATAGTCATCTTTTAAAGCAAAGCTTTAAAAGTTGGCCATAGTTGGCAGGCTTGGGAGAAGTTCAGTTCAGGAAAAGCAAATGCTGGAATGGCAAGCACCGTTCATTATTTGGAGGCCTCTTTGTGTTGCTGCTGCCATTCCAGAAAGTTGCATAACATTGTGGTTTTTCTTTTTGCTGACAGGTGATAAATCCAATGGGATGGGACGCATTTGGTTTACCAGCAGAAAATGCTGCAGTTGAACGTGGCCTTCACCCTGCAAGCTGGACACAAAGGTTGAATGAATTAAAATATGGCATTTTCACTGTGAATACCTGTACTGTGGTCCCCATAAACCAAGAAAACAGAGCAAAAGTAGCATAGAAGAAAGATGGTACAGGAAAAAACGGGGTTATCTGGGACCAAGGTTATTTGACAACATTTTATGGCACTGTGCAGATGATTCTGTTTTGAAAAATAAATATATGGGGATGATTTTCAAGGTTTTAATCTCAATGGCTTTTAAATTGAAAAATGCTAGAATATCAAAAGAGAAGCCTTTTCCAAACACCCAAACCAGCGCATATAAATAAATCAGAATTTTGTTATGGTGAGGTAAATCTTAGTATGGAATACACAGTGGAAAGTGATGAGTTACGTGATTAGATTTACTAGCAGTTTTTAGTACCGTGTGAGAGAGGAAGGAGATAGTTGGGTTTTTTTGAGACTGGGTCTTGGAAAGTGCTAAGGAGCCATTATTGCTCCTGATTTCTGTGAACGTTTTGGGCTTTAGACCACAGAACGGGGTGTTATGTTCACCTAATATTCTTTAAAATGAGTAAAAAGTTGTATAAGTAAACAATTTCTAAAAATTACTTGGAAACCAGTCTTCCTAAGTGAAGTTGTTTGTTGTACTCTGGATGCAGTAATCTAGCTGTGTTGTCTTTATAGACCTTGATCCATTTCCTTCTTTGATAATGCTGTTTCTTTGGGTTTTGTCCATGCTTCTTGGTCCCGTCTTAAGATTCTTGATACTTTTACAACTAAAGTATTATAATATTAAATACTTGCATTACTCAATTATTCAGCACTGCAAGTTTTTTCTGGTTCACAATTAAATTCTTGGTTTCATGACTGTCAGCTTAGCCATTCTGGGAGGATAGATGCTACTTTATCTGACAGAATGTATTTTAGTAGAAAGGTAAAAGTCCCTAAGAAATTTTCATCCATTTTACAGTATGTGAATGAATTCCCACCAGGTCACTAATTAATGTTGTGTAATCATGGATATTTTGGTAAAGTGTATTTAGTACATTTTCAAATTAAAGCGTCACTATATATCCTGATGTATCTTATTTTACATTTGTAATACAATCCATTCAGGGAAGCAGCTGACCTTACAGTGTTGCAGTTGACTAATGTTTATCTAATGCAATGCTGCCGCCAGAAGTTTCGTAGTTCCTTGTCACCTCCCAGTATGTTCCCACCACCTCCTTTGCACTGGCTCCTCTGGTTTTGTGGGCTACAGTTTTGGTTTGATCAGCCTGTTGATCAGAGGGAAGAAAGAACACTGGTGGGGTTTTTTTGGAGAGTTTTTGTACGGCATGTCTTCAGCTGAATGGGTAAGATGAATCAGGTTATCCTACAGCCCCACAATCACCAGAGCCACAGCAAAATACGGCCAGGATAGCATTGCCACAATAGAGCAGGATTAAGCTGATAGTGGAAGTGTCTGCAACTGCATTGAGATTTAAGAGGGCCCTTTGACTCAGCTGTAGTGAAGATAATTAAAAATAGTGAGAAGTGATGCTTGAGTAATGCTTTTTCAAACTGCAGTGCCATATTTACTTTTAAGTTGCATTCAAATTAAGAGAAAAAAATGTGTTGCCTCATATACTTAGCCATGAAAATTGGACCAGAATACATTTGGGAATTTTAAAATTATTATTTGAGTATTCTGACAGTTCTGAGTTTTATTGCTAGTGAGATCATAGTGTTTAGAGGTTAACTAGTGCTTTTGATTTCTCAGAAGTCTATAAGCACCAGATTTTATATATGATCACATGATAGAAATATCCTAAGCTAATAATTTTTAATTTATTATTATTATTTTGCAGTAATATTCAACACATGAGGAAACAGTTTGATGCACTAGGTCTGTCTTTTACATGGGAAAGGGTAAGATTTTCTTTTTAAAATGGATACTGCCTTATTTTATTGTATAATGGAACATTGAAACCCATGGAATTTCACCATTTTAATTATGGCAATACAGGAGTCTTTGGTAGGGACCAATTTAAGTTGTTAAACTGTAAAATTGAGCTTTTTGTCAGATTTCCCTGATTTTTGGCATACTGATATCATCTGACTATATCGATGCTTAGGAGAATCTTTAAAGTGATTTCAGTTTTGTATTTGGATTTTTCTCTCTGCTTTTTCATCTCTTTGAAGTATTAATTTTCTGTGTTACAAATAAGGCAATAAACAGATATTTATGAAACAGCAATGCCTTTGTGTTAAGGTATGTATTTTTTCAGGAGTGCTCTTTTCAATGTGTATGTCAAGGGTTTAAAGGTGGTAAACTGAAATGGTAGCTTGGTTATGTTGCTCCAAATTTCAAAGTATAAGCCTGCATTTTCATAGGTGTTCATATCAGGATCATTTTGGAAACCAGAAATTTTATTTAAAATACTAATGCTTGAGAATCAGGTGTTACAGCTTAAAAAAACTTCCCAAACACAATCAGACATAAGCTAATGTCATTTTCCAGATAAAAAAGAAATTAGCATTTGAAGCGATTGTGAGGTTATTGCACTTACCAGTGAATCAGAGTCAGTCACTACCTTTATATTCTCAGCAATAGCTGTTGCTTATCACCTTAATGTGATTTTGAATAGAGTGGTGGAGATGCTAATCTTGGATTTTTATAGCGGTATTGTAGATCTGAAAAGGAAAAGCATTAGTTTTGTGGCAGTCTGAGACATGCCATCTGTTTTCTTTAATCATGAAGGTGAAGTTGTTTATTTGTTTGTCTTGCATCTAAAAAACCATTTCGTCATCTCTCATGTATGGAAGGATTTTTCAGTATAAGCCTTTTAAATAAGATTTAAGTTTTCTTGGTAGCCAAAAAAATTGCTCTGAAAAAAAGGATTTGTTGTGGAAGGTTCACTGCACACATTCGTGACATGTGATGTTTAAAGCTGTTGGTATCTCAGAGGTTGTCTGTATGTGTAGGGCAGCAATACTTGAAAACAGTGAAATCCTATGTGTAGGCTGTGTTATGGAACACACATGTGCACACACACACGAGTTCAATGATGCAGGTTGTATTTCAAGAAAATTGAGAAAATTAATCTCTTGTGTATGAACTTCTGTTTAGCCCTTCCATTCTGAAGAACAGATGGAAAACTGGCAGTACTGAAAACCATGTCAGGAAATATAAGTACACAGGGAAAAATCATTTGTCATCTCTGTGCCTATTCTTTGAGAGTTACCTTCACTTTTCTAGTAAACTGTGTTTTGGCTGATGAACTTCAGGAGTCTCCGAATACTTGTGGAAAGGGCTTTGATACTCTGTAACTAACTCCATTTGAACTGCTTGTGTAGTTGAAATGCTTTAGAATGCTCTAGGGACCCATAGTTGGTGTTTTTGAAGGGTAAGATTTTAAAAGAGCTGAAAAAGGTTCCCTGAAACATACCACATTTTAGAGTTTTCACTCTTTAGCTTATGAGTTAAGTTTTGTTTTACCTGGAAAGTTTGCCGTACTAATTGGAGTAAGAGTGACCTGACTGGTAGCCATTAGAAACAGGTAAGTCTATTAATTACAAAAAATTCATGATGGCTAAAATATTATGTGACCTCCAAATGCACAGATATTTGAGCTGGCCATGAAAGAACTACCTGTGGAAATGGAAGGGCTAAGCTGTAGCCAAGTGTTTCACAGGCCGATAAAGCCTGCTTCTCTGCAGGGCTCTTTAGGCTGGGCAGAGCATCTTACTGCCTCAGCTGTACTGCTTCAGGGCTAGCTCAAGCATCTTTGCACAGCAAAGCACTGTGCTGTGCAAGTGCTTATCTTAAAAGTGAGCTATTTGAGGTAAGGAGGGGTTTTTTTATAGTATTCTGTACTTGTTTGGCTCTAAATCAGTGGCTTACAAAATACTGTGACACTGCAAAAAACCCACTAGTATTAGTGACTCCTATGAACAATCCAAGAAAAACAGATTTCATATGGGTTGGTCTAATTAACCAAGACCGTTATACAAAACAGGGGCCTGTTTTTAATTTAATTTCATTGGTGTAACTTAAATCTGCCCCTTTATTGTGCTAGTGCATAGCACTTAGCAAATAATGCTGGAGGGAACCCATTTCCCTAACTTAGATCCTTGTTTTAGTGTGTGGTGAATTACCTTTTTAAAGTGTGAACCTTTTATGTTAACTGTCTCTGTCCTCTGTGACCAGCTTAGATTATATGCTTCAATGATGGGAAGGAAACTTATGTAAACTTTACCATTTTACATATGGTACGGGAAAAGGGAAGTGGAAAAAAGAAAAAGAAGTATGTTTTGAGTACCTAGTGCATGTAGCTGTCCTGAAGAATCTGCCTGCTTATAAAGTCATGTCTGGTGGTCAAGAAATTTGTGTCCAGGAATATGAGGGCTAGTTAAATCTCATTGCTTGATAAAACGATTATGAACAAATTCCAGTGCACCTGCAATACCAGCAATTTCCTTTTATTTTTCTGTGGGTTTTTTTTCATTGTTCTCTCTGTCTTATAAATCAAAATGTGCAGGTATTTTTATGTTGTAGCTGTCAGTGAATGTACTTATCTAGTAAGGTACCACAAATAAGACATTATTAAAAGCTAATTAGATTATTTCAGTCAGGTTACAAAGACACTTTAAAATTGCTCTCCTAAACAGAAACTCTAAGCAAATGAAAAATGAAATTAAATGCATAAAATAACTCTGTAAGTACTTTGCCTTAGAGTAGTTTTAAATACTAATGATTATCTGTTTTTTTTACCTGAAACATAGAGGTATTTTAAGTACCTCAGGTTAGAAGTATTATATTTGTAAATTACTTTGAAAATGGTGTGATTTGGGGGAGAGATTTTTTTAAAAATCAGTGAGTGAGAGAACATTTCTATTCTGAGCATTTATGTTTCTCAGATGGAAGGTTGAAAAGCTGGAGTTTGAGCATGGAAGAAATGTCTCTGAGAGACATCAAAAACACATGGAAGATTTTAAAATCCCCAACATTATGATTTGCTTTTAAGGTAATTATAATCTGAGCATTCCTGATGATCAGATTTTTTGAAAATACCACCCCAGACAGGATAGCAAACTGCCTGTCACTTCTTTTAAACATGATTTTCAGAGGAATTAGGCAATACCATTTTCAATGATTTATATCATCAGCAACAAAAGATGAAGAGCATATAACATTTTTCCTTTATTTTGTTCAGGAGTATCATCAGACTGAGTGCACGTTCCCAGAAAGCCCTCAGTTCACCACTATTATCAATCTGTAACTTTCTCCTAGAAAGTACCTCATTCCGCAAAGGTTTTTTAGTCTTTTCAGTTTCTGCCTTCCAAGTGGCATATTTTTTTGCATGAGATTAATGTTCCCCGTCTGCTCTGTACATTAAAAAATTAAATCTTTGGTAGATTTTCTTTGTGCAGATATTTTTCTATTTAGTTTTGAAGTTGTCATTTGTGTGTACTGCCTGAGCATGCATGAAATCAACAGTTGATAGATTATTACCTATGAAATTTTCTTCTTATCTACATATCATTGATAATAAGTGACCCTACTTGTAATTAAATTTAAAAAACAAAACAAAACTGTTGATACAAGGCTACTTTTTTTTTTTTCAGAAAAGATATTCATGCTCTAAAATGTAGGCACTGTATGACATTTGTATTTGTAGCTAATAAAGCATAAAATTAAGGGCCTTTGAAATACAAATATTCAAATTAATTTAGAAATGTAGGTTGGTCTAGCTCTAAACCTCTGAAAATCAAATAATTATACTTCTGGATGAGGTGGTACCTGCCCTTAAAAACCAAAATAAGCAGATAATTGATTAAAGACTGTTCTATCTTCCCAAATAGATTTTGAAAAAAATCCATCCAGACCTTTTCTTCTTATCTCCCTTTAAAGAGGTACATAACATGCCTGTCTTCAGGACAGCATAAGACTGTGCTAAAAATAAATTTATTAGTAATAAACTAGGAATTTGCTTCTCTCTAGTCTAGTTATATGTTATTCATAAAGCCTGGTGGATCTTAGAAAAAAATAAACCTTTTCATGCAGCCTATAAATATTACTTTTATTTTTAGAAAAATAGCTATGGAAGTAGCTTGAAGTTGTAACCTTCTTAAAAATACAAGCAAAAACAAGTTATAAGGTAAGAGACTCATAATAGAAAATTGTAAGAAAGGAGCAGGTTTAGAACAAATAATGAGTTTTAAAACGAGGCATTTGAAAATCAGTTTTTCTTTTATTAAACACCAAAATCTTTCATCCAGATTGAGTTGTTGTTTTTTGTGGGTTTTTTATGCAGGATTCTTTACTATTGTTTACCCTTACTTTTGATAGTTGAAAGGGACTTTTAAAATCAGATTTTATAATAGTGAATGGCTTTTTGGCCTTTACATGGTCCCATTGCTTCCCAAGTTGCAGTGATATCAAATACTACCATTTAGTCTGTAACTGAGAACTTATTTGCAAAAATAAACAAGTTACCAACCCCTCTGGTATGGTATTCGTTAGGAACAAATTACTGTGCTGCAAGAAATGGATTAAGCAAGGTAATGTTTGGTAAGGAGGGGGGTCTTTCTCTCCTATGCCTACTCTTTTAAAAGCAAACCACCTGTATAGGTGATCTATTTTAACTGTTGTAATAAATTCTTCTAATGAATGAGTGTCATTTCTGTAGGAATAAGGAACAGTAACCAGTGATAAAGATGCATTTTGGTGAGAGTATCTGTTTAAAGCTGACAAAAGTAAAAGGGAAAATGGATGGAGGGAAGAGGGAGATGCTTTCCCTCCCATTTCATATTACCTTCTGAAATGCTGAGGTGATGAGTGATCACTAAATTTGTCACAGAGCACTGAAGAGCACATGCAGTGGATAGCTGAGCAGCATCTTACATATTTGTAGAAGAGTTCTGATTTTTAGTAGGTATTTTATTTTTGTAGAAAATACATTAATATGCTGTGTTATATATTCACTGTACTGCTTTATGATATGGGGTTCTATATGTATGCTATTACACCAATGTTCAGATCACAAATGAGAAGCAGAAATGTACAGGTTTTGGCAGGGTGGAATGGCTCCAGAGTGCTATTTTTCATACCCTTTTATAAACTCTTTTGTGTATTTCTGAGTTAAGTTAGTTCTGTTAATGTTCTGTGGATCTTTGTCGTGCTTATAGAGTATAAATAGAGATGTTAACATTCACCTTAATTTAAGCGTGATGGCAGCCTAATGGAAACTTTTTACCAGAGATCATTTATTTATTCAAGGTCAGTAACTGTAATACACAGAAAATTATTTATAACAGTAAATCTTACTGTGCTAAATTATAGGAAAAAAAACACACCAAAACACATTTCAAGATTGGCAAGAGTTTGCTGGCTTGTCTTCAGCAGCTCATTTCACTTGGTAGTGATGCAATTTCTCTTTCTTCATTTATTTGAAATGTCACTCCAAACCTTCATGGTTATAAAGTTAAATTCTGAGCTTGATTGATCTTTTTGTATCTCAGTGACCACACAGCAGGTTGTTTTTTTCAGTGATAGTGTCTGCTGCATTTCTTTCTAAGTGTCAATTTACTCCCTGTGAGAGAGCGTGTACCTGGGGTTCTGTTCCCAAGAGTTAGCTTGTATCTTGTAGCTCAAGCTTGCGTGGCTTATAACATGCTTGTTTAGATTGGGAAATGTAATCTTTTTGTTTCAGTTGACACACATCTGCCCTTCAGGGCCAAAAGAACAAATCTCCATTCTATTGAGAAGTCTCCATTGACTATTTTTATTTGACAACTCACTTTTGTTTTCCTACTTGTTTTCCTATTGCTCATATAATCTTATATTGTACTGAAAGGGATTGTGTCTCTTCTTTTGTGTATCTCATACTCCGGTGATGAAACTCTGTTCCCTGTAGTGGCATCACACTGGCACAGGAACTGTTGTCACCATGTGAGGAAGCAGGGGGGAGAAAAACTATTAAATGTGCTTAGTTGCAAGAGATGGAAATCAGATTTTTTTCAAGTGGTTTTTTTCAATGCAAAGCAAAGGGTTTTAATCAAGCAACTGTTTTTCATTACTAGGTCTTCACATGCTGAGCTGAAAACTTGCCATTAAATGTCTCTTTCTGATCTTGAAAGCCTCTTATACACTTTTGAGGCACATCTATTCAAAGGTCATATTAATTGTTAAAAGCAATGTTTCAGCACTGGAATATAAAGTTCAAAGCAACTAGAATATAAAGTTGTAGAAAAAGAATAAAAATTTTCTGCTAGAGCATTTCAGATGTCACTTGACTAGCAGATAATATTGCAGAAGCTGTGTGTAGTGGGAAGCTAGGATGATAGGAAAGCCCACGTGAAAGACATTTCACATTTGGAGCTATTTCTGATGCTTGATAACTACTCCAAGTGGAATAAATTCTATCAGTGGCTTACTGATAAAGTTTTTATCAGTAACTTTAAAATCAAGAGATGTTCATATAAATTTGAAGTTCAGTGTAGAAGCCATCTTCCACTTCAAGCAGGTATGTGGGTTTCCGTTGCACCTGTGAAACCCGTGTTTGTGTTGAGAAAACAGAGTCTAATGATAGAATCCATTAATTGTCTTTGCATATTAAGATGCTTATTTTAAATGCAGTTAGGTTTTTTTAAGAACGAACATTTAAAATATGGAACTTCGTAAGCAGTTGGTAAGTAGCTTATTGTTTAATTATCAGAGTTCACTAAAAATTTAGCAAATGTTTTCAAGTTTTAAAGAAGCTATCCATGATATTGTTGCTTGCTATTCTTTTAACTCCCATTCTTCCTTATGTTGTCTTTTATTTTTATCTGTCTTTATTTCCTTCATAACAGTCCTCATTTGTGACTTTTATGATTCATTTTTTCCATACTTTAACCTAGAGCATCCTCCTAACTTGAGCTCCCTTGCCTTTTGGAACAGTTGCTTATTTGACCTTTGAATGTGAAATATCCTTCCTGCATCTTTCATCTTGAAGTTCAGAATCTTACCCTGTATTCCACCCTGCCTGCCCTGCACGCTCTGTCTGCCAACCCTCAGTGCTGTTCCGCTGTCCTCCTGCACCCACAGCTTCAGCTGTAGGCTTCTCGCTCTGTCTGCCTCACATCAGCCAGCTCCCTGCTGCCTCTGAGCATCGACAGCCTCTGCTCCTGCTTCTCATTGCTGAGCAAGTGGAAAAGGCAGCCTGGCTAGGATGGCTTCTTTGAGAGAGGTCTACTTTTTTTTCTAGTTTTGCTGTTTCCTTGATCAGGCAGCTGTGATCACTTCCACGTTCATCTTCTGTTCTTACATCTATCAGCTTTAATCTTACAGTGTTTTATATTCCATGTTAACAGGGAAACTTTTCCTTGTGCATTAAACCGACACAAAGCCCATGTTCTCTGGTTTTGTGTACAGGTGAATATTGCTCATTGTAAACATTGTACAATAAATGGGTTTGAATAAATCATGCATGAATACATGCATAAATGTTTACTCTGTAGAATGTATCATACACTCCTGGGTTAATTGTTTAAGTTAAAACAACATAGGAAAATACTAAGAGTAGTTTCAGGAATTTTTATTTTATTTCAATTCTACAGGAGGTAACCACTTGCTTACCAGAGTACTACAAATGGACACAATATCTCTTTCTTAAGCTTTTTGAAGCTGGGATGGTGTATCAAAAAGAGGTAGGTACAAACTTTGGCCTTCAATATTTTGCAGGTACACTAATTTAGGTCACTCATGTCAGTGGTACTTTTCTGGATTGTCCATTCACAGTCATAAAGTGATTGTGCTCTGTTAGTTTTAAATCACTCTAAAATAGAATTAATTATATATATAACAGAATTTTCTTTGTAACAGTTTATAACTAACATGAATGGCCATTGTAGCAAGTCAAGTCAGAAGTGTTTATTGTCAGAGATTTTCATTGAAATGCAGGATCAGAATATAGCTTTTAGTTGTTTATTTCCTGGCTCTAATATAGAATTTTCTAGATTTTATCTTCCTTTGTGGAAATATATGACATTGTGGTCATTAGGAGTCTCTTCAGCAGTGAGATTATTTACCTGTGTAACATTACTGTAATACTGTCTCAGAACTGATGGTGTTGGATAGGATAATTGGAGATTAGGTGCATAACCGTCCTATTACTGAACCCTGTTTGTGATTTCCAAAATATTAAAGAAGTATTAGGTGTCATAAGACTAGCACAGCTGTTCATCAATTACCACTACATTAAGAAATTATAATATTTTGTAGATAACATGTATCAGGCTGTCTGAAAAGTGAAGGTTTCAGTGTTTCTTAAACACAAGATGAAGCAAAGATGTTGAATGAGCAATCTGGAGTCCTCTCTGTATAGCCAAGGTAACGCAGTTCCAAAATACCTTAACAGCTGCACTTTAACAAAGCAGCAATTTAGTGGATGTTTCTAACTTAAAATGGAAACTAAGATTTCCTAAATATGCTTTGGTATTTCATTTGTATTCTTTAGAAACTAGGAAACTCCATAGGATATAATTAAGGATGTACTCCAATTATTCTCTGAACCTGGAGAAAGAGATTGATGGTGAAAGGTAGCATTTAGGATGGCAGGGTGTTACTGACCTATTTCTCCTATTTGCATTTGTATTCAGAGATCTTTAATGACAACCAGCAAAACCCCTCAATATTTAATATAAACTGGCATGCTGGATTGGTTTTTTTTTTCTGTAATTATTTTTTTCTTGTAATAAAAGAAATTAAACTCCTAGCTTTGTTATAGTAAACATATTTTTATCTGTAAATTTGTTTGCTTGACAAGTGAACCTGGGTGAATCTGAAAAGTACAAGGCTTACTGTTTCATTCAAGGCAGGGATGATATACAAAATAAATTTTGCATTCGGGCTCCAAGTACTGTGGGATCCTGGAGGTGTTTGGATACCAGTGATTGAATCTACTTCCAGCTTCCATCTGCTTTCAAGTCAAGGATCAGTTTGAGGACTTAAATCAGCATCTGTCAACCTGTAGGGGATATAATCTCTGGTGGATGTGAACCAGTTGCTTTTTGGCAGGAAACAGATGGCAGAGAGCCCATAACCCTGGGTCTCTTTGAACAGTCATATATACTTAAAGCGTATATTTGTCTCATGTTGTTGCAGTGTATCTGCAATATGTATTAAGCAGTACTTTTGTACAGCTTGAAGTCTCCTGTATTACAATTTCATTTTGGGTACAAGAGATAATTCATAGCCTTACTGTGACAATAAGAATAAGACAAGTAGAGCGTTAGCCTAGTTAATGTTTTGTTCCAGGAGTGTGCATGTCTGACCAGAAATTACCCCAGCAGGGAGACACAGGCTCAGTATATCCAGGAGCTGCAATTATGGAGGATTAACAATGTCTGTCTGAGTGCTGCAGCATCCATAGAAGGCACCTTTATTCACCATAGCAAAATCTCTCTTTTTCCTGCAGTACTCATCTAGTCAATATACTGTAGAGGTTATTGACCTGGCCAGATGCGAGTGTCTCACTGAGGTTAATACCTGCCCTGACTCTGTAACTTTCATCAGATACCTGTAATCTGTAGTGAACCCAGGGACAGCAAGCCTGGAGATAGATACTTCGACTTTAGAGACCTGAAGTTAGACAAGATGAATCCTATCTTAAAAGCGTATGGTCTACGCTGGTATAGTGAGGAGAGTGAGGTAATTGGTGTGCTCTGAACGTTTTTGCACTGTGCTTTCTTTGTGTAGATGACTTTTAGCAGCTTCCTGGGGTCATAGTTTCAGAGGCTGTCATTGTCAAGAAGTTGCCTTTGTGAGGTACAAGTAGGAACTAAAGATTTCATTTATTAGCCAGGTTCTAGATATTAGTCAAAAGCCTGTGAGAGATCGAAAGAACAAAATGTAACCAAAAATTCAAAGACAAGACCTTTCAGCTAACAATTTCTTAAATGCAAATTTGCTTTATGTTTTGCAGGATTTATTTAGATATATCCTCATGAGTTCTAACAGGAAGATTTGTTAGCTAAGTAATTATGTAAATCATTTCAGTTACCTTCTAAAATTTTCACCATAAATTTGATACAATATCATCAAAATAGAAACTATTTTTTCTGAACTTTGAGTCACAGCCAGTTTAATACAAGCTTATGCTAATACTGCTTTATGCAACTGGCATTTTATTACTTCTCAGTATTGCCTGATTTATCTGTCTTTAGGTGTTACTTTAACTTTGTGTGGAGTTTTTTCAGAACTTTGTAAATTAAAAGATCATTACTTTAGAGCCTCGTTCATAATGTGTTACATTGTTACTGAAGAAGATGTGTTTTCAAGTCTGGAAAATAGGTTTGTAATAGTGGAATATATTGATTTCTTTTAATTTCCCAGTGAATTTTCATGAACCTTTTAAAAAATCTGGCGTGGTATTACTGGTTAGTAACCTGGTAAAAGGTAGGCAAAAAGTTAAAAGTTTAAATTCCAGTCTGAATTCACAGAAGCTTCATTTGAAGGTAAATTTAAATTTATCAGTGAATAACTTTCATTCATTTAATGATAATAATTTTTTTATAAATCAGTGTAGCCAGATTTTGTGCTCACACAGTTGTGAGCAGTATTTCTAGGCAAGAGAACCCCTGCATCTTTCTTGGCTCTCCTCATTATACAATTTGTAAAGTGGCTGTGGTATTTACTATTTTTAAGAATATGTAGCATATTTAAAATGAAGCAGTATTAGCTGTTTGGAAACTGGTCAGAAGGTGATCAGTGATAGACAAAATATAAAGTGAACAATATAATTACAGTTACTAATTTTTGATTGAGATACAAAGTCCTCCCCACACCCGAAGAAGTAATTTGAAATTTTTAAAAAATGTTTCATGTATTAGATCTCTATGGAACTGTAGCTACTGTTTTTCAGTTAGACTGATTTAGCTCTAATACTAAATCACACTCAATGTAAGTTACTCTATTGCTTTGATTACATTTTTTTTCTTTCTTTTAATTTTTTCAAGTTAATGTATAGCATTTAATGCCACTTTTGGATGAGATTCTTTTGGGATCTTAGATGCTTTTTGATATGTGACCAGATAAATTGTTCAACACTGGGGAAGGGTGAGTTTGATTTTTGCTCCTTTCCCAGTATGTTATGTCTGGTATTTCAGTTGACTCAAAAGCTCAAAAAGCAAGGTTTATAGAGTTGAACACCAACATTAATTTCACTTTGCATTTTCCTTCATGCATTCATATTGATAAGGAAGGATGATTCCAAAAGTAATTCACACAGTTGACAGAAGTTGCATGCAGATAGTATCAACTCTTTCACTTGAAGTATAGCTGACCACTGTAATACTTCTTTGTGATTCTGTCCTCTTAAGTTGGACATCCTTGTTTACTCATCCCCCTCAGTCTGACTCAACACTTTTCGATTAGTAGTGAAGGACTTTTAAGCATGAGACTATGTTGTTTGCAGTATAGTCAATTGGAACACTTACTCATACGTAACAGTCAAGCAGTCAAGTGTCAGCCTATCCACTAGCATGATCAGTCTAGGCAGACCTTGCCAACTGCATTTTTGGGTCTTTTGAGTTCTGAGAAGATGAATATTCAAAGCTTTTCCTTCTGAGTCCATGTTGCTGAATCAAATGGATGTTTTAAAAATACAGAAAACTCAGGAAAAATTTCAAGGTATGTTTCTGAATAATTCATTTGGCATCTCTAAAGTAAGATTCTGGTTTTTAACTAGCTGCTGAAAGTATTTTTTCTTCCTGCAACTTTTTTTTTAGGCCTTGGTTAACTGGGATCCAGTGGATCAGACTGTTCTAGCTAATGAACAGGTGGATGACAATGGTTGCTCATGGCGTTCAGGAGCAAAAGTGGAGCAGAAATACCTCAAACAGTGGTTTATCAAGACGACTGCTTATGCAAAGGTATGAGAATACAGCTTTTGGAAGATGTGGTAGCACTTCAAAGAAGTGACTTTTTGTCCAGAAGTATTAATCAAGCTGAATGTGGTCCTTTATAGATACATGTTTCAATAATATATAATTGCATAATAATATGTGTGATCTATCCCTGTGAGTGTGTATGTGTGTATATAAAAATTACTGTCCATGAAGTCTTTCTGTTCACCTCTTTAAGAATTGTAGGTGATTGGTGTGGGATTAAGTTTTGAAGAAATCAAAAGGCACAAATTAGAGGTGAATGAATCGATTCTGCATTTGCACGTTAGCATCCCATATTTACCATCAAATGCTTTTCTGCATATTTTGAGTGTAGAGCTGTGCAAAACTTGTTTGCCGAATCAACCTATTGGATTTGTGGGCATTTTATAAGCAATGGAGTGCAGCCTGACGCCTAACATTAATTTCCATCTGTGTCTGAACCATAGTTCTTTTAACTGCTTTTTATTGAAGATTCATCTAGACCTTCTACTCAATTCATACTCTACTCTATTTGATTATTTGTAATTTAAAAAATGTTTTCAAGTTATTTAAACATCCTTTTTTCTTATGAGCTCAAATTTTGTTTGTGCTGGGACAATGTAGCTTCCACAAGTAGGAATTCTTCAACAAAAATTTGGGCTTTATGCTCTCTGAGTCAGCTTCCTGTTGTGTCTGGGTGAAGTTTTTATTCCCTTTGAGTTTTCTGTGTATTGAGACTTCAAGTACAGATTGAGAAAGTTATTCCCAAGAAAATATTAAAAATTTGTCTTTGATCCTTTTCCCAAGTCTCAGATTCAAGAAACCAAATTTCCACCATCATCCAAGGAGAAGAAATCTGTGTCTCTCTCTAGGTCTATTCATAATAAAGAGAAAAACTTTCATTATCCTGCCTGATGCTTTGATTCTTCATACACAGAGAGGTACTTGAGATACATGCTTTTTGATTGTGCTGCCTGTTCTGGCAGTAAGGAGGGAACATTTGCAATAGCTGAAGGAAAAATGGAATATGTCTGCACAATCACAAAATAAACACAATGTTCTGAGCTTTTTTTTTTCAGTTCCTTTGTCATCAGATTTCGTTATGACCTTTGTGATATTTTGGAACCTGCCCTAACTCACTATTTCCCTCAGTTTGAGGCTGGAGCTTCATTAGAGTTTCTACATTTACTGATAAGTCTTTTGTCTGTTGTTTCTATACAGGTTGTAGGAAGCAATGGCTGGTATTTCTGGTCTGTACCCATGCAGGTACCCAATATCCCTTTAAGAGGGGTGAATCAGCCATAAATTTTTACTCATCAAGACCAAAAGACATGACTGAGGAGTTTTCAGTAACCTTGAAAACACCCTTGATTTATGGGATTATTACCTCTTGCTCAGTATCCACCCTCCACTAGGAAGGATTTATCTTTTGTGTTTAGTCTCTTACCTAAGAAATGCTGTTACAGGAAAAGCACAGTCTCTTGGGCAGTTCACGTCTCCGTCATGTCATTCCCCAGTAAGCAGCCTAATCTTATGATAAGAAGGAGCTTTTGCCTCCACAACACCCCCTCATCTTCCCCGCAAAGATGTCACCTCAGGAGACTGCCATATTCCCTACCTACATGAAGGGCAAATGTGCAAGTGACCTTTTGTTCTTGAACATCTTAGTGACATGGATAAGAGCTACTTCTGCTTTTCATTTCAGGAACATTTGTATCAACTCCCACAAAACCTTAAAGCATTGCTGCAAAGGACAGTTGAGTACTCTACAGATCTCTGTGAAGGTTTCCCAAAATTTTGTTGTGTTTGTGATTGATATTCTGTAGGGTCTGTGCTAGCTGATACAACCAGATCAATGAATGATGCCATACCACTTCCAGCTCAAGTGCTTTGGCAAGCATTACCTTCATGTTCTCCCACTTCTTGTACAGTGACAGATGCTACCAAGAATCAGCAGGTGGTTTGGATTTTCCTTTTTACTCACCCTCCACTCACTCCTATTTTTGTTGCTGTGGTTCTTTTGAAACAGTCTCACTCTGCTTCTTTTGGCAAGGCTGTTAAACATTTGGTTGTAGACGGGGAAAAAGAACTTCCCCCCACCCCAAATCTTCAAATAAGAATAGCAGGTTATCAGGCTCTGCTATGCGAAGTCCAGTATTTGATAGTAGGTGGATTTCATGCTTGGAAGATTAAGACAAATAAAGTCCCTTCTTTGGTAATTTTTTTTCTTCCAAGTTGCAAGAGATTAGATAACTTAGCATGTTGTGTTTTACATTCTGAGGAAGACTTTTGGCCATATAACCCTGAATGGCCCATGAACTGCAATCCACAATTGAGGACAGTCCACTGGAGGAAGACTGTATCTGAGCTAATAGTGGCCAAGTATTTCAGTCTCTTAGAAACTCTGTGCACACACTGACATAATGAGGAAGCTTCACACTAGCATTTTGATAGGAGCCAAATTACAGATCTGAAATGCTACAACTTTGGCTTCTCTTTCTGAATAATTTGACGAATTATCCTCAAAACATCCTTGCACACATTTCTTCATTCCTTATGGTAGTCATGCCAGTACTTCTCCAGGAATGGTAAGAGCCATGAATCCTTCCTCCTAAGTCTGTTTCTTTTGTCCCTTTTCTTTGGATTCAGGCTGTTTACAGTTGATCTGAATCCATATTGTCCTACATTGTTGAGCACCCCTGGTTACAGCAACCGCTCTTCCTAGCCTATTCATCAAATGTTCTTCCCCACCTCTTTTCAAAAGCTCTTGCCAGGAGACTTTATCTAGAGGGAGACCTTCATTTACCTTTATCATTTACAGAGCCTTTCATCTTGTACTGGAGGGTCCAGATTTCATGGAGCTAGTCCTAATAGCTGTGGAGGATGGAGATATCTCTTTAAGAAGCTAAAGATCTTTAATTGCTAATATGATTTCAGGATGGTAACATTAGTGGTGATGATATCTTCACTTCAGCAGGGGGAATTATTTCTTCTTTCCTGATTTTGAAGATGCTTATTTCCATAAAGAGATTTTCCTGGCTTACATAACAGACCAGAACCACTACCAATAAAACTTTGTTTTCCTGAAATTCTTTACAGTTCAGAGACTTCAGATATTTGTGCCTCTAATGATAAATTAGTACAGCAATTCAGTTCTTTATGGATCTCACTTCCATTTTTTGTCAGTTGTTTGATAATTCATATGCCAGACTCCTGTAAAAGGGAAATCTGAGGGGAGATTATAAAAATCTGTAATGGGCCTGGGGATTTCAAATCCATGGTCAGCTTGTTTTTCATTAGAACACTAATAGAAATAGAAACCTGCCCTTCCAGAACTTGTCTGGTCCTGAGTCCTTTATTCCCCATTACTGAGTCAATTGCCTGTTGAACATCTTTTCTCCAATTCTGATTTTTTAAAAGATGTCCAGAAGGTTAAGACAAGATGGTTTCAGGTTAGCGTGGTCAAAGTCACTCGGATCCAAAGATCTGCATTTTCTGTCAGTATAGAGCAGCATTTAGATCTTTGAGCTATTCCGCCAGAATTTGTAACAGAACACACATGGCCCCTTATTTCCTCACAGCTTGGACAAGTTCACAGGCACAGAGCAGATTTAATCCTTCCTTGTGCGAGATGTTTTTCCTAGGTTTGGAAAAAGGAAGGGATCTAAGTGGATCAGGCTTTCAGTGAGCTGTATGACTAGATTTCTGCTATCCACTGAAGTTCCACTTCTTCTTATTTTGAAATTAAAAAATTGGAAGGCACTAAGAGACTATCTGAGAGTAACTTAATCCTTGCACCTTTCAGGGAAGACTTTTATTTTTTTTCCGACTTTGGCTACTTTCAGACTTAAAGGGTTAGAATTCTGTGAGTGTCTCACTCGTCTTTCTACAGTCAGGCCTTTATCTGGTTTTGGTGTATTTTGGGAAAAGCCATTTGATTCTGGTCACCTTTTTCTTGTGCCTTCAATGGTGACTAATATTTCTTCCGAAAAGTTTACAGAAATTCAAGACCAAATGTCAGAAAGTTCTACCTTCCCTGCCCTTTTTCTGAAAAATGGCTGTCTGCAAATCTGTTTCCTATTCCTTCCCAGAGTTATACCTGAGTTCTCTATAAATTGACATAGTGGGAAAGTATTTTGAAAAAAAAAGCTTTATTTCTGTTAACTCGCTCCATTCCTCTGTGGCTTAGAGGAAAATATAAGTCTTTCCATAACCTTGTTTCATAGAAAAAGTTCTATTTAAAATACATTTAATTAATCTTCTATCCCTTAATTCTTCATGCAAATTACCAGCTAGCAATAATGGCTGAATATGTATGGATACAACCTATTTTCTACTTGTAGCATCCACAAATTATTTTATTGTAACTTTTCAGCCTATTTGAGTGTATATTGATGATCTATTCTAGTCATCCATGTTCCTCTCTTTTGCCCCTTTATCGTTTTATGTTTTCCCTTGTATCTGATAACCTTAATGAAAATTAAAACTAATCAGAGTAATCTTCATCTGCAGTGCTTACATTACTCGTCAAAAAGCAACCAGGAGTTACATGATCAGTAGTGGTCTGTGAAGTCATGTGTTACAGGAGTCAGTGTTTCATTCCTACACACACTGTTTTTTTAAATTTCTGTTGTGTCTGGAGGAATCCTCTCCTGTGGATTTGCTTTGATTTCTTTGTTGTTGCTGCACCAGCTCATATTCCTTTCTTGCAATAAAAATTGCAAACAAAGCAGTGTTGGCTCATGTGGCAATTTACTGTTGGCAATGAGTATTGTTCAAAGGACAAAAATATTGACCGTGCTTTTAAAGCTTAGCAGAAAGCATTTTGCTTATGTAAAGTAATAAAGTAATCGTGACCCATTTTTTAAACTGTAAAGTATATATGAAATGGTCTAGCAGCTTTTATGGGTTTTTAGAGAACATTTTAATTGTCATTTTTCTTTTGACATATTTCTTTGATGAAAGTATAATGCCTTAACTGATGGCATTATTATTCAAATTGTTGTCTGTGCATTTAAGATGTTTAAGCTAAAACATTTAGTTGCTATGGTTACCCTGCTGAATTGGTAGGCAGATTCATTAGAAAAATCTATCTGTAAATGTTAGTATCTTCTCTGTGTACCTGTAAATTGCTTTTATGGAGGTTTTTATGCATGGTCAACTGAGTCCTCAAATCAGAATTGGCAAGGTTAGTCTTTTTATAGTCCCTGTTCTTCCTAAACTAATTTTATACAATTCTTTTCCACATTTTACTGTACGAAAAAGTCATTCAAATAGCTGGAAAGTAATCTTTCCTGGAATAAAATAAAATAGAAACAACTTCAAAACTTCAAGTTTTGCCTTAAATCATCTCCCTTCTTTGCACAGCCATAGGATGGTCTGTTTAATTCGAATACTGGAGAACATAACAAACAAAATTCTACTGTTGTAATTTACAGTTGCCATACAGATAAGCAGTACCCTTTCTTAGTTAATTGTTCTTGTACAGACATTTAGAGATAAACCCTTCTCATTTTCTGGGGGTTGATGTTGGGCATGGTGCTGACTTTGTGGAGGGAAAACAGCAAATGAGCTACAGTTCTTCTCCAGCTTTTCTCTGGCTTAGCACTGCATCTGACAGCCCTTTTGTCTCATCTGAATAGATGTGGAATTATTTCATGTAATTGTGTTTTGCTTGATTTTTTTATTTTGTATTTTATTTCTGAGATATTAAGCAGAATGGTAATGAAATGTAGTGAAACTGAAGTACTGCATTTCAGGATGTTAAGAGTCTTGGCAGCACTTTGGATTTCATAGCAGGAGGCAATGCCTCATCACCAAGGAGAACTGAAATGCTGCCTCTTTTTCATTCTTAATGTGTGATTTTTTTTTGATTCCCACACTCGGAGTCTAGCTCGTAGTTGTCTTCTCTCAACGGAACAGGCCTGATAAACCTCGCTTTGAAACTCTTCCTCTTGAGTCAGGTTGAGAGCTGTCTCCTGGCCAGGGACCAAGAGCAGTGCTCCCTCAGCTTGCTTAGCTCTTCATTAGTAAGAAATGGCACCTGTTTTGTCGGCTTGGCAAGACAGAAAATTGTTTGTGGATATCCAGACCAGGCTGGTCTTTTCACCTTAGTTTAAACACAGCATCTCATTTGATGGTACAGCAGTATGAATTTAAGTTCCTGTTGGTATAAGGTTAATCAAAACAGTGAATAATCAGTACTATTAAAAATTATAACAAATGTTTTGGAGAGCTTTTATATTTATGGAATCAATTACTCATCACAAAGATATATTTCATTCTATTGGAAAGGGAGTATCTTCTCTTTGGTAATTTAAGCAGGGAACAGCTCTGAAAAGCAAATCTGGAGAACAATTCTGGATTTACTTTTTGCTTTTAAGGAAACATTTATTTTCCTCAGTTCTTTTAATCACACCAGAGGTGTTTGTTGACTATAAATTGTAGGGTAAGGAAATGGGAAAACTGCTGACAGTTCAGACATTTATGAGAAAGAATTTTAAGTATACATGGTATCTGTGTTATTGCTCCTCTTTAATGTATGTTTTCAGTATTCTTTACACATGGATAAAATAAAATAAAATAATAAATAAAATAATAGTCAAGAGTGACCTACAAAAGTACAGACAGAAACTACTGAAGGAGAAAAAAAATAGTAAAACGAGAAGATATTAAATACCAGCAGAAGCTCTACCACATAATCACAGTTGGAACTGTGCAATAGAGTGCAAAATAAAACAGTGGGCAGCCTAGCTTTATTTTCTTGTGCTTGAATATATGTTAATATATTAAGTTGTATTAAGTGATTTTGGTTGCTCTTTTGGGAGTTTGATCAAATAAAGTGAAGAATTTCATTTTAATCCAAACAGAGCTTGGATATTTACTTGACTCTTCCTCAGAAGCAAAGCTTTTAAATGTTATTGTAATTTAGTAGAATGCAATTTTATTTTACTAGTTAACTGAATTCTTCTGAAATGCAACCTTTTGCTGACTTTTTAATTTTAGTCTTGTTGTTACCTCACAGATGTGTCAAACTTCATTAAAATGTCTTCTTTAAAAAAAGAGTTTATATTTGACTTTATAGCTTATATTTAGATTTTCCACTTTATTTCATTTGCTATCATAGAGGAGTTAAATTACTCCTACTAAGTATGAAATTAGTAGCAGGTATTGATCTACTAAAAATTTTAGCTGATGAAGTCAGAGACTGAATTTTTTAGGGGCTCAGCAGAATCCTTCTTTGAACTACAGGCAGAGGGACTTCTGGAGTTGAGATGCTCTTGGGAAATTGTAAAGCACTTATGTTCTTGGATTTTCTGGATCTTTTTTGCCTAACTGAAGTTCCGTTTCTGTCATAATCTTCAGCCGACTAAACAGCTAGAAATGTGAGACCAGTTTTCCACATAAAATGCGTTACTTCTAGTTTCGGGCTTGGTCATCATTGTCTGTGATGAATTTTCAGCGAACTCATCTTGATTTTGTTACTCACTGATCATCTGAGGTAATTGACTTTCATCTTCTGGCTGTGCCAGAATTTTTCGTATGTTCTGAAAGAGTGAAGAAGTCCTATGAAACATTGGTTTATCCTCAATCTCCAACTTCTTCAGGTGTAAGAGCCTTTAAGTCATTCTCGTCCCTGAACACAACTTTGCTTTCTTTATTTTTTTCCTGAATCTGTCTATCTTTAGATCTGAAATACTGCCAAAATGTATTTATGCTATTCCTTGACTTGTGTTTAATTAAGATAGGAGTAATTTCTCCTGTAATTAGATGTTTGCATTTGAAGTTTTCTTGTCTCTTCCCAAGTAATGAAAAATGAAAGCAGAAAGACTCTGCTAGCTAATGTTTCCAAATTTCTCACTATTAAGTCATCATCAGAAATTTGAAAATTGAGTTTATTTGATAGTCTTATCACTCTCTGCTTTCTGGATTGTAATGCTGCTGTTGTTCTTTGTCCCCTGCAGACTCCAACGTGGTTTTACTTTTATTTGCCTGAGTGCTGGGAGTTTTCTTGCATTTTTAAGGATCACAATTTTTGTTTAAGGAAATGTATCAGTAATTACAGAATCATAGAATGTTAAGGGGTTGGAAGGGACCTTAAAGATTATCTAGTCCCAACCCACCTTGGGCAGGGATACCTCCCACTAGACCAGGTTGCTCAAGGCCCGTCCAACCTGGCCTTGAACACTGCCAAGATTGGCAAATGGCAAAAAAAAAATTGGAGCAGAATTCATGGGACTACTTCAGTGATTCAGAAGATGTTCTACCGAACATGGCCATGATTTTTAAGAAAGAATATGGAAGTAAAATTCAATTGAGCTAATATTTAACTTTCCAAATACTAACTTCAAATATTCAGGAATTTCTATGCTAGCATTGGTCAAGAGTTTCATATACCCGAACAGTCTACATGTAGGTTTTTTATATTAATAATAGTTTTAACATAAATCTGTAGGCTTGTATTTTGCAGGGTGTAGTGCAATTGGATTTGAAAATGAAAAGTTTTTTTAAAGGATTTTCCTTAAGCTTTTTTTTAAAAGCTTGTAGTTTATAAGGATGAATTTTGAATGTACAAGTGCATTCATGTGTGTAAGAATTAATGTTTCTCTACTTTCCTTCTAGTGAGTATCCTAGGTTAATGTACCATTCAGAAACACTTACTAACATGCTAGCAGTGTGCATACTCTATATTATTTGCCTCTGTAGCACCAAGTAAATTGTTTGTGGTTTGCATGTTCATTTTCTGCTTCACCTGCTGTTCGTAGCCTTGACAAGAAACCAAAGGAGTGTGTTGAGTACAAAGAACTGAGAAACATAATTCCATTTTGAAAATTTTTGAAGTTTTTTTGTTTGCTTGGGTTTTTTGTGTTGTATCACACTAAACTGTTTATGTGTAAATTAAGTTATAAAGGATTTGTGTTTGCAAACCCTGCTAGGCTGCATCATAATGCAGATTAAGCTTAGTTATCTTCATTCAGGTGAAGTAAAGTTGGCTCTTCCTGTGTTTAGTTGCATAAAGTAATTGCATTATCAAGAGAAGAACTGGGCTAAGCCAAACTGTAGCCTGTAGCTTCTACTAAGGCCAATAAATTAGAGTAAAATCATTATCACGCTGGTATTGACAATCTTGGTGTATGAATACTGCAGTGAAAAAAATCTAGGAAGCTTTGCTTGCAAGCAGTTACAGACTGTACAGTTTCAGTAGAACACATGCACATTTAGCTGCTTCTGCCAGCAAAATGTAATGAAGGTTAGAATGGATACCTAATGTGAACAGCCAGTTCTGCGTGTACTGACACAATTTCGTTCTTTCTAAAATGCATAAAGTTCTTACAAAGAATATATCTAGGTATTGTGTGTATGTATCTCTCTATATATATCTCCAATTATTCATTATTCTTTCATAGTTAGGTAAGTACATGGATTGATCATGGTAGATAAAGCTTAGTTGTCTCTGGAACAGTACAATTAATGAGAATACTCAGAACTTTGAATTCTCTGTGATATAGTATGCTTGCAATTGTCAGTTAAAACTGATTAAAGATATAGTATGATAAAAGCTTAACATTCTTTTGCTTATAAATCATCAATAAATTGGTTTGATTCTTAAAGATCTAGAAAGCAGTAACAATCGCAAGTCACCACTTGGTGGTGTAACATTATGACTTATGAAGGACATGCCTTTTGTTGTATTTTGAATGACAGATATACAACAGAGCAGTAACTAAACAGTAATCAGTAAATTTATGCATCTCACTTTGAAATTATTTAAGAATGTCATTAAAACGGAGCTTGAAACACATTATTTAGAAGAATCAATTGTACATTCCCCAATTATCCAACTACCTACTGTTTAGTTTGAGCAGCACGTAATAGCTGCTGTCCATCCTTGCAGGTTGTTAGCAATTACTGAGATAATAAAGAGCTTGCACATTTGATGTTGGGAGTCAGAGCTGAAGGAGAAATTATTCAACATGTTGCATTATTCGTAGATTTTAACTGTAATTGTTCAGCATATTCACCATCTGTCCAAGTGACTCATGCCTCTGGCTGTACTTCTGCCAAAGTAAAGATTTTGGACAGTCACAGTATTCATAACAAAAATGTGAAGTGTTACAAAGTGAAAAATGAGATGGACTTTGTTATCTTTCTTCTCCTTTACGTTGTTATAGATGCCATTTATCAAAATCATGCTGTTCAAATTGTTTAGATGAATACTAGTTGACTTGGAATAGACTGTTATGCTTCCATTCCACACATCAGAAAGCAGAATAAATATTTAGATTTCTCTCTTGTTGAGTGCGAATATACACAGATGTTACAAGTTGACTATTGGACATTATGGCTAGTAAAGGAGGCAACACTTAATTTCTTCATTGCTGCATGATATAGAACCATTAAGGTTGGAAAAAACCTTTGATATCCTCAAGTCCAGCCATTAAACCAGCACTGCCAAGTCCATCGGTAAACCCTGTTCCTAAGCGCCACGTCTATGGGTCTTCTAAATACCTCCAGAAATGATGACTCAAGCACTTCCCTGGACAACCTGTTCCCATGTTTGACAACCCTTTCCATGGTGAAATTTTTCCTAGTATGCTCCACTGGTGCAACTTGAGACCATTTCCTCTAGTCCTATCATTTGTTACCTGAGAGAAGAGACTGACCCCCACTTCACTACACCCTCCTTTCAGGCAGTTGTAGAGAGTGATAAGGTCCTCCCTGAGCCTCCTTTTCTCCAGCCTAAACATCCCCAGCTGCATCAGCGACTTCCTCATAAGACTTCCTCTAGACCCTTGACCCCTCTAGACCCAGCTTCATTGCTGGTGCTTATAGTATTTATATTATTATACTATTTTATATATATATATAGAGAGAGAGAGTTTAATATGAACCTTTGTAATTGTGATTAGTGTTGTTTTTGCAGGATGATACAACCTAAAGATCCCAATCAATTTTACAGCCTGTTGAGCTTGGTAAAATATCAATATGAAATAACAAAAAATAGATAGCTAGAAACTATTATGCTGTTTTAAGTCAGAGCTTGAAAATTTTGAGGCATGTTAACACGTTTTGTCTGACTGCCATCTCTAGGCTATTGTCTAAAACAACTAATCCAAATGTAAGTTTCATATCTGCAAGCACATCTCTCATGTCTCGTTCAGCTCAGTAAGTCACCTACACTTCCCAGAAGTTACAACCACTGGGAATATTTTCTGTGTTTGTTTTCATCCAAGTTTTTTGTTCCTGTATCTTAAGGTCTAGTCCATTCGAAAGAAAGGCCACTTTTAATAACAGCAGGGTCTCTGTTGGCAATGCTATATCTCTGGCTTGTACCGTGTTAATTCTATTCTCAGCGAGATTAATTTGAGGCAGCAGCAGTATAAAAACACCTCTTCCGGTGTTTTTACCAGCACCTTACCGTTTTGCTGTTAGTTATAATTAAACCCATAGTATTAATTTGTATGCTTACAAAAGCTAATGTCCTAATTCTTTCTTTTATTGCTTAAGGCCATGTTTGATGCTTTATCTGATCTCCCTGAGTGGTATGGTATTAAAGAAATGCAAGCGAATTGGATAGGTGACTGTGTTGGGTGCTCTCTTGACTTCTTGCTAAAGGTAAGTCAGAAATTACAATTGCTGCTCTCTTGGTTGGGCTAACTGCAACCCCTGAAATGTGTGATGGGAATGGATTTTTAGATCTTAAAAGCTTGAAGCCTCCTAAAAAATATTATTGCTATGTTCGTGTGCAGACCAGCACAGATTCCTGAAGAATGCCATTTGTAGGTTGAAGAGATCCTCCCTGCTATCCTCCTTAGGAAGGGGTTTGTGTGTTCAAATGGCAGCAAATTGGCTGTGTATATTTATGCCAAAATACATGCCAGCTAATAAGCTTCCCTAAAAGCCAGGACATTTGTGCCAAGTGCATTATCAAGTAGCACTGCACATGTCAGCTGGGATCTAGTTGGACTTTTGCTTTTCTCTGCATGGCACCTTCTCTGTCAGACCCAGGCTGACCTCAGGCAAGCTGCTTTGCTTAGATTTGTCCATTATTTCATTTACTATATACCATAATTAAAATAATGGAAACCTCACCATTAGGTAGTGATGAAGCTACAGAGAAGTCTAGATAGAAAGAAAGGAGAGGAAGGAAAAGGAAACCTGAAAAAAAATTATCATTGTCTACAGAAGGACTTGATTTTCTCTTTTTTGTCAAGAGATGAACAAGGCTCCATGAATATGGTAGTGACAGATTTTCAGAGGCCCTGATTGAATTTCAGCCCTTGTACTTTAAAGTTTTTTTGTACTTATTTACACTGGCCTGACATTCTAAAAGTGATTTCTTATTTTAAAGTACTGAATGGTTGGAAACTTCATATTGAGACAGATTAAACCTTCTAAATACCTCTGATTTGCACCCTGCTAAAAGATGCATTTTTGTATTAAAGTTGTTTTTATCAATTGTTTCTGAAAATTTGTACCAATACTTATTACAGAAAAATCTCCTTCTGAGGCCCCCATATACTCCACAGTTAGTTGATTTAAGATATAAACCTTGTTGATAGTTCCAGGTGGTAATTCTTAAAAAGTCTTTGAAGTTTACTATTTACATTTTATGTCCAGTTTTTTGTTGTGGCACCTTTTATTATTTTGTTTCTGTACATAAATTGCAGCATTCACTTTATTAGAGATGTATGGTTTAAAGTCATATTGTAGCTGAGAAGATCCTAAATTCTCTTTAGATTTCATAGGTAACATCTCATTCCAGTTTCTTGCAAACAAGGCATGCGTATTAAAAGTGAATAGAAGGATTCCGGGTTGCTTAGCCAGGGATTGAGTCTATCTCAGTAGCGCAGTGCAATATTACATATGGGATTAGAATTATATTTTTATAGATGTATTTGGATAAACTAAGGCAAGACTTACGTAAAGCAACTTTCTCAAGGCCTAAAAGTAAGTTTTGTCAAGGTTTGATTCTGGAAAATTTCTATAGTGGGAATGTGTCTGGCATTGATATTTGGAACTGTGTTTCTGTAGGGTGATGTAGACTCATTAACTGTATAAAAAGGAAGGGAAATCTATAACCACCACACTTCCAGTGGGATTTTTTTTCTGCTCTTTTTCAGGTTAATGGCAGAGTAACAGAAGAGAAGCTAGCAGCTTACACCTATACACCTGAAGCCATTTATGGAGCTTCCCATTTATGTATCTTACCAACTCACAGACTGCTGCATGGAAATAGCAGTCTCAAGGAAGTCTTTCAGAGGGAGTTCATCCCAGGGAAAGGTGGTATTTTTCTCATACTGCATTTTGTTGTAGAAGAGCAACAATTATAGAGAATGATTTTTAAAGAATATGTATCAAGCTGAGCAGGAGCTATTCCTGTTGAGAATAAGCAGGCCTTTGATTCTTGCTGTATGTCACACAGTGTCACATCAGCCTGTCCTGGCTTCAGATGTGGTGAGAGCAGCTATGCTAGAATTCTTCTTTTTATAATAGTTGTAACACTTCATGGTATATAAAAGCAATGGAACAGATTCTTGTTTCCTCATGTACCAGAAATGAATAGTCCAAATTTGACAGTGTCAGCCCATTGGAAAACCTCATGTCTGTATGGTAATTTGTCATTAGCACAAAGACAGCAGAACTAATTCTTGCACCAGCGATGATTTCTTCCTGTCCTAAGAAATATAAAGAGGTCAACAGATCACTAATACATAGCAAAGTGGATCACTGATAGTAAAATAATCCTCTACTGTGCAGATCCTTAGTTAATAGAAGACCCTAATGGAGTAAATTCAGAATATTCCTATGGCAGTTCATGACTTGCACAGTCAACTGATAATTCTTTAATTATTGTGAACTGCTTTCCTGAAGGCTCCTACCACCAATTCTGCCTGTATTTAGCATCCATGGTCTAGTATTTTTTTGTTCTTTGGAAAACCTGAAAATTACAAGAGTAAACGTAATATTTTTTGTTTCTACTTCAGGCTGGTGTTCAATATTTTCTTTTTCCCTTACTGGTAAAGATGAGGCTTCATTGTCTGTATAACATCTGATTCAACAGCATCTTGTGGGAAATTGTGTTGGTTGTATAGAACCTGCTTTTTTGAGTGCTTCATTTCTATAACCTTAGAAAAGTTTGCTTGCTAGTAGAAAAAAAAATTGAGCCCATCTGTGTTGAGTATAGAACCCTTGTCTAAGAGGTGAACAAAGCTTGGAGAATTTTGGAAAACAAATTTGCAGTTCTTGGAGTTGAACCAAATCAAAGCACTAACTGCACAAACACACATCCATGCACGTGCCTGTATTTTCATTGGATCTTGTGCTTTAAGCCAAACCACAAAAGTGCAAATTTTGCTTTTAATAAGGACAATGGTATATTTTTGTATTGTTTTTAAGTGGAAATACTTGCAAAAGCTTTTTTGTGTGTCTGTTAACAATAAGCTTAAAGCTTTTGGTTGAGTTAAATTAAGAAACTCTCAGTTGAAATAATGACAGCCAAAAGTCCTCAAGAAAGAGGCACAATTCCAGAATCATAACTCTGCTACTGTATACTCCTGCTACTTGTGAATATAATTATAGACATTCTTCAGTTGAAATTAGCTGAGATTGGCATTTTACATATCAACAGCCAATGATGGCATTTAAAAAGAAATTTTGAATGGCCTTGTATAGACTGTATTTTCACATTAACCAAGACTTTTTTTAAAAATTCTCAGTAACATTGAAATTTTAATTTAGTTAAGTGTAATTGTTTTCTTTTCAATGGACATAGTCTTGTAATTCTCTTTCTTCACTGTGTTCTCATTTAAATAATTAGGAGGGTATATTTTTATGCTTTCTAGGAGAGAAAAACAAGCTGTCATATAGCACAGTAACTGAAAGTTCTAAAACCTTTAGTCTTGAGGTACACGTCTGTATTTTAGGCTATTATTATTTAAATAGATGAAACAACCAGTTGTCAAACATTCAAATATTTTTTTGCCTAGAAAAATGTATATTAATTTAGAATCTGGTAAGTCTAATAGTTTTGACAGCAGGAGGTGCCTGAGATAAAGATTTGACTGTTACGTTGTTCATTATCTCATTATAATATTCTGCATACATTGTCTTACCTTTGTACCTGTACCATCATCTCTTTCCAGTTATGATGATAATGATGTGAGCAAATGAGCACAGGAAAGAGCACCTTCATAAACTGCAGTTATTATTTTGGGTTTCAGCATAAAATGAAAATTATTGCTGGGTGGAAGAGAGAAATTATTTTTAAAAGCAGTGTCCTACCCACTCAGCTTCCTGCTTATGACGCCTTTTGGTTAGTTGCTTTTAAAGAATGAAATTATCCCTTTTGTACTTTTTTTAAACAGAGGAAAGCTGTGTGCAGTGGTTTGAACGTGGAAATTTTCTTTATAATACGAATACCTCAGATATCTGAAATTTGGAAAAGTAGTAATCAGAAATAAATAAATACCATTTGTGTTAAGAAGCGTGATGAGATATAACAGCCCTGTTCTCAAAATTGCTGTTACTTTACTTCAAGCAGATTTTATGCATTGCAGTACAAGCCTTCATAGCCTCAGCTTAGCTATGAAGAAAGGTGAAAGATCTTAGCAGCCCATATGTTAATGATTGTAATTATCATCAACTTAAAGTCACTGAAAAAGTTAGAAATAGGTCCAAATTGAGATCTTTCAAATAAATGTCTACCTTTATTCCCTTATTCCTGTCTAGTCTCTGTTTCTAGGTAGCCACCCCAAGGCATCAGGGTTTGAATCCTCAAAATTTGGAGTATTCAGATTTAGTTTTCTTCTTGCTGAACCGCCCAATCTGTACATTGTAAATCAATTTCAGTTTATTAGTTCTCACCCTTAATTCTCTCCTCTCCTATCTCCCCTTCCTTGTGGACATTGGGTTCCTCATCTGTAATATGAATATGAGTATTCTGTTTGGAAATCAATAGGTTGCTTAGGTGGTTTTTAACATGGGTTAAGATAAAAAGATTTCACGTGCTTTGTAGTTCTTCTGTAAGAAATTAAATCATAAGGATATATGCTCCCCTGCAGTTTCATCTGATTTTTTGGTAGGATTTTGTAGCATTGTATGCTAGTACATAAATCAGGGCTTACTAAAGCCAGTTCCTACAACTTTGCAGTATTTTGATCAAAGTCTCAATTTTTTTGTTATAATCCAAATCTTACTCTGCTTTTATTCAGGTGCGGGTTGTAAGTATGTTTTCTAATCATGAAAATTTATCAGTCTGACTTACTGAGCATTTTAATACATCTGAGCTTTTTAGAAATGTGAATAAGTTTTTCATTTTCTTTCTTTTTTAAAGAAAATTGTTATTTAAAATTCATGTAAGTTTAAGATAAGCTGCATTGTAATGGTAAGTGATGTTCTTAGCATATCTTCTGTTATATTTTACTTACCATATTATTACGTTTGTTTTCAGACTCACTTACTTCAGTGACAGCTGTGAATTTGCTTACCCATCAGGAGATTCCTGTAGTCATCTCAGCAAAAACCGATTTTGATAATTTTCTTGATACTAGAATAGGTATGTGACATTAGATATGTAAGTGGAATAGTATGGTTTTCAGTTGCTGTGTTGGAGCACAAGATACTGTTGTAAATATTTGAACACAGAGGCTCTCTCTCCTGGACTTTGGAATTCTGTTCTTCAGTACGGAAGAAGGAAGGGAAAAGTAGCTATGTGGAATCTGTCTGGGGGAAGAGATTTACAGGATGATAATTTTAAATGGAAATATTGTAAAATTAGTGCATTTAATGAGCTAAATTTGAGGATCTGCTTATCTTGAGAAAATTGGTTACCTACAGCATATGTGTGTTCGTCTGTCTCTCACCATCCTTTATTCAAAACAGAACTGTACCATTTTTTGATGAACAACTCTAACTTTTGGCTTTTTTTGTGTCTTATGTTTACGTGAATTATGTACATCCTTCTAGAGAAATGCTTCAGATGGTAAATGTACAAAACTTCCAACTTTGACTTTTATCTAGTAGTGTTTGTGTTGAGGCCAGTAAAATAGTTCAGGATAGGTAATAATTGTTTTCAGATTGTCTTGGACAGTCATCTTGGATCCTTCATCTCTCATGTAGCATTCCCATAATTTAAGGCACCTGATTTAGAGTTGAGGATCCATAGATGGAGGGAGAGGGTGTTGCTAGAGGATGCTGCATCGCCTGCAGTGAGCTTCTGTTCTCAAAGTTGTCCTGTGAAGCTGCCTGACTCCTTTCCTGGATAGGGAGCCTAGTCCCCCAAACTGGTCAGCTAAGTACATACTCTTAGATAATATGATTGCCCTGATAAGTCAAAGTAGAAATTGTACTAAGTTTTAAAAACCATATGCATTTTAATCTGGACCCACCAAGCTTTTTGTTTACTCTTGTGCTTTGCCATGGTCTCAGCTACATTGAGAAGGCAATGTTCTATGCCAGTTGTAACGGGGAATAGTTATGTCTTCTTCCCTTTTTCCAGTGCATTCCTTATGCCTTAACTCCTGTTGTTGCCTCCCTGTTGCTGATACTTCTTTCCTGTCCTGGGGCTGCCACTCTCACTGCTGCCAATATTGGCTATTCTTGCACAACTGGACTGAATGAAACCTGCTGACTGTGCAAAAATGTCTTGGATGGCCCTCAGGGCTAATGGAAATTATCTACTTGGGCTGTTTACCTTGCTTATAACATGCCTGCATCTTGCACTTTAGATTTGAATCTGTTTTTGAGAAATAAAGTCTTGCCTCATATAGGAGAAGCCAAATAATTGAGATACCTAATCTTATTTTTCCTTAAAATCTTCTGGTTTGTTGGCACATACTTTGGCCTTACATCTGTTGGAAGCAGCCCAGCTCTTCATGGGAAGCTGTGGGTGCCAGCTGTTGAGCTTTGCCAATGTGCATTAATAGCATCATCTTTTCAAAAGGAGGCAGACCAAAAAGTGGGACCCACTTTTTTCCATTTGTAGAGAATATTGTGAAGTCTCCTGTTGCAGGCTGCAGGGCTCTCTGACAAATTAAGATACAAACACTGTTCTATAAGAGAGCCTTGAAATGGCAGGAGTGTACATCTGCTGGAAAGATAAAATAGCAATTTTGTGTTTTTCTAGTTAAGGAGTTACTTGTCACAGGAGAGTTTTGTTTGATTTTCTTTATTTATCTGCTCCCAAATTTCCACGTATTGACAGAGTTATGTATAGCAGGCATTTCACTGCCTGAACTAAGATGATTGTTAAGCTGGTTTTGAGTAAAGTAGTTTGTTAATAATTCTAATGTGCTCAGCAAAAATTTTGAGAGCTTTTTTGTGTAGTTTTCACCAACTTAATGCTGACATTGTCTGGTTGGAATAAGTTTATTTCCCTTTTAAAGATGACAGTAATTGTGCAAGATTGTTCAAATTATTAATTAAATTATAATTGAAGGGGAAAAATATGCAGAAAGATGTATCTCTGTGGAAATAATAAATTTGTTAGTATCTTAATATTGTTTCAGAATACATGTGATAATAAATAAAGCTAAGAAATTTCTTAATTCACTGTGAAAGGTAACCCTGCAGAGCAGAATTAAAATGCATGACTGTCCCAAATAATAAAATGCAGAGGGAAAGATAGCATTGGGGGCCTTAAATACTGTGACTTCTGTAATTCATCTGAGTAGCTGTAGGAAGTGTTCTCACTAGTTATAGTCTGAATAGCAAACTGATGTTATTTGAATTGTTTCCCTGAGTTTATAAACAAATCATGTCTTTCACAGTAAGTTAAAGGGATAGTAATGTTTGAGACTCTTACTTTGTGGTACATTTTAATAAATTATGAAATCAGAGATAAATTTAATATTGAAACAGGAGGACTCTGCTCTTCATTTAGTCTTTGATTATCATATTAGCAAACAGAATTAAAATTTGTATTGTTTAAATATATTATATTTAGATAATATGGCTATATTGAAAATTCTATAATTCTATCCAAATTTTGTAGCTTTATTTTTAGTTTTTTCAGAACCATCAAATTTTCAAACTCTTCTGAAAGAAAGACAGGACATTGATGAACATTTGAATTACAGAGGAACTGAGAAATGTATTTGTAATTATTGCTCTTTGAATTTCACTGCTTAAAGAATACAAGAACATTTTTACTATTCTTAAATCCTTTTCTTTAACTCCTTTGGGAAAGCAGAAGTCATTATAAAGAGAGTGTCATAGAAATGAAATGGTTTTTCATCCCTTCTAGGAATTCCTAGTACTAGTGCAGAAGATGCTGCAGTAGCTAAGAATCTGGGCATTTCTTTCACTGAGGTTATTGAGACATTACCAAATGGTTTGGAGAAGGTCATTAATTCTGCAGAGGTGGGTATACAAGTATGGAGTTCTTTCCAACTTACAATAACTATGCAAAATACATCTGTTTTCTCAAGAGTGCCAAATACTTTATATGATTAAAGTGATTTTTTTTTTTTTTTTTTTTTTTTTAAATAAAACAAAAAGGAGCGTCCCGATTTTCNAATCAAGCTAAGATGATGCTACCAGATTTCTGGGAATAATTTAATGATGAAATATGTTGGCTCTGCTGTAGCAATAGAATAAGTTTTTTGCTTTTGTACGTGAGAGGAAGGTTGTACTTTCCTCTGTATTTGTCTCAGTTCCGTAACAGAAACTGAATAATTTAACCTGTGTTAAAAGTTGATTCTTATTTCATAGTCTCAACAGATTTTTAAGCTAAACATGAACATACTAGACCTTCTTCCACAAATTCATTGGTATATGGTTTCAGCCTTTGTAGTAACATATATGCTTCAAGGGACATAGAAATCTTGTCTTTAGATATAGCTCTTGAAAATATATGTTTTAGTAGTAGACACATTATGTCCCAGGTAGGGTCTAAATGGTTAACATGTATCTGAAGGCAAGAATAGAAAAACCTGAAGTGAGCATAGGAGAAGGAAAGCTGTTTTAACATTTGCATTTCCTCCGTCTCTACCTTATGTTCATTATAGAATTCTGAAAGTTTTGGCGTACAGCAACTGATAAAGATATCAGCAGTAAATGCAAATACCTGCCAATAAAGGCTGAAGGGATCTGCAAGACTCTCAACCTTGTTCTATTCAGACCATCAGGAATATTATACTTTAAGCAAGCAGGTTCAAATGAGCAGCTGGTATGTGAATAGTCTCTTGGTTAGCAGGATGTTGTCCAGTGGGAAGAGGGAGATTATTATTTTATTTGACTCTCAGAAAACTGACTGATTTTGTTTGTTCTTGCACTTTCACTGACTGCAAGTATAATTTTTTCTTTTTTCTTCCACGTTTCTTTTTTTTTTTCAATCAGATCACCGGCATGACTCGGCAGGAGGCTTTGAAAGCTGTTACTCAGCAGGCCAAAAATAAAAGAATAGGTGGAGACCTAACGAGTGACAAATTGAGAGACTGGTTGATATCTCGACAGCGGTACTGGGGAACGCCCATTCCAATCATTCACTGCCAGACGTGCGGCACTGTTCCCGTGCCTTATGAAGACTTACCTGTGGTATTGCCCAATGTAACTACATTCACAGGAAAGGGAGCCTCGCCTTTGGAAAGTGCCCCAGAATGGGTGAACTGTTCCTGTCCAAGGTAAGTCAGTGCTGTATTTGCTGCAGCCTGGGAGAGATTACTTTGCACCTGCCTGTTTCTTGTGCTCTTTCCCAAACTGTTGGCAACTGACTGCTCTGAGACAGGATACTACTCCAGAATGATGTTTAGTTTCACCCAGTGTGGATACCGAAATGCTGCTAGCAGATGAATTTTGCAGCTTCTTGCATTAATTCTTTGAGAACCTTTCCTTTCTCACGCAGGATATGAAAACAGTAAGATAGTTCATCCAGACGATAGTCACATCTGGTGTTTTGCTAAGTTCTGTTTATGGTACACTGAGAAATGTTTTACCGTGGATGTGATAGAACCTTAACCAATCACCCTAGGAGGCGTGTGAGCACTGTCCAATTGCTTTATGGAACTAGACTATATAAAAATTATTTTAAAATTAGTAAATAATTCATTCTTTCGCTGAATTTCTGCGTTGCTACATCTCTCTGTTCCTGGCTCAATAGCGACAACCCAGCACAGGGATCTTTTCTTATACACTCTATAAAACTCCTTTTTTTGGCACACTCAATGCCCACTGCTATTTTTTCATAAACAAGCTGAAACAAAACTCACTGGTTTTAAGTTAGAGGAAAAGAAAATGGAAAAACAGAATGCTTTTCTCTCTGTATCCCATTTCTTAACAGTGTTTCTCACTTCATTTACTACAGTTATTTTAATTATCTTTCATCCCCAGTGTTCATATAAAACTCATAATGATTACTGAATTAGTCTTCTTGTTAAGGAAACTAACACTCTGTTCATTTTCTTGCGAAAGTCCAACAAAAAAGTATTCCCTCAGTTACATAAATATTTATCATGAAGAATTACATTCACTGTACATTACAAATAGCATGTAATTCAGATTTGAAGGAAATAAAAAGTAAATTCATCTTGTCAATGCTGTAATCCTTATTGTTTGTAGTCCATCTCTTTAAGAAATAAAAAGTCTAAATTATGTAGTGAGAGATGTGTTGTGAAAATCAGTTGTGTAATCTTGAGGACTGCTTAGATATTCTGTACACTAAAGTTTGCGTATAGGTTCTGTGGGAGGAACCCATGTAGAACATGAGGTATCCCAGAGAAGTTTTTCATCAGCAGTGCCATGCATTGCTGCTCCTAGCAGACTGACTAAATGGGAAGTATGTTATCAGGCTGCCAGGCAGGGAAATCAGACATAGAAATGGCAATAGGGCTCTCACTGATAATGCAGCAGATTCATAACATCTAAATTTATTTTAATATTAGCAGTTCCAGGGTTCTCTGGAAACACGTATTTTGAACTTTGTTGGTAACATGTAATTTTTTGTAAAACAGACCTTAACTCCCATGTTTCTGCATAGAAAATTTCTTCTCAGGTGTGCCTATTGAAATTGCACATAGTAGTGTATTTTAAAGTGTGACCTTTGCAGTGAAGCCTTACTGAATAAGATCCACAGGTTTAGTAAAACCCCAAGAAATGCCTTGGTCTACAATTCCTAATTTCAACTGAAAAAATTTCCTGTTGTGACTGAAAGTCACTGTGTGCACTCTTGGCTTCCCCCATAACCTTAGTTAAAAACTATTTTGTTGTTTACCAGGCAATAACATACTTTTGATGTATTGCAAATCCTTATGGTTTCTGGATAGTTATTGTGGCTGCCCTGCATAGAAATTCATAGAAGTCATTTATTTAGTCAGAAATAAAGTCAGTCACGCAGGATTAGTTTCTTAGCCTAAAATGTTGTAATTTTTTTTTAATTCTCATCTTTATTTGTCTTCCTAATTTGCACCTATTTGACAGCTGTTGTCAGTATTGCTCATCCATGTCTGCTACAGTTACAAATCATTTGAGCTATTGCTTTTGTGTGCAGTCATCCTTGCTTTTCCTTGCTCTGAGAAGTTACATCATCCCTTCCTTTAGTTCTTCTCTCCAGTAATAGGGTTTTTTATTAGTTCCATTTAATATCTAGAATTAATAAGGAAAGCCAGATGGAAAGATACAGAAGTTTGAGTATTTGACTGACAATAATGTTAACAATCATAAATGGGAGGAGATGCCCAAGTTATTCTTTGTTATACAAGTCCAGGTAATTGTGTTAGTTGTCTGAAGATTGTCTAATGAGATTACAGTATTGTGCCTGTAATCACAATATTAACATAAATTGTATAAACTCTGAAAGATGCCCGTGCTGTCTTTGTGTTAGTGAGCCATGTCCATTTAGAGCACAGAGACATGAAGCAGATGTAATTATGGTTCAATGACTGTAAAGTATTCTTGCTTTTGATAGAAAAGCCATTCTTTTACATTGGCCAAGTCTTTGCTTATATGTACAATTTAATAAAATGGTTGTTCTACACTAAAAAGCAGTTAGAAGTAAAACTCCTTTATTACATTATTTTCGTTGGAAGAAAAACTGGCATGTAAAGGAGGACCAGGGACAGAGACAGAATGAAGGAAAATGTTAGGTGGTGATGCTCTTTTAAACTTGTCGTGGCAAGCCAAGCTGAAGTATCAGGCAGACAAGCAGATACATGTTGCAGCTCACTCATCAAACCTGATCAGAGACTAAATACAGAAAATATGAAATAGCTAGTCCCTATTTATTATGTATACTTATTACGCATATACATACATTTAAACTTACATACAATTATAAACTGCATACATTTCTTACATATAATCAATGGCATTTATGTACAAGAGTGTTACAGATTGCAAAGTTTCGTTGACATTAGAATAATCCCATTGTTTTAGTAGTAAGAGTTATTAGAGGGATCATTTACGACAAATGGAAGTTTATTAAATGTGATTATTGGCTCCTACAAACAATGAATATTCAAGGAAAAATTAACAGAAAGTAATCTGAGTTTCTAAAATCTATTTTGAAACTGTTCCTTAGGGCTGCCAATATAATTACAAGCAAAAATCAATTTGCTGTAATCAAAAATTAAAATTGTGCTACAAGGCCTAGAAGAGATTTGATCTCAGTGAAAGCTGAAATTAAACTAAGTTAATTTTTCCTCAAGATAATAAATGGAATCTGCAAAGACTGTTTTGTACAAACAATCAATGAGAGGCAACCACCTGACCTTTCTGCTAAAGCTGCTGGTACCTAACGAGTGTGATATATATTCAGTACCCATTAACTTTATGGCAAAGTATGCTTGTCTGTGCTTTGTATCTTTTAAAATGGCAATTCCACAAATTTCCAGGATTGAGAGGGCTGTCCAGTGTGGTGCCATCTTCTTCTATTGCTGGCTGTGATGGCTGTTCAGGCTTCTTTTTGGCTTGCTTTTGCTATGTTTTGGGAGGGAGAGGGAAGAATTCTGCCATTTTACTGTTGTTGGACTTTTCCTGAACATGTCACTCTTCAGACTGTTCAGTTTTCAATCTAAATATCTTTGTGGCCATTCTGTCCATGTTTGTTTGGGGTTATTTCCAAGCTTGTCACTTACCTATAAAAAGCTTTTCTCCTTCTCTCTTGCTCAGGTGCAAGGCAGCAGCACGGCGGGAAGTCGATACCATGGATACGTTTGTTGATTCCTCTTGGTACTACCTGAGGTACACTGACCCTCACAACACGGGCAGGTGAGGGCTGCAGGCACAGGGCCACTGGGGGCAAACCTGCTACACAGAACAGAAGGGAACAAAAAGACCACACAGCTTCTAACTGCCCTAGCAGTCTACTGGCAGTGTAAAGCCCTGCACTGCCCTCATTACGTGCCTGCCCTCTGGGCCTGAGCACAGCACAGGGTAGATGTTGTGGTTTAACCCCAGCTGGCATCTAAGTACCACACAGCTGCTCGCTCGCTCCCCACACACACCCTGTGGGCTGGGGAGGACAATCAGGAGGAGGACAAAAAAAGTAAAAGTCATGCGTTGGATAAGAACAGTTTAATAATTGAAACAAAGTAAAATATTATGATAATAATAATTATAATAAAAAGGAGAGAGAGAGAAAGAAAACCCAAGAAAAACAAGTGATGCACAATATAATTGCTCACCAACTGCTGACCAATGCCCAGCCCATCCCTTAGCAGCGATCAGTGTCTCCCAGCCAACTCCCCCAGTCTATGTACTGGGCATGACAGTCCCTGGTATGGAATATCCCTTTGGCCAGTTTGGGTCAGCCTTCCTGGCTGTGCTTCCTCCCAGCTGCTTTATGCACGTGCTCTCTGGTGGAGCGTGAGAGCCCCAGAAGTCCTTGGCTTAGGGTAAGCACTGCTCAGCAACAACCAAAACATCCGTGTGTTATCAACATTATTCTCAGACTGAATTCAAAGCACAGCACTGTACCAGTTATTCAGAAGAAAAAGAACTCTATTGCAGCCGAAATGAGGACAATATTTGGAGCTGGTCTAAAAGTGTGGTATTTGATTGCTCCTCTGTCAAGAGATCTAGAAGTGTAGGATGTGCAAACACAACTGTGTAAGCACAGAAACTACAGGGCAAAGAGCAGAAATTTTCATGAAAGGGAATTATGGGGCAGGGCACAGAGAAAATGTTCAGCTGAGTTGAAGATAGTCCTTAGATAGGAATGCCATCAGGAATGACAGCCAGCAATGCACTGAGTAGTTCAGTGTGTGGACAGGCACTGCTGTTCCACTGGTAAGAAGAGGAATAGTCCAGTGTAACATCCAGCTGCCAAGCATGGCACCTTCACTTCTCTCCTTTTGAATTCTGGTGACTCTTGCCATTTACTTGTGCGCAGACCTCAAGTGAAGAGGCATCACAGCAATCTCCTGCTGTGTCAGCACTTCCACTACATGCATAATTAATGAAAGGAGATTTTTCATGTGCTATGGACTAGTGTCTGCAGCACGGAGAGTGTGGGAAGACAGATGTAGTTATTTAACTGTTTTTCTGTTTCATAGTCTGCCTGTAGTAGCGCTACTTGATAGCACTGGTTTTTTCCAAAGAGGAATTAATGCAACATCCCTACTATGTAGTCTGAGGAAGACAAGAAGAGTTGCATTTTAAAACACTGATACCACATGATGGGCTGTTTGGGCATGTATTTATTTATTGTGCAGAGCAGTGTCTGGGAACATACTAGATATACTCAGAGACTTAATATTGCTGGGCCGATTATTTTTTTTTTGTACTGGCAGCACTAGTTTGGTTAAACTAGAGAAAAATCTTCTGTGAACACATTTATTTCATGCCAATTTTAATTATTTTCTAGTGATAGCATGAATATATTATTACTGTTACTGAGTTAGGCAGATTGCTTCCTCTCCATGACAGTTTGAAGTACTTTTTGTGTGTGGGCAAGAGGGACTTTTCCAGAAGTTGAAGAAGAAATAGTCAGATGTAACATCCAACTGTCAAAGCAATAGCTTAGTGTAGCTTAATCTATTTTATACTGAAATGAGAACATTTATATGGACTTCTGCACTAAATTGCTGCCTGCATTTGATTTATTTAGTTAGTTCTTTTGACTAAGCTACACATATGTAAACCCTTCATTTCCATAAACTATGTTTCTCTGGTCTACAGTTCAGGAGAATTACTCTGTTGATTCTGGAACCCTATGAACAAGTTAGGTTGATTTGTTCCACCAAAGACATGAATCCTAGATCCATGATTTGCTTCTGGGCTCATCTGTGAGGAAAAAAGTGTCGCTATAACAGAAATTACAGATGGAATAATCAGACAGACTGACAAAACAAGTAGATTTGTTAGAGCGGGGCTTGAAGCATACATTAGAGAAGAACTTCTGTACAAATGGTGTTTTGCAGGCCCACTACAAGAGACATGGAAATATGTAATGAAGCAGTAAGCAATGCTGGGAAACCATTCAGGTGACCTCCAACGACATAGTAAATATGCTGTAAAGGACAAATTTACTGTCATTTCATCGAGCATACTTCAGTTGGAGTGCTGTGACCCGTCTCACTCTACAGAGGGTTCTGCAGCCTTAAACTGCATCATTGCCCCCTAATGGCAACAATGCAAACTGCCAATTTAAAAAACCAGCTGGTTTTGAGTGGTCATGTCTTTTGTCTTTCACTCTAATATGTTTGTATATAAAGCTTGATAAATACTAAAAATTTAAAGCTGGCCACTGGGTATTTCCAAAAATCATATAAAAAGCCGTCAAAAGGTTTCATTGCTTTCTCAGGTAATTGCTTGCCTGGAATATAGGAAAATAATCTTTTTGTGGATATGCATATCAGTAGAAATTAAATTTTTGTCTATAATAAGCATTTCACTTCTTAAAAAGTTAAAAAGATCTGATAGCAAAATGAAATTTTTATTACACATGTATTGCTCTCAGTAAACAGTGTTGTCCAGTCAAGGATGATGAGCTACTTTAGTAGCACTGATCTTTCTTTTCAACATTTTTTTTTTCTATTTTTATATTATTCCTTTTTCTTATTCTTCTATTATTCTTATTTCTATTTTTATATTATTCTATTTATTATTTCTATGTTTTTTCAGGCCCTTTAATAGTGACTTAGCAGACTACTGGATGCCTGTGGATTTGTATATCGGAGGAAAGGAGCATGCAGTTATGCACTTATTCTACGCAAGGTTCTTCAGCCATTTTTGCCATGATCTAAAGATGACAAAACACAAGTAAGCCTTATATATTTCTATTAAAATCTTTCATATTTCATTTGACTTGCAAGAGTATTAGTGGACATCGTTGTGACGGTGGAACATTACACTGAATAAGCCTGAATTTTCCTGCTTTGTCAGTACGTGATTTCTCACAGTGAGTTGCACTTCCTGTATGTGTTCGTACAAAAATTTTTATTGCATGAGTGTTAACTGGCTCAGAGCAAGTGATGAAATGCTGCTGTAGATTTCCAGCCTGCAAAAGCATGCACAAACTAGTAACTTCAGGCATTCAGTGTAGTGCTATTATTTCAAATTAGGTAACTTCCTGCCAGTAATAGCATTAATTTCAGTGGAACCATGCATATGTAAAAAACTTAGCACTCCTATAAGTCACTATATTATTGGAGCTGAGCAGTACAAAACACTTCTTGAGGCAAAAGCAGTATATTTATATGATGTCAATTTATTTTTTATTTAATGAATTTTATGTAATTACTTTTAATTACTTTTGTTGATGATGCTGCTATAGCCTAATTCACTGTGTTCTGTTTTGGTTAGAGGTAAAGTTCGATGGAAGAAGGTGAGTCATCTGTTGTTCTGTTCTTTGTCCTCTCAGATAGGTTCTGAGTTTAACATCCCCATTTCCACTGGAATTCTGCTCTTTTGTACTCTAAAATGCCATCCTCAGCTTGGAGGGTACTAGCGGCAGAACAATGTAACACTGGCCCATGCTCTGTCCTGTTCTCCCATCAGCAGACATGACTGAATAGATTGAATCAAAATGAGTGGCCCCATGAGAAGAGCTGCTCAGTAATTTCTCAGCATTCTTTACAAGTATCCCCTCTAAAAACTTGATGTAAACAAGGAGCCTAAATATATATGTCACTGAAGTGACTCGAATGCTGTAGTTTTGCTACAAAACTAGAATTTAAGTAGCTATGAGCCAGAAAAAGATGGACTAGTTACTGCAGCTAGCAGAATATTTATCCAAGTTATTTCCTAATTTTGATGAAAATAGGCAATGTGTTTTCATAACTCATTCTTGGCTGCGCAATAGTTTGCAGTGAAAGGTGTGTTTGAGATATTGGATGTGGATGATTTCTGTACCTATGTTTCATTCTGTTGTCTGCAGCTTGTGTAGCTGCTGTAGGCTGTTTCTTCTCTCTCAGAGTGGGCCTTTCGAAGTAGACCCTTTCTCTCAGAGGTGCTATCCCTTCAAGCAGAGAATTTGAAAGCTTTCCCCTGCAAACAATTTTAGGCTTATTAATTCTACAAAAGATTTTACAATCCTAATCCATCAGCCATCTAGTGGAGCTGTAACACACGGCTGCAAAATGTTGTTTTGCTAGTCAAATTCTTCAACCTTCCAAAATGACATTAACTACAGTGCCTGAAGTATTGTCAATATAAAGTGAGATCACAGGGCAGGGGAGATTTTCTTGCAAAGTAAGTGGTTCACTTCGGAGTGCAAGAAAAAAGGGCGTGGAAAGAGGCCAGCTGGACTGAAAAGGGACCTCCTGTGTGACCTTAAGAAGACCAAAAGATGTGCAAGGGAAGTGGAAGTAAGGATGGGCTACCACTGGAGGAATGTAGAAGCATTTACTGGATAGGCAGTGGATGGATTATGGAAAGGTCATAGCTCAGCACGTATTGAAACTGGTGAAGAATGTGAAGGTAGTAAGAAGAGCTTCTGGACATACATTGAAAAGAACACCAAGGAGGACACTGGCCTGATGCAAAATCCAACAAAGAGCCTAGATAGACAGGAAAGTCTTTGCTTTGGCCTTTGCTGTCAAGCTTTGTGCTTAGTATGAAAGTTTGAAGGCAAGAGATACTACCCACTGTAGAACAGAATTGAGTTAGGGTTCACTTAACTAAACCAGACACATACAAGTTCCAGGCATGAAAGATAAGGTGACTGGGAGTAGGCACCATGGATTTACCAAGAGGAAATTATACCAAACTTAATCTGCTTTCCTTCTATGGTGAGGTGATTCCTTCTGTGGATGAGGAGAGAGCTGTACATATCTTTTACCATGACTTCAACAGAACAGCTGGGGCTGTGCTCTCTGTGTGGGGAGGATTACAGCTTAAGGGAAGGGTTTAGGGGTCCTGATGAACACCAAGTTAGAGGTGGGTCAGCAGCTGGCGTGACAGTATACTCCACTAGCAAAACTATGTCCAGCTTTGGTTATCTCTGCTCATCATTCAGGAACAACTGGAATATTGTGTCTGGTTTTGAGCCCCTCGCCCCCGTGTGAGGTCCACTGTCAAACTGAAAAGGGTCTAGTGGAGGATCACTAAGATAGTCAGGGGTTGGAGCGTATGACATACAAGCAGAGGCTAAGGGAGTTGGGTGTGTTCGCCATGGAGAAGAGAAGGCTAAGGAGGGAATGTAATTGCTGTCTACAGCTACCTAAAGGAGGTTTATAGAGAAGATAGAACCCGATTCTTCTCAGAGATGTATGGAGAAAGGAAAGGAGTAACAGTCATGGATTGCAGCAAGGTTCAGCTGGACAGAAGGAAAATAGTTTTGGCAGGGAAGGTGATGAGACTGGAACCATTTGACTTGAGACATCTCTGTCATCACATATTTTCAAAACTCAGCTGGACAGGGCCTTGAACAACCTGAAGTTAGGTCTGATATGAGAAAAGAGTTGCACCAAATGATTTCCAAAGGTCCCTTCCAACCTGCATTATTCTAAGGACTCTGTGATTCTGTAGCTGCATTACTTCAGAATATGTTTTGTTCACACTCTAGTATGACAGAGCAGTAGCACAAAAGCTGTGTAGTGTAGCCTGGTCTAAATATGGTAAATTGCAGAAAAAAACTTGTAACTTCAAGGAAAAAAAAACCTTAAGAAATGCTGACTATGTCTAGTGGCAATGGCAGAAGAAAATCAAAATTGCTTTCTGTAGAAGCAGTTTGCAAGACTGCGGAGAATTCCTTTGGCACCATATACAATCTCAAGAACTCTTGCATATGTGAAGATCTGTTACAGCATTGCCTCAAGGGCCAGCTGTATGAACTGCTTAGACATGTGCTCAGACTGCAAGATGACTGTAACAAATTCATCATCATGCGCAAAATTGTTCATTTGCTTTAGCTCTATGCAAGGTAAAGCATTAGGTGCTTTGAAGCCATGAAGTCAAGTTAGGATTTTGGTTTGATATGGAAATTGTAACTCCTTTATAAATATTACCCTGTATTTTAAATGTTTTAGTGTTAATCAGAAGCCACTTTTTCTCAGTCTTCTGTTTGGACTGCTCAAGGGCTGGTCTGAAAGATCTGAAAAGTGAAATTAGAAATAACAGGCTTATTGTTAGGAAGCTCAAAATCATGATGTCGAAGCCCACAGCTCTGGGGGAAAACACTAAAATGTTAAAAAACACTGCCCTCTTGTGCATTTTCAGTCATTCTCTAGTAGCTTAGGTCTTTTTCACTGATTAAATTAATAAAATTGTTATATCTCAGTTAACGAGACCTACCACCGTTTAAAGTGTAATCTAGCATCCTTAAAAATTTTTATGATTGCCCTACTTATCTGTAGTAGATTTTCTTTATGGAAATTTTCATTGTTTGGCTCCTATCCTCTGACTTTCAAATCCTTTGAAATATTTCTGGGTAGTCTTTAATTCTGTAATAATGGCTATTAATATAATTATGTGGTTGAAAACAGAAGTTAAAATTTCTGTAGTTTAGATTTTCAAAGCAATCTCTTCAAATATGGTATAATGATTATGATAGAAATATTATAGGCAACATGTATGAAATAGGCATTTGAAGACACACATACTTTGATAGAAAATGCAGTGTTTGTAGGCATTTAAAATTGTGAAGGTGTCAATATAGCTTAAATGTCCCCTAAAGATGAGGCATGGTCTTTTATTTTATTTTTTAATGCATTGGACTGGAGACGGTGGGAAAGAAATGCTGCTCAATTTCTCAGTAACGACAAGGCAGAATAAATGGTACCCTCTGGGTATTCATACATGTGATATCAGATTAAGCTCAAATTGATGTCAATTTGTTCTAGCAGTTTGGTCTGTAAAATGCATTGGTTCTATAAATAATTCACGAGCCAGCAAGCCCTCCCAGCTGTGACCACTGCTGGGAGAGGGGCCAGGTAGGCAGCTGGGGCCAGAAAACCCCTCCTCTGTTCCAGCTTAATCCACCATGGTGAGAGTGTGCAGACACACTCGGTTACACCTGCTCAGCTGTGCAAGTACAAGTTACACAGAATTTGGTTCTCCCCTAGACTTCCGTAATCAGTTCTGTCTGATGAATAATTGGAAATGGAATCTAGGACATTCTCCCTGAAGGATTATAAAACAATAAAAAAGTTTATTGCTGCCGTTAAGTCAGCAGATTTTACTCTGATAGAGAGCAAATCTGCTGTGTAAGAAGGCACCATTTTCACATAGCTGAATTACAGAATAAAAGAAGATATGTGAGTGACAGAAGTAGCTTATTCTCTGAAGGAGTGATGCTGCAGCTTCTCTGAAGGAGTGATGCTACAGCTTCTCTGCTTTCATCTAGGACCTTATCACTAGTGCTGATTTTAAGCAAAAGCACTCAGCTGTTAATGGTGTGGAATCTTGAATATTCAATATTATTTTGTCTTTTTTTTGCCTAAAATTATCAGCTTCCACATCCTTCAGTCACCTCCACGATGTTGCACAGCTATATCTAACATCAGGTTTCACAACCCCCTGGACTCAGCTGATAGTGACTGACCTAGTCTTGTCTTCACTCCAGAGCACAGCAGTCAGGCTCTCTCAGCCTTTCTAAAGGTGCAGGGTGCAAATACATGCAGTGAGCTCCCTTGCTAGGGCTATCCCTTCTTCTGAATTCACTATTTTATCACTGTGGCAGGCTCCACAGAGTTCTTCCAGCCAGGTCATTTGTAATAGGATTGAAAGTCCTGCTGCTCACCCTGCACAGAGCAAAGCAAAGAGCATGAGGACACGGCACTGAATTCCTGGTCTGTCAGTCACGCTTGCCCTACCGTCAATTGCATGATCCTATACAGAGAGATCAGTCTGTCGTAGAGATGAACTTGTATATGACAATTAAAGAAAGGAAAGAATGGATTACACACTTCATGACTAGCACAGCTGATCCATCTCAGAGGTGTCAGGCACACTTTGCAGGTGGGACATACAACATGATCAAAAGCTGTAATATGGCCATAGTCTCAGTACGGATACTCCAGCATGAGCACAAAGAAACTTCACAGGCAGATGAAGGCCCATCCCATTCCAGCATACCTACAATGTGAAATGTGACCAAGCATTCAAAAAAAACTCCGGACACCTCTTCTGTGCCAGAAATGCCAGTGTGTGTGAAAATGGCTTAATTTCATTATTCTCGGTGTTTTGGATCAGGAGGTATTTATGATGGCATGACCCAGTGCTGCGGTATTTAGGTCAGATTTGCATCACCTCTTCTGTGCTGCAAACCCTTGGCAGTTCCCTTAACGCAGCCAAGAAATGCATCCCTGCCTTTGAAGGGGAATGTTTGAGGTGTGCATTTTTATTGAGGTGAATTTAAGTGTAACTCTGCGTGTGAACATGAGATGGAGCCACCACAACACTGCCAAAATCACTGTGTGTTCAATGCAGGGCTCAATTTGGTTTAGAGCCCTGTGTTTAGTAGATGAGCTCTGGCTTTCTCATTTTGGGCATGTCTCCATACTCCTTCGGTCTCCCACTAGGAACACGTGGTTGGGGTTTTTTTCCCCATACTTGGTAATGTATTTTGTATTGCGTATTTGTAGCCTCTGTCAGCATAAACAAAAATAAGAAATGCTTGTTCTTGCATTCAGCTTTTAGTAACTTGGCGTATGATCTGAACTAACTCTTTGTCATTAAAAATAAGTGTTCCTTGAAAAATCACTTCCAGTGGAGAGCCCTATCTGATTTGGATAATCTGGCTACCTCATTAGCTTTATTTTAGATAGCAGGAAGTGTAGCTATTTTAATAACTGTTTGAGATCTTAAACAGACTGAAGTACTAAATGATGGGGAGGGAATTTTTTTTTTTTCCTGTGGTGTAATGCCTCTAGTTTGTAGAAGAAATGTATACTAAACTGTTATATCCTGAAGCATTTTCCCACCATTGTTGTTGATACCGTTACAAAGTTTTGTTCCAAATTTTTACCTTCTAATTCACTTGGATAATTTATAATAATTTTTTATATTTTAGATGATTTTTCCATCCTATTTTTAAAATAGTTTTTCTTAGTTTTACTGTCTAAATTTTGCTTCAGTTCTCATTCCTTTAAGTTCCTTTACTTCTAAACAACAAGATTTGTCAGTCAACCTCTGAAATACTGTCTAGAAAATGCATATAGAGATGCTTGAATTGCTGCTCTTACTTAACATGGTTGATAAAACCAGGTGGCATAGCAGAGACTCATACTTCTTTGTGACTGAGTGATACATCAGTATGTGCCAGTACTTGCAGAATATTTATAAGTATACAAAATATGCAAGGAAGGAAACTCATGTTCAAACTTGAACGTGTTGAAGATAAAATATGAAGCCTGTCACTTTCTCTCCCAGTTTAAAGTTTTGTTTTCAAATATCTCCTTACTTCAGAGTCATCACAAGTGTTTAAGGACTAGTATTTGGAAGATATCTGCTTTAATACGGTAGAAACATGCCTAATTGTTATATAATTTAATAATACCTTAATTGTATTATTAAATTACTTTGTTTTAAATCATGAGATAAATTGTCATGTAATTTATATTTCTTAATAATGTAAAATACTATATTAACTCCTTCACAGTGAGTCATGTTTTGGGTTATGACTTTTTTGTACATGTGAAATAAAGTGTGGTTTTACTCTTTCTTTTTTAGATGGGTATACTCTGGCTTTTTTTTAAAAAAAGTTAATAGGAGTAATGCATCCTTTTTACGTAAGTTGTTTTGTACACATTTGAGGCTTCGTTAGGTAAAAGTGTAGAGAATTCAGATTGTTTAATGTTGAGCACACATGTCAGCATTAGGAGGTGCAAGTCAGTATTAACCAGTGCTGATCATGTCCTCCAAAATGATGGTCACTGCTGTCCCTGTGTTGGAGGATCCCATGAGAAGGCTTCCAGACTGTGTGTGCCTTATGGGACTGGCTCCATGCCTCCTTCTTGGCCCCTACTGTTCTTAACGCTGTGTTAGAACTGCCTTACTTTCCTGTCCTACTGAGTGTGAACTGAAAGCTTTAGAGATAATTTTCTTGCCTTTTTTTTGGTGGAAACAGTGACAGATGTGTGACTCAATGCATTAGAAATGCAAGATCATTAAAGGAGGGGGCCTCAATAGTGTGTCAACCAGAGCAGTGTTTACTTAGAGTTTTTTTCTTGCTTAGTGCACCACTGCCCTTCAAGGCTCTTTTTAGTCCTATTGTATACTCATTTCATGAGAATTTAGTCTCCCCGATGTAAATTTTGCTAGAAAAGTAAGGTGCTAAAAAATCGATGCACTGAGAAACTTTCCAGCATTGCCCTTTTTCTAGTGTACATTTTCATACAGCTAGACCTTCCTGGCTAGTTCTGCAAAGGGACAAGGAATGTGGGTGCTTGTGCTAGAGAAACTGTCTTATGTGTTTATAGAAAGAAATGTGCAACAACATTTTGATTTGTTCAAAATCCTGTGCTCGTCGGAGAGAAGCTAGAACTAAATATTTGTAAGAAAATGAGGCCAGGTACTTGAATGCTTTTACACAAGGGATTTAGCATGAAGTTAGGGAAATTGTACTGTTGGCCAAGAAACTTCTGTGTATTATCCATATGCTAATTTAAAAAGTGATGTTAGAATAACTTAGTACTAAATCAGGGTACAAGAATGTGAGCAGAATGCAAATAAATACTTATGCTTTTGAGCCAAACACCGTGAATAAATGCACAAAGTAGTCTTTCTAAGGTGACAACTATTTATGTATAGTCAACTTGAAATTCTTGTTCCATTTGAAAATTTTGCCTGATTGGCTCAACACCTGAGACTTATCATAAAGTATGCTTTTGAAAGCTCTTTTCACTTCCATCCTTAGGGAGCCTTTCCATAAGCTCTTGGTTCAAGGTCTTATCAAGAATCAGACATTCAGACTACCAACAACAGGCCAGTGTTTGAAGAGAGAGGAGGTTGATCTCACTGGTAAGAGAAACTGCATGGGAAAATCAGCATAGGTGTGTCCCTAAAGCCAGGGACTGCTTCAGTGTACAAGTCTCAGTGCCGGGAAAATTGGGAAGAGAAAATGAATCCTTCTAATATTTAAACTGGAGAGCAACTTCTGTGAGTATTGGATTCATACGCACTGCTGAGTGCACAGAGATCCTACTAATCCAGCAGCTTTTAATTGCATCCAAACAGAGAAACAGTGCTGTGGTATTATTTTAGCTCCAGCATAGTTCAAAAGTTTAAAAGGCAGTTTTGTTAAGACAGTGCTCAGCAGCCTGCTGAATGGAGCCAGTTAGTCCCAGCAGACAGACAACCTGCAAAAACATCATGGCAAAACTAATACAGGTGCAGGTGTATTCAGTAGATATTAGGAATGTAAAACCTGTAGGAAACACTGCTATTTCTCAAGCTCTTTCCAGAGCCTTCACTGCATAAGCTGACCAGCAAGTCATTGCTATGGCACATGTAGCAACAAAAATGGTTTGGTCATATTTGCCTCTCTTAAGCATTCCTCTCATACATCCTTGTTTTCACTGGATACAAACCCTGTAAGTCAGTTAAAAATCAACCAACAAACTTGGGCTTTTTTTACTCAGTTGCACGTTTTTCAGTGTAAATGCCCCATTCTGTCTCTGAATTCATGCAAGAGAAAGCACACTCTTTTCAGCATAACTTACTGCAATTGGAACCTATAAATCTGGTATTTCTAAAAGCTATGTGCAGGTTAGAATTGTATCCAATCAGTACACCTATCTAGGAAGTTTTAAATGTCATGGTTTAAACAAAGCTTAAATACTAGGAGCTGTCAAGGCAGCACTTAGGATGCATGGCAGATACAGCTTCCAAATGGTGGGAGACTTTTTGTCATGATGTGATGGAAGCATTAGGATATAACTGGTGTTAAAACTTTAACATAGGAAACATTTGGGAAGGAAAAGAGTGTTTGGAATGGGTGGTATTCCTCTTTGAGCTGTTTTGGAAAAAAACCCCAGAACACTAGCAATAGTTGTTTCTTCTCGTGCTTGGGGAACAAAATTGCTGTTACAAGACAGAAAGATTTGTTTCAGTATTTTTTGTATGTCTTAATATCTAGGAACTGAACCAGTTCACCTAAAAACTGGTGAGAAGCTCCAAGTTGCTTGGGAAAAAATGAGCAAATCTAAGTACAATGGAATAGACCCTGAGGAAATAGTGAAAGAGTATGGCATTGACACCCTACGTCTTTACATTCTTTTTGCTGCTCCTCCAGAACAAGACATTTTGTGGGATGCTAAAAGTAAGTTGGATTGTTTCTGTTGTTAGTTTTGTTGCGGGTTTGTTTCTTTTTTCTCAAGTGTTATATTTTAAACACAAAATTAATACAGTTCTTGATGCCCAAGTTTTGGAAAAAATGAATCAAAAAAGTATCATAAACAGGTTTTATGATAAACAGTTTTGCTTATTTCTTTTAAAAGAGAGAGGGTCGCAAAGCTGTCACTGAGAGGCAAACTTGCAAGATTATTGCAAGCAGCTTATCTCTTATAAGGTAAAAGCACATATGAAAAGTACTTTTTAAATTGTATTTTCTTCTGAAAACTTGGACTTTATTATCTTTTTTTTAATTAGCAATGATTGATTAACTGAAAATTATTTTTCTTTATAATCTGTTTTTTCTAATCATATCGGATCACAGATACAATTTTACAATATTTTGTTATTTCCATTTATTAACACACATGCAATGGCTTTTGTAAGCTGGACTATGAAATACTTCTCAGAAGAATCTCGTTAGAAGATAATCAGAGTTCCTAGTAATTAGTATTTCTAGATATGACATTTTTATGAGCTTGAATAAGTTACTTCTTGAATAAGTTAAGAATTACCCTCCTGTGCACTTATTTACTCCTATCATACAATTCCTCATACTGACAGGTCTTAATTTCTTTTATCTATTGTGGTTCATACATTTTAATGTAGTCTTATACATTTATTTACATTTCACCTTCTTGTTGCACAAGGCTTTAATAAGACACTTCATGCCTGGTTTCAAAGTGTAGTTCTTCATTCTTTCACGTGTTAAGTTCTTGCAACTTAGTTCAGCCTGAAATAAACTTTATTTCAGTTGTGTCTGCCACCCTTTATATTCATGTGTGTTCCTTTATATATTATTGCACTACTGTATGTACTGGAGGAGTGAGCTTTATGAGTTCTCAGTTGGCTTTCTGTCACCATCTAATCACAACACTAGAGAGCTAGGCATTGGAGAAGGTCTCTTAAAAAAATGGATCACTTAGAATCAAGCCTTAACAGCTGCGTCCCGAACACTACACAGGTACACAACTTCTTCTGAGGCAGGTAATTTGAAGATGCACAATCTTTTTGCTGTATTTTTTGATCTTGAAAATGGAATAATTAAATTAACATGGGGTTAGTGTGTACCAAATCTTAGTTGCAAAGTATACGAGAGCTTGGTGATGAAATATTTTGTAAGAAAGCTAAGCACATGCAGTTCTAATGTTGGCAAAAATGCATTTAGTCATTCAAGCCAACCTGCTTACCGCTTGAGAAATACGAAGAAACATTTCAGAGTCATTTCATGTTAAGAGTATTGGAAAATGTGAACTAAAGGAGATTTTAGCAGCCTAAAGATATTTCCAGGGGAGAAGAAGATAGAAAGTTAGGTGAAAAGCATATTTTAAATCTTTATGCTTAGGTCTGAATTTCTTAATAACAAAATTATGAATGTTTAAGTTAAAGAAATCAAATAGGTTGTGTTGGATTTGACCTTGGGCTGGATGTCAGGTGCCCACCAAGCTGCTCTATCACTCCTTGCTTTTCAATTGGACAGGGGGAGAAAAGTACAGCAAAAGGCCCGTGGGTTGAGATAAGGACAAGGAGATCACTCAGCATTTGCCATCATGGACAAAACAGACTCAACTGAGAAATTAATTTAATGTATTACCAATTAGAATTAGACTAATGAGAAGTAAAACCAAATTTACACCTTCCCCTCATCCCTCCCTTTTTCCTGGGCTCAACTGGCTCTGTCAGATATGGGGGAAGCTCCTAGAAGCTTCCCAGAGAAGCCATCCTTGTAGCCCCTCACTACCAAAACTTTGCCACACAAAGCCATTACAGGAAATTCTCTCATTCAGAGAATATTAAATACTGGTTCTCAGTTGTCATGATCCTTCTCTTCACTAGATTTGTTTTACTAGCCTTTTGATGATTGCCCTCCAGACTAGATTCCTTGTCCTTTCAGTGATGGACATCAAGGCAAGGCCTCACATCATTCTCTCCCGTGGTGTGAGCAGCCATGGAGTAGGATTGATGCCTTCAGGGTCAAGGTGAACACAGCTTCATAGTCTCCCCATCCCAAACTAAACTGTGTCAAAAGAGGGTACCAAGGATCAGAGCCTGTACTCATTAGCACAATAGCATCTCTGTAGCAACAAAAGTATACATACTTTCTAAAATCAAATTTGAAAAGAAACTTCTCCATTTGAAAAAAATGTGTGTGGTACATATATATATATATGTATGTACATATGTATGTATGTTTGTATTCTGCCATGAGTTCAAAAATGAAAGCTTGTACAACTTCTTTGTGGAGTCATTAAAATACAAGATGAGGATTCTAGCATTGACATAACATAGGGTTATTTTACAGATTTTAGCAAATATTCTATGCTGTATTCTTGCTATATATATGTTTTAAAGTCATTGCAGAAAAATACTTTCATCTTACTGATTTTTTTCCATTAGAGCAACTCAGCATTACTTGTAAAGACATTTTCAATTGCATTGATATCTTTTCTTTAAAATAGAGAGGTTTTTTTAAAAAAATGTTTAACTTCAGAGTTCTGTTCCTGCTTTTCTTTAAAGTTCTAGATTCTTTACTTGTAACTGACATTTGTTTCTGAAAATCTTTCATTAATCTCAGCTGATGCCATGCCAGGTGTTCAGAGATGGCAGATGCGCCTCTGGGCACTTGTAACCAAACTTATTGAAGCAAGGACTTCAGGAACCATGCCCAATCCTGAGCTTCTGAATAAAAAAGAGAAGGCTGAAGCCAGAAAGATCTGGAAGCAGAAGAATCTGGTGATTTCTGAGGTTAAAAGAAACACTTACATAGTTTCTAAATGACGAAATAAGTTCCTTCTTACGCTAAAACCATGTTTCACTTGCAGAGCCAAAAGCTTTTTCCTCAGATGAGTAGCTAATTTTTTTTAAGTGAATTATTCTATGTGTAAATAATTTTATCTACCTATGAATTTTGTGGGACAGAACTTATTTAAAGGATATATGCCTCATTTAAGGGATGAAATGTTTTGACATTGAAGTTTTATCAATCTGAGATTTGAGTAACTCCATTTCAAGTAACAAAACTGTAGGTGAGTTCTGTAGGTTACCCTAACAAAAGCTTTTGATCTGTTTGCTTCATACCTCGTTATCATGCCTGCTGTTTCATATAGAATGAAAAAAACCACTAGTGAAAATATATTAGCATAGCCTTGAAAAAAAATACTGAAATGGTTGCTCGTCTCTTGTTATGTGTTGTCTCCTGCTGTGATTAGTATCAATTCAAATATCCAAGATTCAGAAGGAGACATAAATACCTGCAAAATTAACTTCAAGTATTTTCTATGGATAAAAATTTTTGCCATTTTAAACCCTGCTGTAAGGGATATTCCAGATCATTTAACAGACTTTACAATTCTAATATTTTAATCTGTGAACAAATTTTCACCAGTACAAATGGATTTACAAGAGAGAAGGCCTCTTGTAGAGTCAAAGGGAAGATATTTTATTAAAGGAAATAAAGGGTGACTAATGCACATTTTTCATAGCATTGATTGAAGCTTATTAAATCCTGAAACAGAAGGGAAGCTAATCAGTGGAATTTTTATATGATTGTTATTTTCCCATACACACGTGATTGCACATATGATGTGTTTGCATACCACAATGATTTTCATGTAAGAGGTTAAGATGCACGTATTTCACAAATTGAAATTAATTATCAGTAATGTTTTTCATTTAAAAACCCAGTATTCCAAGTTTGAGAATTTTAAGTAATTAATGACAGACCATTTCTTATTATACTAGGTAGCCGAGTACTTCACAAAGGATCATTTGTTCAATGCAGCTATTTCCCGATTGATGAGCCTCACAAATGTACTCCATGTAAGTATGTGATATTAATGAAGGTATTTTTCTCTCAGTGTTCCTGTCAGTCTTTATACAAAGCAGTAGCTGCCTGAACTATAGCTCCAGCTTTCTGTAAGTCATTAACTTCATAAACAGTGTTACTAAGTCAAGAGCCTTGTTGAGTTACTCAGTTCAAATGCAGCATGTTCTAGTATCACTGTAACCCTGAAATATAAACAGTTTTGCAGGAGGAGCTTGATGGTATTAGATCCACTAGATTCTGATGTTTATGTCAGCATCCTGTAATTTCAAGAGGATACGTTTTGTTTAGTTCTGTTCTTTGTTCTCTTGATTTTAGCCAAGGTGCATAGGTAGCTAGGTATAGTAGTACATTTTAGAATTACCAAACATTCTGGTTTAAAAAGGAAAATCACATGTAGTCAGTCCTCAAAGACAGCTTACACTGCTGAACTTAAGTTTTAAGATTTTTAATTCAGATTATGTTATTAGCCAGTGGCGATAGATGAAATATAATAAACTATTATCATTATTTTTGTTACTACTCTTAGATCTGGTTGAGCAATCCTTCAGGCATAAAATGGTAACCTGATATAGACCAGAAATTAAATATAATTTTGAAAGTTTCAACTTCTTTATTGAAATACCGTTTTATACCTTATGGATTCCAAGGAGCTTATTGGGAAAATCAAGGAACTTAACAAAAAGTTAAGTAGGTTGTGCACAGGTGCTGTACTGAGACAGTTCAAGTCTGGGATCCTGTATGATGCTGGGACAGTAACACACAGTTCTTTATCTCCAACCCAATGACTTACAGGCATTTGGGGCTAATGGATGGTGGAATGAATGTTAAAAAAATAAAACTCGATGTCCTATAGACAGCCAGATGCTTGAACACTGATGTATTTCTTGAGCAAAGAAGTCAGTGCAGTATCTTTGAAGAACAAGTTCCCGTGTAGCATGCTGACGCTTCCTCTTTTGCTCCCAGTTAAAAGGAGGAAGTGGAAAGGTGGGCAAGGATTAAACATTGAAAGCAGGTAGTAGTTACTAAAAATTACTCAAATATAATTTGCTTATCACTATAAGTGAGAAGAATACTCAACTATAGTTTGCTTATCACTGTAAGTGATAAGAAGATGCCCTTTGACAACATTTGCAGTCAAGCAAATCACTGGTTTTGGACAATTTTCTAGTTGATGACAATGGGTGTTCATCACATCAAGTAATTCTCATAGGCTGTCATGTATTGACATTTTTTTGTGCTGTTTCATTAGAGGGATAGATTACAAAATAAATGCAGCAGCTGAATTTACCATGGGGTGTAATCTCTTACACAGGCGAAGAAAGAAAAAGTTCATCTGATTACTTTTAGTGCCGTATCTTTTCTTTTAAGTTTAGGTTTTCTGTAAGCTAGGTTAAATGGAGAAATGAAGTTCAAATTTTGTCAGTCAAGTACCTTTTGCCAGAAATTGAACATTTTCTATACTAAAGAAGCCAGACACTTTACTAAAATAATGAGAACATCAAACTGTAAAAGACTTCACTGTGCTTTTCATTCCCAAAGCTTCCTTCAGCTCTAAAACCTCACTTGGTCACTAAACTCAGCTTTACTTAAGCCACTCTATGATCCTGTACAATTGAACCTTGTCCCAACAAAACCTGTGTTGCATTCGGCACAGTTTGACTGTTTTATACAAGTGCTTCACCTCTTCTCAGATAGCTCTGGTTTTGCCTAAGATTGTACTTCTAGAAAAGGCAGCACTCAAAATTATTTTGAGGGCCACTCTTGTCCCACGTGAGTGTGTATTCAGAGTTCTGTGTTAAAGCAGATCCCCAAGGGTCTTCATCAGCCACTTCAGGATTAGCTTTGAAGTGTTAGAGAGCACTCTATGACCTAGAGTTATGACCTATTCTATGACCTCCATTTTCATAAGTTTCCAATTTATTGTGAAATTACACTGTCCTTAGCATAAACATTGATTTAAGGTTTTATTACTACATTTTCTTCTTAACTGAACTACTTTCCCCCCACCTCAGAACGTTAATAGTTTGTTTCTTTTTCTTTGTCTTTTCGCTCAGCAAGCTCCTCGGCCTCTTGTTCTCCACAGCACAGAGTTTGAAGATGCTTTGGCTTCACTCTGCATTATGGTTGCACCTATGGCTCCCCACATTGCGTCAGAGATGTGGAAAGGTATTTATAAACTTTATGTAGATGTTCCAGGAAAAAGGACAAGAAATTTGCAAAAATGTCTCTAACTCAGTACATGTGTCACTTATCTCTGAATTCTTCATCTAGCTTCTGTCATAATTGTCTGTCACCTTCTGTCATAATTGTTAAACAAACTTGAACCTTGTGGCATTGCCACATCTCTCTTTTCTCCCTTTGGTTTCTTTTTCCTTGAATACAGATGTGGATTTCTTGAAACTAGGCAGAAAAAGGGAGAAAGAAGAAAAATTCAAGACAGGACATGCATGAGGAATTTATATGTCAGCTGCTAACTGCTCCTGAATATGGATAGCATTATTAAGAGCAGAACACCAGGACAGAAACAGCCCTTTTTCAAATAACTGTTTCAGAGTCTTTGGACTACAGATATTTTCTTTCAGGAATTCAGGCAAAGAGAACCATATCAGAGGGCTGGATACTAAAAAGACAAAAGGAGTGTTCAACAAAAATCCTACTCTTTTAGAATGCTCCAGAGACTGAGGGACACTATGCTGTAAATTAACCTGCCATGGAGAATGGGAATGGTAGACAGGATATCTTTTTTAAGACCTGTCACAGTTGTACGGGTCTGAATACCAAATGGGCTAAGTTGCATGGTGCTGATACAGTTAAAGCCTGTGAAATAAGGGATGTGCATGCCAGAGTTCAGCAGCTGATTTTAAGGTTTATTGGGAAAAGTCCCAAGATGCATGTGGGAAGATAGGAATATATTCTTCATTGTGGCAGGCCACAAACTGCTGTGTGGTTTTGGACCTAGTATTAGTTTTTGGATGGTGTTTTAATGGTTTTATTTTCAAAGGTCATCCCTAAAAACATTGCACATTGAAGTGCTTGCAGAGCAGTGCTACTAAACTGATTATATTTCAGTGTTGTGCATGGCCCTGTAATGTTAATTGCCAAGGAAAGACTGCTCTTGTTCAAAGCAGTAACAAAGAGGCAGAGCCTATGGAAACAAGAAGATATAGTAGGGAGAGTGAGTTGGGGTTTTTTGCATGTATTTTCATTTGCAATGATTTTAAAATGTCTTAGTAGAAGCTTAACTGTCTAGAATAAAAAGTGGCATCAGACATGATCCATCTGGTCTTATAGTATGACATGCCATCCAATTAAAATAATACTAAATAAAAGTAATTAGCATGACTGTCTTCCACATTGGTGGCAGATGGAGGCAGAAGAGATCCTGGGTAATTACTTATACATACAGTGCCTTCTGAACTTGGAATTCTAATACATGTTAGGAAATACAGAATTATCAACTATGGCTGATAAAATGACAAAAAGCACTAGGGTATCTTAATTAACAACTTGTCAAACATAAAGCTTAATCCTCTAGCATTTTGAATGTTAGATAAGGAAGTCTTTTCTTGCTACCAAAATCACTGGAGAATGAAAATGATAAACATTTTCTGGATCTCCCTCTGATGTAAGAATGAAAAGGAAGCATATAAAAATTGGAACTGCATTGTCCTCACCCTCTGTCTGCATTTAAAGATAAAATTTTACTTGTGTGGTCCAAAGACATGTACATTGTAATTCAGTGCAGCAATCATAAAAAATCATTGTGTGTTGATTATTGCCTGAATAATTTTATTACTAAATTTGAAAATGGCAGTCTCTTTTAGCATGGTTCTTGCATTATACTGAAGTTATTAAACAATCTTATCAGGAGAATGTATGCACATTTAACTGCTGCATTGTGGTAAGAAGACTGTATTATTTTGAAATAGCCAACATCTAGCAGTTCTGTCCTGGGACTGGGATTTCATATTAAAGTTTCCCCGAGTTTTGAATTTCACTCTGGTTGCACCAAGTCCTGTTGCTCTTCTGATGTAACCAATTTCTTAAACTTTGTATCGGTGATGATGCTTTATTATTTTAAATAATTTCAGTATGAAAATTAAGGTTTCTAAATACTCTCTTTAGTTTTCTCTGTGCTTTAGTTCTCCATACACAGAGAGAATAAGTCTCTCCTTTTGTACCTTGGCTTTGTATCTAAATGTCAGGATAATGCTGCTTCCTCTTTCGTAAATTAGTCAGGAAAAGGAGTTTGTATATTGTTCGTTCTATAAATTGCACCTATAGCAGTGGACCCCACTCTTTGATGGATGCTGCTTGAATGCTGTTCTGTAAGTGCCTCACCTTTCAGCAGCTGAACAATAGCAACCCATGATACTTTGTGTGCGAAGAAGTTCTTTCTTCCTCCTTAGAGGAGGAACAGTTTTTGGTATTTTGGTGTGTCAGTCTAATGGTGTTAATTGTGCAGTGAATGCACGGGTTTATCGCTCAATAACATAAAAAGCAACCATCGCCCCTCAGTGTGGGAAGAGTTCATCCGGCTGATATCTTGGCAGTTTATGAACACTAACAGGATGAGGAAATCGGTTTCCTTCCTGAAACCTTGTATCTAAGGAATATACAGACACCATTTGAGACTTTTTTTTTGTTTGTTTGTAGTAGTACAGTATTTTGCTGTTCACACAAGGATATGAAATTGCTTTATGTGACTTGTTAAATTTTTATTAGAGATGGCACATGAAAGACGTACACCTTTGATAAACACCTTAGGAAATACTGAAGTTAAACATAATTTTTGGAATTTTTAATGGTGTCATTGTCTTAGCAATATTTTAACTGTCACTACAATAGCTCTTTTGCAAGAATTTGTCTGAATTCAGCCCTTGCTCAAGAAGGCTTCTGTAAAGAATGTAGTTGAGGAAAAGCTAATTAATGTCGCAGATTTTAACTGAAAATCTGAATGTAGAAATCCTCCTTCACGAATCCAAGAAGATACATGATTTGGAGTTTAAAAATATTTTTTTTTCTCCAAGAGTAATAATCTAAAAGGAAAGAAAGCAGGTCTTTCAAATGGAGGAAGAAAGATTGTTTTAAGACAGTTAAAACGATTTGTGTGGAGTTTGCTGGGTTGCAAGCACATCCTAGAGTTAGCTTACAGTAACCCAGGCTTTTCACAACTTAGTTCTGTGCTCCTATACCAGTGGTATAATACAGCTTTTCTCAGAGCTGTCTGGAAACAGCTGTTACCATTTCTGTGTGATTGCAGACTGTTTCACTTATGACTGACAGACACATTCTTCCTGAGCTGCAGAAAGGTATTTCGGATGTGTAACTTGCCTGAATCTGTCAAATAGGGAGATTCATTAAATAGTAAAAAGCATATCAAGAACAAAGTAACATGGTAACACTGCCAGAAAGAGGCTGCACAGGCGAGTAGATACTCACCCAAAATGTCTCTCCACTTGCCCTTACACACTCCTTATCTGAGCTTTTTAAAAAGTTTTTCTGCTTTGTCTGCTAGTGCGGTGGATTTTACTTAACACAAATTTCTGTTGTTTCAATTTAGCAAAATCAAAAAATTAGCAGAATTTGGATATTCACCCTCACAGTCATCTTATACTTCCCCCTCTGATCTTCTTACATTTTTTGTTAGAAAATCCCTAGTCCTAAACTCTGATACTGCCATTGTTTCAAGTGCTTTCATTCGCTTCCTTTTACCACGCGCTAAGACTTCCATCTTCCTTCCCTTTTCTGCTTTAACCTCGCTGTTCCAGGGCTTGTCCCAAGCCAGCTTTTTCTCAATTTACTTCATAATCACAACTTTTCATCTGGTCTACATAATTTTGTGTCCAAGTAACTGCACAATTACTGGAATTTTACAGATAATTTTTTCCAGTACTTTTTTTCTGTAAGACTAAAGTTACCTTGCTCTCCTAACACCTTGCTGATACACGATTGCTCTCACGTCTTCTGTCTTAAATCTCTTTAAAATGACAATCTGTTCTTCCCTGTCAAATAGCACCTTAGGGGAAGTAGTATGCTCATGAAATACTCCTGTAATGCTAGTAAAACATTGCCCTGAGCTGAAAAGTTGTTAGACTGGTCCTGTCCCCTCTTTCTCTCAACTTGCTAATTTACAGTATTATAGTAGTCATTTAACTCGGTGTTTTTAATTGGGTTCCAATGCTATGAGTTACTGGTTAGGGAAACCTTGCTCTGTGTTAGCCTGCTAGTGAGTAGAAGTCACCTGAAGCAGATCCAATAGCAAGATCAGGGCTCCAGACTGAGCACAGATACTGTCTTTGATCTGTCCTGTACAGATGGGTACATATAAGTAAACAGCTTACAGTAAGTAAAAACGTACTCAGTTAGCTTTCTGTCCTGCGTCTGTAAGAGAATCTATAGCCATAAAAGCAAAATACATCAAAAAATGTGATGCAAAATGCACACCACTTCATAAAATGAACTTCACTAGGCTCTTTTGAGTACAGTAAGACAATAAAATAGGTTTAAATACATCAAAAAATGTGATGCAAAATGCACACCACTTCATAAAATGAACTTCACTAGGCTCTTTTGAGTACAGTAAGACAATAAAATAGGTTTAAATACATCAAAAAATGTGATGCAAAATGCACACCACTTCATAAAATGAACTTCACTAGGCTCTTTTGAGTACAGTAAGACAATAAAATAGGTTTTTCATATTTTCACAATTAAAGTTTCAGAAACAGTCCATTTTTAATGTCTCAAACAGTGCTTTTTTCTAGTGTCTCAGAATCAAGTGAGAAGACTGCAGAAGAGTTCTATCTAGGTCCTCACAAGTGGACCATCACCATTTTGGATGAAGTTTCTGGTTTAGTGTGTTGAATTTTAAAAATAGAAACCAAATCATTATGTTTTCTGTGTTCTACAGCTTACAAAATGCGAATTAAGGCAGGAAGCCAAACAGGCAACGTAACTAAAACCTTCATTTTGGTTTCCTGTCAAACTGTTTTCTCAAACTAGTCCTGTTGACTTTTCTACTTCTCTTTTTCTATAGATGAGCTCTTAGCTCATTTTGTAGCAAGAAAATGAACCAAAAGATTGACATTGGGCTTACTCACACTTTGCTTCAGAATACATTTTAATTATTTTTATTAGTAGCTTTTTTAGGACTGACAGCCTCTACAGGAATTAAAAGTGACCCTGGTTTTGCTTTTGTACATAGAACCTCTTATATCAGAAAGTCAGTTTAAAATAGTTTGAAGAATTCTCTTCAACAGGAAAATAAGGAGTGGCCAGCATGCATGCTTCTGCCACAAGGCATGTGATCAGTTGGAAAGAAATGAGCTCATCTGGATGTTCAAAAGCCAAAAAGGAAAGAATCTAACAGCTGTTGTCTTTGCAGTCAATGTGATAATGAATCATCAATATGAAGATTTTTTTCTGCTTGAGTTCCTATCTTTTGCTCTACTGCTGCAAAAGAAAAAAAATACACAAAATCAGAGCCACTGAAGTGTTTTAATAAATTGTTTACCTAATAAATAGTTGTTGTCATTAGGAAATGTGCATGTTCTTGCTTGCCATTAGAAATAGCTCGCATTGGTCCTCCCCACTGCCCCTTTCTGAGTCATTCAGCAAATAGCACGGCTGTGTGTCATTTTACCAAAGCACTTTGTCTGAAAAGGCACTGACAAAAATGTGGATTTTTCTGGAGGAAGTTGCATGCTCTTTATGTCCCTGTTTGCTCTTGCTCACCATATGAGTGAACAATCCAGCGAGCTGAATTGATGCATGCACTCTGCGTGGGTTGAGTTTGCGCCTATGGCTGCTGTCGTGCTGTGTTTTGAACAGCTTCAATGCCTCAGTCTCACCAGTGAATCTTGTGCTGATGGGTTTTCTTTATGCTTTTGCTGGAGTTTCCCTAAACCAGATGAGATTTCACATACATTTTGCAGTTCTCAATGAAGCATATGCTTGTAAAAAGTTTTAGTCTGTGTTCATATTCATGCACAGAGAATGCTTTTCATTTAAAAATCCCCTGGCTTTGTGAGAATCTCAAGAGCAATCATCAATATTGATCATAATTGACAGCATCTTGTTAAATGAAATCTTTGTATTTTGTCATACAGCTGCAGTAAACAGCAACATAAATCCCACTCAGGAGCTTTTTATTCAGTTATGGAATGCAGCTTCAGAATGACTTGCATCCTGTTCTCCTATTACTTAAAGAAATCAGGAATGAATTATCTTGGGAAGACCATAGCTGGTTTAATAAAAGGAGATCATTTATCCATTGATCCATTTTAAAATTTATCCATGGAGCCATTTTAAAATTTTTAAAAATAAAATCAAAGGATAAAATGTTTCAGAATGTAAAAATCATAAGAAGGAGAGCAAGCTGTGCAAGGCATTCCTTTGTATCACCTTTAATTTGTGAGAAAATATACTTCACAAAATAGAGAAAATCTTGCCAGTAGCTTGACTTGCAAATTTAGAAACCACCCAGCATATTATAGGTGGTAAAATAATAAGCCATAATTGTTTATCATTCTCGGTCGTTAGTAAAATTTTAATCAAGCTGGTGACATTACTGAAAATAAATGCAGTATTATGATTGACTTCTAGAAGCAGAGGTCAGCTTGTGTTGCAGTATTACAATGTAAAATAATAAGCAGTGGTCTTCTGTGCTCTTGGCAAAGTTATAGAGAGTTGATGTAAATCTACAGTGTGCCCACATTGTTAATGTCCTTATGCATGGTATAAAACAAATGCTTTGAAGATGTATATCTTTCTGTTTATAATGTGTTGTATGCTAATCTAAACAATGTTATTTCCTCCTGTGGCACTTGCTTTTAAAATCAACTTTACCCTGATCTAATTTGTCAAACAAATTCCAAAGACCAAATGTTCTGGTTACAGTACAGATGAATTTTTTACTGTTTTCATTTTCCAGGTCTGGCACATATGCAGAATAAACTTTGTATTCATCATCACTGGGATGTTGATGTTCTGCATCAGTCCTGGCCCAGAGTAGACCCAGAGTACCTTCAATCATCAGATGTTGTGGAGATGTCTGTACTGGTAGGAGAATTTTGATTTATTTTCAGTAGTGGCCAAGTAATGTGTTATCAGCCCAGAGGATGATGGAATTTCTGCTCTTGTGGAAGACAGTTCTCCTAGTAGATGGCTCAGTGAAAGTTCAAAATAGAAGCTGCAATTACAGTTGTGCTGAGTAATCAAAATGGTTTCCTAAACCAAAAAATATAGCAAGTCTGGGAGATAGATGCCCTAAATATAAACCTTTCAGAGTGACTGTATATTAGTACCTGTGGAGATCTGACCAATGAATAGCTATGGGCAAGGACGATTCAGTCAAAACTATGATCAAAATACAGGCCTAGATTTTTTGCCTGATAATGCATTTATTAACTCGCCCTGTACAAAAATGTATAATTAGGTCATATTTCTTGTGGTACCAGTAGTGCTGTGGCTCCCTAACAGAACCAATCATAAGCTGGGTTAAGTAGTGATTTTTGCCAAATGATGTTTCCCATCTGCCTTGGACTGAATTTCTGGCACATGTCAGGAGAGTGTATTCGCAGGAATGGGGTTGAGAAAACCAGCTATCTTTGAAATGTTATGACTTCCAATTTCTCTTTGACCTCCAACACCTTTGTGGTCTAGGGAAAGAGCTGGCCGTTCAGAGGAAGAGTGGACGTGTAACTACATTTAGTAAACCTGCAATTTTCCAACGTGTGCATGTGCACAGTGTAGTTTGCTGCCTTCTTTTCTATGGCTCTGGTTAACTAGCATGTGTTCAGGATGCTCCCAGGCATCATCAGGCTTGGTCATTAGATAGGGCACAGTAGCAGCGAGTGCCACTGCAGGGCACAGAGGGAATGAATTCCTGGAGCCAAATGCATGGGATCCCTGAGCAGTATCTCAGCTCTTCCGCTGACTGACTCCTGGTCCACCTGCTTTCAAGTTCTTCATGCTCAGGCATTCTGATAGTCTGTAATTAACGTAGTTGCATACTACTACATTTGCAGGACTCCTGCCTTCTTCACCGTTCCCCAAAGGACAATCTTTAATGCAAACATTCTAAACTTTAATGTTCTAAATTAAATTAAATGCTTCAACTTAAACACTTTCTGTGTTTCTGGACATTGAATTAAATGGAGCCTATAGAAGAAATGTCATTTGCTCTTGTAAAACTGCATGTTGTGCGTGTAAAAGAAACAGAAGCAATGCATTTTGGTTGTATTTTTTTCTGTTCATCCCCTTGGGAGAGGGAGCAAAGCAGTTGGGTTGTTTTTGTTGAGCTGAGTTTTTTCAGGAGGGGAGAGATTGGTTGAATTTAGAGGAAGCCATGTTGCTATAGATTTCCTTAATCAAAGTATCTTTGCAAATAATTTCATATCCTGCCAGATCTCTCAGTCAATTTATTTGAACAGAATGAGAAATACTATTAAAACATTAGTTTTTCCAACATTAAACATACACCCCTAACAGAGACCAAGGAGTATGTCTTTTTGAAGGAAATTTTCAATTGTCATCTTTTCCCAAACCAAGGAGAAGAACTCAATTGCCAGCTGGGGTTAATAGAAGACTTAGCCTAATAGTCACTGGGGATGAATTGCTTTTTCCCTTTCTTGCCCTCTCTTTCTTTCTTTAAGTGACAAGCATTTAGTTATAACAGTAAAAATCTTCACTGAGACATGATCAGTTCTCTCAAGCTCAAAATAAGCCTTCACATCCAAGCACAGCTAGCAAACATCTTGCATTCCAGTGTTCAGTTTATAAGGAAGTCATGAATGAGAAATTGTGTAATTATAGAAACGCCTTTGCAGTTGTGGTTAAAGCAAACGTGTTATTAAATATATCTTTGAAATAACAGCTTCAGCAACACAGGGAAAACTCTGGACACAATGTTTTTAAGACTACACAACCAAACATGAAAATGCCTAAACATTTCACTTATGTTTTTCTGCTGACCTGAAAATTTCCTTCGTCAAAAAACAAGAAACAAGAAAAAAAATTAATTCTGCTTTCTATAGCCGTTATGAAAATTATTTTTGTTTCTTTTCCTGGTTGACTTTGTCAAAGCCATAGCCTTGTGTAACAGTCTGGTTGTAGTAAGAGAAAAAACAACCCCTGAGTTCTCAGTCATACATTCATGGAAGAATATGATGTATGTAAACACCTTACTTCTGAGAAAGCAAGTAACTGGAAGACCAGAGAGAAAAGTTGCTATTTTGAACTGGGAATAATTCTTAGCAATAGTGCCTGCAGAGTGTGCCTGGCTTTCTACTGTAAGAGTAAGGCAAAAGGGAACTATGGGGGAGCAGGGAATGTGAATGTGCTGGGAATGTGGGAAGTCTTGTGGACACTGTAGGTTTTTGTATGGCTGCAAAAATAAATTGCCCTCATTAAACCAAGAAACACTTGCCATACAGAGGAGTTGGTTAGTTGCAAAGAGTCAGTGTCTCTTCACAAGGCTGTACAGTCAAACCAAGTCTTTGGGCCACAACCTTATTCTTCTCAAGCCATCAAACTGCCTCAGGCTGCCAGGGTTTTGTCTGCTGAGACATTCTGGGTTTATTTCTCTTCACACAAAATACTTCATTATTTCCTGTCTCTGCTGGAGTTATGTCTTTCCATATTTAACCCAAAGCAACAAAAGCAACCAACTGACTGTATCCTTGGCTGAAACAATATAGATTGCCTACAAGAAAGACATTTAAATTCACTGGTTATGCACAGTATCTGTTGCTCTAAATGTTATTGCAAAGTTGAGTATTTTTAATAATACTGTATATTATTAATGCTCTGAAAAGTCTGACCTGAATGTAGTGTGCCTTTCATCCTATGAACACAATTTCTGACTAGCATTCCTCACATTTTTTAGGTGGTGCAGAACTGTTAGCAGATGTGGTCTTATAACTGATGTTTTTATAAATAAAAAAAAAAGTTGGTGTCATTTTTCTTGCTTTGGCGTATGAGGGAGGCCAAACAGTGCACAGATATTTATTTTCTTTCTAACTTCTCAGAAGGATTATGCATCAATGGTAAAAAAATATTTGAGTTGCATTAAAAATTCCTCTCTGCAGCCTCAAGGTGCATATTTTTCAGTCTTTTGTGATTTCATTTCAACTTTTATAACCTCTGTAGTTACCACTAGCTCCCTATAGATCTAGAATAGTGTGGAATGTCAAATTAAAAAAAAAAAA
>VZTE01003591.1:789200-803411 GCA_013397775.1 Eulacestoma nigropectus
AAAAAAAAAAGGGAAAAGAAGAAAAGAGAAAAGCAACTGCTTCCTCCCTTGGGGGAGAAAGGACCCAAGACTTGTGTATTTGTCCTCTTGCAGTTTGCCATGGTTTTTCAGAGAAACAAGGCTGCCAGCACCCAATTTTCTTGTGCCGGCACTTTTACCTGGAAATCCAAGGGTTATGCTGGTCTAGTGAGATACAGAGAGAGAGATGGAGGAATAGCAGAAGGCATTTGTCCTGCTGAGGACCTAAGCCCGGGACTAAAAGGAAATGTGAATAGGATGCTTGTTACACACAGCATGTGATTAGATCTGCAGCTGCCTGTTTTAAGAATAGTGTTAAAATGCTTCATGATATAATATAATGAAAGCCAATGCTCAAACACATGCTCAGACCATAACCAATCTGCTGTTTGATGGGAGTTTTGGTCCCAGCTCAGAGCGTAGTGTGGGAAGATCAGGAGACATGCTGTGGGAAGGTGGAGATGTGCTGTGGGAAGGTACACAATGCCAGGTCGCCCAGGCTTCTCGGCCTTTCTAGGAAAACACAACCGCTAGCAGTCATTTATTTACCAAGTTGATTTAGACCGCTTGGCTTTTCTGTTGAGAACAGCACCAAATAGGCTAGTTGTGGAAAATTTCCCCCTGCCAACATCCATCCACTGGGACATATTAATTTGCATGATGGAGGACAGTGAATGACATTTTAACTAGGCAGGCATAGCTTTGAACTGCAGGCTGCGTGTCCTAGCAGCAAGCTGAGAAGCTTGCTTTATATTCCCACTAAAACTGTATCTGTTTGGATTTTACTGTTTTCTTTTTCCTGTGGAATGCATTTCTTCTCTGAAGTGTCCTGTCAAAAAGAACTGCTTGTATTTATTTTTCACAAAAGCTTTAAAAATTAACTCCTATGTGTTTTTCAAGGATTTTACTTTACACCAGGTGCTAAAGGCAAAGTCTAACACAGCCAGCCATTTATGATGCCACATTATGGATGCATGTAGGAGTAGTTAAAAACCTACTTACATTATCACTGCAAGTTATTGTCAAGACTAGTCAAAAAACAGAAGTGGCTCATCCTTGCTGCATTTGAGACTTCATCTTGTTCCTTAAAAATCTGTCCCAACTTCCTCTCTCAGTGACTTGCACAAATTATTTTATTTTCAATAAAATAAAATACAAATAAAATACAAACTAGGTAAGTGAACTAGGGCTTTCTCATTTGTCATATGTTGCATACAGATACCCTGGATAAAATCCAGGTGAAAACCAAGTCGTGTACATTTTTATGTCCAAACTGCATGAAGCAATGTGTGTTTCTTTTAGAAGATTGAAATCTCTTTGAAATGATGCCTAGGGCTCAGAGGTCTGTAGTACCTACACCAGATTATTATGCAAGTAATGTGATTAACTGCATTTAAAAATTCAAATTATTTCATTCTCTAAAATGTGTGATTGACATTCTTCTCATTAAACCACTGAAAATAGTCCAGATAAATATGAACACTTTTGTAATAATTAATTTTATGCCAGCTCCAGAAAGGTACTCAGTCAGGCTCTGTAGTCTGTGTCCATTATCTACTCTTATTGGATGACAGAAAGGATCTATAAAACCATTTTATAAATTAAGGTGATTCCTACCAAAGGACTTAGTTTTACTTACATGATTCTTCCCCACTGAAGCAAAACCAGCGTGGAAGCTGCTCTGAAAACCAGCCACACACAGGAAAATGTTACTTAGTGAGTAGCTGACGTCTTTGTGGTCAGTGTTGGATTAGTGAGCCATGAGTTAAGTGCAACATACAACAATGAGTGCAACATACACTAAGTTAAAGCCTATTTTTCTAAAAATAATAAATCTTCCATTTGAATCTCTGCAAGACATTGCTTAGCTGTAAAGAATCCAAATTGCTGCCCAGAAGTATGTACAAACCAAGATTCCCACTAGACAAACCATTTTATACAGCTTGTGTGACTGTCACATTTTTAAACTTAAAAGATCGCTGCATTGCACAGTCACGTGCTGCTTGCTGTCTTCAAAACTGAGACTTCATGTGGCCACTTCTTCAAAATTTTTTTTGAGTATCATGACTCAGAGTTTTATCTTATGGTAGATGGACAGGAGATAGGAAGAATTTTCTCCTCTGCTTAGAAAGTGTGGGTTTGGAGAAAGGAGATTTTATTCCACTTTCCCCCTTTCCTTTTGTAACAAGATGGACTGGATAGAGGAAATGAAATTGTAAGAAACAGTCTAGTAACTTCTGTTTTTTCTTGTTTTCATGTCTCTTTTTCAGATCAATAACAAAGCTTGCGGCAAAGTTTTTGTGCCTCAGCAAGCAGCCCGCAGTTTTGAAGAAGTCCACGAGCTAGTTCTTCAAAGTGAACTTGGAGTCAAGCATCTCCAGGGGCGAGCCATTAAAAAGGCCTTTCTGTCTCCCAGAACTGCTCTTATCAGCTTCTTAGTGCAGGAATAGTAAAGGCTCTGCTGGGCTGTAAAAGGGGACTGGAATCTTTTGAGGTGGAAACCAGTGCAAAAACACCAGTTAGAATTATTTCACAGTCATGTAAAGGTGGGAAGGAAATCTTGTTGAAATCAGATTGCTGCTAAATCTTCCTTTCAGTGCGGAGAAATGTGCAGAATTAAAGTTTCTTATTGAGTCATGGTAAGATGCTGCTTGTCCATGTTCTTTGGGAGAATGAGAAGGAAGCGCAGAAGAGCTAAACAATTGTAACAGAATGTAACTGATGGAAGGTGCATGGGGCTTAGTGTCAGCCTCAGGAATATATCCTGTTGGAAAGCTGGCTTGGCTAAATGCACACGCATAAATGTGATTCCAGGGCTAAATGACTGCCCTGAGTATGTGCTACCCCAAACGTTAGGTGTGCTTTGCTCCCTATATCTCATGTTTGGGTACCCTAGCATTAACTAACATCTAAAGTTTTAAGGAAACACGACAAAACCCTGCAGAGTGTTAATTTAAAAAATAATTTCTTTGCGCTGACCAATGGCCTCGGGCACAGCAGGTAGCCAGAATGGGGTGGTTTGATAGATTTCACATAAATTTGAGAGCCAAGCCAAGAAAAAGGTCAGATTATTTAGCCAAGCCCTGCCTCAGCCAGGGTTCACCTTCCTAGCTGATGTATTTGCATTGGCACATGCATGAGAGGTGCAACTTTAGCAAAGTGCTGATGATTGTTTCTGCATGGAACAGGATGGAAGTTACTTCCTACGCATGAGCCATCTCAGAGAATTTCAGGGCGTTCAGGAGAGGGATCAGTCAGCTGCTAGAAAAGCAGCAGTGGGGAAGGCAGACAAGGGTGCTTTTTGCCTCTACTGGATCTTGTGCCTAGATTGTAAAACTTGCATTGAAATTCTTTCCGGTTTTTTGTTGTTGTTGTTGTTGAGGTGTTAAGTGAAAACAGCCATCATGTTTCTAAAAATCAGACGTTCATAAAACATAAAGCCATCCTCTTTCCCGATTCCAACCAGGTTATTTGTACACTGCATTGCTGATATATCCACGTGGAAATATTTATTGTATTCAGCAAATGCTTGAAAAAGAGTTTCCAAGGAAACAATTGTAGGGTTCATTGTGAAAGAATGTTTTTTCTTTAACAGTCATTCAACTAACTAGTCCAACAAGCCAGCCATTTGTGAGCCATTCTGACAGTTAAGAAATCAGCAGTAACAACCAGTGAGGCAAACAAGTGAGTCTGCAGTAACCCTCCAGCCCAGCAGGCATCCAGACTCTGTACTGGATTGAAAGGAAACCAAGAAAAATATCCCACATAACAGTAAATAAGTCTAATAGATCCTCAGTAGCTAGGCCCAAGACATCACATTGCCATGTGGGCACTAGCTAAGCAATTCCAATATTCATTTTGGGTTTATGCATTTTTGGTACCAAATATCCAGATGTATAACAGAGATGCCAGGCTTAGCAAGCATATTTGGCTCTACACATCCCTACCTGTGCAACAAAACTCTTCTGATTTCTGCTTCCTCCTGGACCATACTTGTGCAGATTTTCTCTCCAGCAGTCCTTTGACACCAGAATGACTAAGAAATGGAATATTTGTAATGAAGATACGGTCTTTGCAGTTTTAAGACTCCAGAAATCTGAGCCACAAAGGAATGCATTCAGACATTCAAACACAGGCCTTTAGTTGGAGTTAAAATAATTTGAATTCCAGTGTCTGCCTGACATATATGTTGTTATAAATTCATAAAACTCCTGTTCAGAAGCCCCTAAAAGGACTGTGAAAGAGATCCTTTAAAGTAAAATCTGTGGCACAGCACAGTCCTGCTATTTTTTTAAATTTTTTTTTTTTAATTTATATAAAAGGTTTAACACACCCTGTGGAACCATTTTAACCGAGTTTTTCTTTGTGGGAAAGGTGACATGTTTGATGTAAATAAAAACTTCTTAGATTTACAAGGATGAAGAAAGATGTTGTAAGCCCAGCAACCCTGTGGTGCCTTTAAACAAAAGCTGCAGTCACTGCAGGGCCAGGCAGCAGCCCACAGTGTTTATTGCTGTTAGCACTTGAGAGTATTTGCTCTTGCTTGAGGAAGTGAATTGTAGATGTCACTTGGTGATTCAGGCAAAAATCAAAATAAGGAATGGATTTCTACAGGCTAAAAAAGGAAAGATAGTGAACAGCAGACTCAGAAAAAGTGTAAGGTCAGAAGTCCTGCTAGTGTGTTTACAGTAAGCTGTAATTCCGTGTGGTCTAGAGGATACAAAAAAAGGTGGTGAAAGAGTGAGTGAGAGAGATGATGCACAGTGTGACAGAGCCTAATCCCCTGATAAGTGTATGTTTGAAGGATGGCAGAGGTGCCAGCCAAAGAGCTTTGCTGTTGTCCTGGCAGCCGCTAACATTTCTTCCAAGGTTGACCTGCTCTGAAGCACAATTACCATTTGTTTTACAGTAATTGTGACTCACAGGTTCGGTCTGTGCCTAGATGGGACTGATAATGATATACAGGCTGTAGTCTATTACTAAGCCTTTGTAAAATAACTCATCACAGAAGTCTCATTTATTTGGCAGGTGTTCTTTGTGTCACAGTAGAGAGGCATCTTTATGCTGAAGGTGGGGCGTTATAGATTGTGTCCCCTTGGAGAGCTCAGTGGGTAAATAGTGCTGGAGTTTTAAATCTGGGAGGGGGACACTTGAGAAGCGAGAAGGAAGGGTGCTGGTGGGTGATCAGTCAAATTGCACTGCATTCACACACGTTAAAAAGGATGTGGTGCCACTGTCCTTATTGCATGAAATGACGATCCAAAGATGATGTGAGAGGTTTGTTAAACCCAGTGGGATAGACCCAGAACAAGCTGCTCCAAGAAACGGATCCACGACACCGAAGGGGCATTTTCGGCATCCTGACCCTCTAGGGGATAGGAGATTCGTCGTTGCACTGATCCAATCTGTATTGAATTTCTATTTTAAGTAATGTCAAGTTTAAAAAATAATTATTGCCACACTTTCTACCCCAAAATTGTTCATGTGAATAAACTTCAAAAAAATCCAGCTCTCAAACATTGATTCTGGGAAAGTAAAGACTGGCAAAGTCCTGAAAGGTCACTAAGTACTTTTCCAATGCCATTGATTTCATGAGAAAGGATCTCAGATGCTGGGGTGGTGAGGGCCTTGAAATGTGCTGGAAGACACCACTGTGTAGAAAAATATGTTATTTGGCATGGGTGATAACTAAGGTGACATGGACACACCTGTGCTGCTTTGCAGCAAGGCAGGAGGGCTTTTTATATCCCGTTAAAGGACACTATTACAGGTTAGGTCACTAGCTAAGATAGATCTCTAGCCAGCTTGTCCCACCTATGCTTTGAAAAAAACCCTGTCCAGGGGTATTGTAGGACAAGCATGTATATTTCCATGACCTTTATCAGAACCCAAGCATGGAGATTTGGTGCAAAATAAAATCTGTGTGTTCTCTTACCAGACTAAAGTAATGCCTCAGAACTGACTTTGGGTTAATGATGCCATTTTCTGATCTGACTTTGTAAAGCCCGATATTTTCTTTTGGAGGGAGAATTTCCATAGATAAGGCAGGTCATACAGTCTCTCCTCTTTGTGTCTCCTTCTTCTATGTAAAGCCTCACAGAAAGCTGTTCCTATTCTCTAAACCTTTCACAATCAACATGCACTAGAAAGAATGTTAACTAGTGCATTGCTGGTTGTTCCCAGGGAGGTTTGCAGTATATGAGATTTTCCTAAAAGCTTGCTATAAATGAAGAAAGGATTGGGGTTGGTTGGTTGGTTGGTTGGTGGTTTTTTTGTAGTTTTGCAATACTTATTACAGTTTCCAGAGATGAGATTGGCTTTATTAATGTGTATGTACCCACTTGGAAGAGTACATACGCTGCCTTTGCTGGATGCTTTTTCTGCTTCCATGTTTCCTTAGTCCTCTCCTTCTATAATTTCAGCTGATTTTTTTATCAAAGGACTGAGCTGAACAAGTCTGCAATAATAAACCAGGTCTATCACCACAGAACCTGAGTGGTGAATACACATACTATCAGTCCAGGTAATGTCTGCTTTTGACCATAAAAAGTGTTGCTGGAACTCCACCGTGGTTAGTTTTGGGGTTTTTTCATGGAAATGGGGTTTATGTCTCAAAGAAGAAGGATGAAGCTGATCACAGTAGATCAGAGGGATTTTTTAGCATGTCCCAGCCCTTGCAGGAGGAGAACTGAACTGAAGCATTATCTCTGTGCAGGAGCAGAGAGGATCAGAGCTCTCATCTGCAGCCCAGATGATAGAAGAGATCTTGCCTGACATGTGGAGGAAAGGTGGGAATTTTTTTCCCTTTCCTGTATAATATGACTTTCCGGCTTCACAAAGCAGTCTTCCCTGCACTAACCCTGTCTGGCCCAGGAGGCCCCGAGTCACACACAGCCTTTGTGACTCGTGGCACTTCTCTCACTCAGGTAAGCCTTTGGTTGGTAAAGTTCAGGTCTGGTTTTAAGCCCTGGGGAGTTGCCATCCAGCACCATCTTCCACACCAAGTTAGCTCTAGTGTTCTGTGTATTCAGAGTTTGAACAGGTTTTCCTGGGTTTATAAGTTGTTAGTGGCTCTGACTGGAAGTATTTTTGCCTGGATGTAGCAACATAGCAGAGAGAAGTCCTCATGGCTTTTGTTCCATCTGCCAGCCTGTTTTTGCATTGGCCCTGAGACAGTGGAAACTCAGTCAAAATCAAATGGATACTTGAATTTGTTGTCAGGTGAACATGGCCCAAAGCTTTGATTTTGGTCCCATGAATCTCACAAAAACACCCTACAATATTTAACATCCAGGACATTTCCTTGCATGCTCATCTGCCTGGGCCACAGCAATTTGCTCTCTCTTCTGAGCTGCTGAGTTACTCACTAAGCAAAGGAATGTGTGAATGGGACAGGCTTAAGTACAGTGAGTTGAATATTCACACTCTGCTTGCACTAGTGGTGCTCAGCCTGGGCATAAGAAATTCTTTTATTTGAGGAGCCTGGTCTTCTTCAGTATAACTCTAAACAGAACCTGTGCATTTATGTGAGCGGAAATGTGTGCTTTGTGCTTGCTCTCTGGGCTGCCTGCAAGCGGATGGCCCACGCTCACATATAAGGCTCTGAGCTTCCTTATCTGCCAGTAGTTTTTTACACATGCCAAAACCAAGCATAAAAGATCCAGGGTTGTCCCTACACCCACGTCCCGCTGCCAGAGGAGACACACAAGCTGCTGAGCAAAGGGAGTTGCTTTTCAATAACTCTGCTTGGTGCCAACAACACATGAAGCAAAATACATACAAGTCATAACAGCTGTAGGTGATCCAGTCCACTGATCAGAAATAATAAACACAGGACACATAACTGGGGCAGAAAAGAGAGTGATTTAATAAAGGAATGTGAGACATTACTGGCAATGGCAGCCTGGGTTTGTTTCTGATGAAGATTAAGAGAATTGGCATAACAGGAAATTGTTTTCTGCTACAAAGGGAAATCAATTGTCTTTAAGCACATAGTGGTGTAATTAGCAAATCTTACTAATTGCTGCAAAACAGGAATACAAGTGTGCATTGCTGGGTTGGCTAAGCCAAGAAAGTATTGTGAAAAAAATCTAGAAGCTTTTAGAAGTGAATATTTTTCTTAAGTACGTCTCCATCCCTGGAGAGCCACGTGGCTGGATGAAATAGCAAGGGTGCAATAAAAACATATAATTCTCAGTTTTCCCATGTGAAAGAGCATTTAGAAACATCTGTTAGTCAGAGAGCTTCTCCTAGGACTTGCACGGAAGAACAGAGTGGATGCACTGACTGCATCTGGCAAATCCACTTGAAGTCCACCAGGCCACGTGAGGCCGATGACTGATGGCAGGATGTCGTCTGACCTGTGGAGTGCTTCCAGCCCAGCATTACTGGAGGCCACGTATGTTGGTTAAAAAGGTCACGGTGCTGTTTGTGTTAATGCACTGATAAAGAGGCAGGGAAACAGAGCTGGAAAATTCTCCAGGCGAGCTCTTGTTCTGATAAAAGGCTCTTTTCAGTAGAAAATGGAGAAAACAAACTATTCCACATTCTTTTGAGCAGGGGTAGGAAAACCAGTAGAGCTGTCTGCATTAGTCTGGTGCAAATCTGCAGCCACTGAAAGGAAACGTTCTGGCCAATGGAGTGATGGCAAAGGGAGACCAGTGACTCCAACACGACTGATGGCACCTGGAGAAACTGAAGAGAGGAAGGTAAAGGTTCTTGTCTGCCTGGAGCAGCAGCTGAGTTCCTGGCACCCAGCTCTGGCCTTCCTCACAGAGACTGAGCTGCTGCAGCTCGGGGATCTGCAGCTTCTCTCTCTGCTGCTTCCTGGGTTCCTGTTTGGGGTCTCGGCAATTCTCCATGGATCCTCTAACCTTCCCAAGGTGTGGCCTGCCAAGTAACCCTCCCTGCCTCAGTTTACCCACCTGTAGGCAGGGCCCACAGCATTCCCACTGAACTGATGCTGCAGGTGCAGCTATGTAAGAAGGAATATGATCCTGAAACCCCTTCTGGGAAGCATCTGTACCTCTCCTGAAAAGCAGTGTGGAAAGCTGTCCCCGAACTGCCCTGGCCTTTCTCTGCCATTCATGTTAATTAAATTAGTGTTAATTAATACTCTTAGCATAATTCCCTGCAGAGATAATGCCCTGTGGTAGACACTTGTACTACAGCAGGAGCAAAGCATCCGCGTCTGGATCCATTTCTGCCATGATCCCAAGGGCATGGGATGCACCAAGCCAGGCTGCATGGTGGGCACCTGGGCTGCCCCCAGTGCCCAGGCTGCCCCTGCAGCTTGAGGGTTCAATGTGTAGGCAGCAGGCAAGGCAGGCTGCAGGCAGGGCTGGCCTCCTGGAGGAATGCAGGGGCCCCTGGGGCAGCCGTGAGGAGGAACAACATCTCCCAGCCCTGCCCTGCACCTTCCTGAAAACCTTTTGGAAGGCAGAGGCTGAGGTTTGGCCTCCCCACTTCCATAGCATCCCATCCAGCAGCCTGGCTCCCGGCTTGAGCCCAGCCTTCCCACCCACAGCAGCCCCCGGGCTCATCTCTGCAGTCACCTTTCTTCATCCCTCCCTCCTCCTCCTTCACCCTCTTATTTGCCCGACAGTCCTGTGCATCATCCTCCTAGTACAAAGCATTTGGCTGATGCAGATAAATGGCACATTTAATGAAAACTTTTATTAGAAAGCTGGAAGGAACGTCCATCATTTCCCCCTGCTATTTAGTCGAGAGTTGAGACATGCCGTGGCACTGCTTTGCAAGGAGTTGAGAAACGCCTTTGCTCCTGCAAGAACCAAGCCAGGCTCTATCCTGGAAATATTTCTGCCTTATAAATTGCTCACTCTGTTTATACTCTAGCACTAAAGCCTTTATTGCTTTCTAAAACACACCAGAGCATGTATCTCAGCCACTCCAGAGTGGTGTGCATAGTCCTGCGAGAAACGACCTGCCTGGGACAGCTACGGCCCTGAGGAGACACAGGTACCGGGGATCAGCCCCGCACATGTCCACGAACAAACTGATGTGCTGCCAGCCGCTGGTTCCTCGCACCCGTTTGGTTGCAAATAGGCAGTGTGAGTATGCAATAGTTGCTCTTGGAGAGAGATCTGGCTATAAATTGGCACCCAGACTCCTCCTAATCATGTTTTTCTATAAATTATACAGCCGCGGGCTGTTGGCATGCTTTAAACTATGAGGGCGTTTTCTCCCAGATTGAAAAATGATCGGGGGGCGGGGGGAGGGGAGAGAAATGATGGTGGAGAATTTCTTCACATTTTCTCCATCTCTCTGCAATGGGAGCCCAGAGACCAACGTGGCAGTAAGAAATAAAGACAGATGATCCCCTTCCTGCTCTCATTCGCGATTTCCCTGTTTAGCCGGGCAGGCGGAGCTTTGCCCCAGCCCGCCGGCCCTGGAGCGCAAGGCTGCGGTGATGGGCCCAGCACTCCCACTGAGGTGGAGCTGAAATCTAGGAACACCACCCGGGACTGCTTCTCCCCAGATCGCTGCCTCCCTCCACCCCACAGGAAGCCGAGATTGCCACGTGGAGCGGGGCTGAGTTACAAGCTGTCAGCATTATTTTGTATGAGTAAACGCAGTGTGTAATTCTTGCCCACAGGAACAAAAACAGATTAAATGAGCAATGGTTTGGGGTTTTTTTTCTCTCTTCAAGAGGTAGGGTTTAAAATAAGTTAATTCAAACTGGCACATAGATTTTGGTCCTGTGCTACAACAGCAATCGTGGACCCCTTAATTTCTTAATAGGCATGGGCTGTAAAAGTCACAGGAACTATAAACATGCGGGACCATATCAAATCGCAGCAGAAGGGTCTGCAAGTCAGTGTAGTATTACATCTCCAGTCTAGTAGAAAGTTCAAGTTAATCATCTGCTCACTTGGGAATACCCCTAGCCCAAATCTCACAGAAAGAATAAATCCAAGCACGAAACTTCAAAGGTATTTTGCTGCCTAACGTTCACTGAACGCGTTGCAAATTCAACTCCAAAATGCCTTTGAATCGCTTGGCTGTGATCCCCCCTCGAAGGCGCTTGCCATCAAAGTGTCTGCTCATGCATGCAGAGCCTGGAAGGAGGCCAAGCCCAGTGTGAGGGGTTCCCTATCCAAAGGGCTTCAGCAGCCTTTTCCACGTCATCCGCGTAAGCATTGTTCCGCAGACAGCTGATTTGATCCTTTGGCATAGGAAGGAAATGTACTTTACATAGCTGGTGAAGGTCAGCAGCATCCAGAGAGGCCACTTGGCAAGAGGACTGCTTCCCCCCACTCCTTCCCGCCCCAAAGTGGTGAGCTCCTGTAGGTCAGACTGTAAAAGGACTTACAGATGTTAGATAAAAAGTAATGGCAGAAAATGTATGCATGACCCTTAAAAAAGAAAGAAAGAAAAAGACATGATCTGAGGGAAGTTAGTTTCTTCCTTGGTTTGTGTGTTGAAAGCTGAAAATAGAGACATCTATTCCCAAATACTTCTGCTCCAAAGGGTTTGTTTCATAGAGGGATCGAAGAGCCTCATCTCAGTGTGTTGGAAGAAAAAAACTTGAATAGACACAAGTCTGAGCCTCTGACATGCTGGATGGGAGCATGGCTTCCCCTGATTAACTTTACATCCTTTGGGGAGAAGGAGGCAAGAAGGTGCATGATGTGTAATTTCCTTTCCAACTGCTCTTTGTCCACATCGCATATTCCTCCGGCGAGTAAAGCAGTGCTGGGGCTCACGCTCCCATCCTTATCTACCTGCTGCTCTGTTTCCTTTCTGTCACTGTCCGTACAAATATGGATTCAATCCGTAGTTCAGTACCAACTTTGTTGTAACTTATTGTTTTAACATTGGAGCTTGCCCATTTTAGATAAAAGTGGTCATGCTGAAAGCTAAGCATCTCAGCTAAGCCCATCTCCAAAAGCATTCTGAAGCCAGCAATGAGGAGGAGGCAACCCATGCCTCAGTCACTTGCTGTGGTTCTCCTCATCAGCCCAGGATGTTGCCAAAAAACAGACTTCCATGAGCCCTTTCTGAGGATGCTCTTTAGACACTGAAACTCTTTAGATTTTCATTGCCCCAGCTGAGCTTCACTTCAAACTTGACAGTTTTGGTTAAGTCTCACAAAAGAGGTAGTCACTCTCGCTCTTGGTAGCTGGTGCCCTGAGCCTACCATGTGGCATGAAGCAGCTGATGGGGGCCACCGTGGCCTCTCCCAGCCACAAAAATGGGAGGCAAACCCTTTCCACTGCAGCCAAAAGGGCCCTGGTACAGGCAGGGGTTTGTTGCGTTTTGCACGATGGACATCCAGATGGAGGCTAAATTAACTGCCGGGGCTTGTGCAAAGCGGGGTCTAGCCCCCAGGCATCCCAAAATGAAACTTGTGGGAATCAGCCTGAGGGAGCTGTGATACCCCTCCTTCCCTCATCCCCACAGCAGAGGAAGGCTTGGAAAGGTTTGATAGATGGGTTTCCTTGATATTTGTCATGCTTTCCTGATATTGTGAAAAGCTCCAGCATTATCAATCTCTTAAAAAAAGTGGCAGGCCATGGTTAGTAGCAATATGTGCTGGGGTCCCCCTTCTCTAGGCCCTGAGGACTGGGGGAGCTCCACTGTTGTGCTTCACCCTGTGCTGGGATTCCCATCCACCTATCTTCCCTAGAAACCATAAACCCCCTTATCTAAAGCTGTGCTATGTCTGGGCTGACTTTTGTGAGTCCAAAGTCCATCAGTTTACCAGCTCAACCTCCAGCCTAAGGCTGTTGCTGCAGGGACGAGCCTCCAGCCTCTCAGTCCTGCCCAGAGCCTCTTTGGAGATGCCACAGCACTTCTAAGGTTGCCTTGAAAGAAGCCCCTTTTCCAGGGTCTCACAGTGCCATCATTTTTAAGCACATTGGGCCAAGTCTCACAGGAAGAAGCAGGATATTTTAGGTCTGGCCTCAGTTGCTCAGGAGTGTTTTTGTAAGGGAATGGGTCAAAGAGGGGAGGGGATATATTTTTTATTTCTGGTATGTTTTGGTCACAGCCCAATTCACCATTACTAAAGACAGCGAATTTCCACATTCCTTAACATTTGGCCCTACCTCCTGGGGCCTGGGGGAGAATTACAATAACAAGTTATGGGAATGCAGGACACGTGCCTGGGCCCGTAGGATCAACTGCACCAGTCAGTTTACTTAGAGGTACACAGCTCCCTACAACCAGCGTCTCCCTTGAGCCCAGCAGAGTTCCCAGTGCAGCACCCCAACCTCTGGGCATCCCCAGCTGAGTTTTGCCATGGAAATTTTGCAACTGGCCCAGGCTGACAGAGGAGGGAGCCTGGGATGTGAAGTGTAGATTCACGTGGGTAAGTCTTTAATCATGGGCATGAAGTGTCCCGACCACATTGGGGCACCCTGAATGCAGTTTTACACACAGCTCCTATACCTTTCAAGCATTTGGGAACAACATGATTTGCCCAATCCCTATGTATCACATATATGCCACTGAATTCCATTGCAACAATAATTTTAAGACGTCACGATCCATCTGCTTCTTTCCTGATCGAAAAGTTGCTGGAGTTGGTCTTGTTGCAGTTACATGAATGATGCTGGATAAAGGGGTGGGGGGCTCCCAAAGGTGTTGGGAAGGCTGGGATGCGGATGTTACCTTGGGCATCCGGGGATATCCTTTATTCTTCAGGCTAGGAGTCGTCATCCTGCAACGATCCAGGGCCGTTTAGTCATGCTCACTGAAGCATGACTATCCAGCATAGAATGTCTATCAACACTAAGAAAATTCATACGATTTCCTACTATGCAGACTAATTGCTCCAATAGTTATGGAATGAGATTTTCCTCACAGCGTTTCGTGGGGGATTGGGGCTGTTTTTTTTTCCCGACGGGCGTCTGTGACTTTTCACAAGGCTTCTTCAAGAAGGTTGCCGGGCTGCAGGGTGAAAAAGAGGAATATTATCCAGCGGGGAGACGAGGCAAAAACACCTTCCTTGCATCACCCGGGTGACTTTAACCACCGTGCGCACCCCTTCCCAAGCCCCCGGGGTTCCCAGCTGTGCTGCCTGACCCGAGCCCTTCCCAAGCCTGATCGGACACCGAGTGGCATATTCGGAACCGCACGCGACGCCTTCGGACAGACCGCACGCGCGCCCACCACCGAGCGGGGACGAGCAGCGCGCGCTGGGGTGGGCGGGGCCGGGGCGGGGCCGGA
>VZTE01003591.1:803457-839922 GCA_013397775.1 Eulacestoma nigropectus
GCGGCCCCGCCTCCGGCCCCCGCCCTCAGCCACGCCCCCGGCGGGGACGGGCGCGGCGGGAGCGCGGCGGGACGGAGCGGGTGCCGCTGCCGGCGTTGCCTTGATCCCGGCGGGAAAGAGGAGAGGAGAAGAGGAGGAGGAGGAAGAAAAAGGTGGGGGTCTTCCCGCTAAGCCGGGCAGGATGGACAAGTACGACGATCTGGGGCTGGAAGCCAGCAAGTTCATCGAGGACCTCAACATGTATGAGGCCTCCAAGGACGGTCTCTTTCGGGTGGACAAAGCTGCCGGCAACAACCCCGAGTTCGAGGAGACCAGGCGGGTGTTCGCCACCAAGATGGCCAAGATCCACCTCCAGCAGCAGCAGCAGCAGGAGGAGATGCTGATGGCCGCGATGAACGGAGGGGCTGCCGCCTTCCACCCTCCCCGTCCCAGCCCGCCGGTGGCGCGGGGTTCCAAGCCGCCCCCCGCCGCCGAGGGGCCGCGGGCGAGGCCCTGCGAGGGAGGGGAGCGGGGCTTCGGAGACAGCGGCGCACGTGCCGAGGCCCCAGGGAGCCAGGCCGGGCGCCGGAGCTGGGAAGCGGAGCCCGACAGGATCCCCAGAGTGGGGGGCTCACAGCCTGGCCCGGGGCGCGGGGAGCAACAGGCTGGGAGCCCCGGCGAGCCCCAGCCCTGCCGCGGCGGGCAGGAGAACGGCGGCGAGGGCAGGCGAAGTATCGGGGGCCGTGAGCCGATGCCAGCCGGACAGAGATCCTCCTCCTTCTCAAACGCCGGGACGCCCCCGGCACCCTCGGTGGGGCCAGAGGAGCCCCCGCCACAGCAGAGGTCCTCATCCTTCTCGGCACCCTCAGCGCAGCCCACACGAGGGTTTTCAGGCTCCGCTGAGCCCTGCGGTCCCAAAACCGGAGGAGATGGCAGCCAGCTTTGGTACCAGGGTGTCTCGCTGTCCTTCCCGCCGGGCTCCGCACCCGCTGCTCCCAGTGTGGAATACCAGCATGCCGCTGCCTACCCCAGCCCAGGCGGTCACTTCGTGGCCCACGGTCAGAACCACAGGCCCGCCAGCAGCAGTGGGAATGCTGAGCCGGGATCCTCACGCCTGGCCTCACGAGGGATGGTGGCTCCCAATGCGCCGCAGATGCTTTTCCCGGAGGGCGTGAGCGGGCCACGGTCAGACTCTGGGCACCTGGATGGCTCCAGCACACCAAAGGTGAAGCTGCCCTGCCAGACCCTCCTTCCGCAGCCAGAGCAAGGGCCATCGGCGGCCGAGCTGAAGCTGGAGGCACTGACCCAGCGCCTGGAGCAGGAGATGGATGCTCGGCCAAAGGCCGACTACTTTGGTAAGGAAGGCGGTCCGCCCGTCGGCACGAGGAGGGCTCACTGCAGTGTCACGGCAGGGTTCAGGATTACATTTGCCTGTACATCTGCTTGGTTGTGCTCCGTCAGTTGCCCAGAGCAGGGTTTTTTTATTTAACTTTTATTTATCACAAGGATTGGAAGCTCTTCCTCCTGTGACACCTTTTCCTTTGATCCTACCTCTCTAATTTTAAAGCAAAGGTAGTTTAGCAGCTTTGGGGAGGGCAGTTCTGGGAAGAAGCTGGAACAGCACATATTGACGTGCCCTTCATTGCCAGCAGGGAGGGACTTAACTTTTCTTGACAGTACTCCTGGTTCTCTGTGTCTTACAAGGATGCGTCCCGACCACGTGTGGGCGGGAAGGCAGCCATCCAGCCTGCGGAGGAGTCGTGCCTGCATAGGCTGCAGTCATGGAGAAGGGCACGGAGCTCAGGGAAGAGAGAAGTAGCTTGGGGATGGGGAGGGCGGTGGTTTCCCAAAGTTGCCAGGATTTCCCTCTGCCCCCAGGTGCTGGTCCCCATCAGCAGTGAAAGGATTGGTGCATCCTGAAGACGGCAGAAAAACGGGCAGTAGGTACATTCTTGCCTGAATCTTGGGTCTCTGAGGAGTCCAGACCACCACCAAAGGTTATCGCTGGCACTTGGCAGTGAAAAGGAACCACTTGTATGCAAGGATCTCCCAATGAGAATATTAAATGTTCTTGGATTAAATTGATTTGCTACCCCAGGATGGCGGGAGGTCAGGGGCAAATTGAGTGTTTCCTTTCCCTGCTGTGCCATTTCACAATTTAACAGCAGATAAGATAGTTCAGCTTTTGGGAGAGGGAAACCCAGAGTTGCTGGGAAGGCTGGAAACTCCACAGTTAACTTAAGAAACGACGGGAGCAGGCCAGGTGTATGGATTTTCCTCATGATTTTAGACCCGCAGTCACAGAAGTAGAGCAGGGACTAAACTCTCCATCCTGGTGCTGAGGAAGGGTCTGCATCTCAGCCTGCACAGGTGCTGTTGCACAAGGTCCTGTCTGGTGGGGTCGATGGGTGGCTCAGTGGTGGTCTGAGCCACGCAAGAGCTTCACACCAAGCTTTGGGGATGTAACTGGAGGGACCACCGAGTGCTCAGCTGCAGATTGCATAACAAAATGTGTTTCTTGGCAGCAGGCGGGGGGACTTGCCCGCAGAGGGCTGTGCTGGGGTTGTTTATCTTGGTATCCGAGACTGGATTAATCCCTGTGGCAGGGCAGGGGCATTTTTTATCCTGTCGCAGAAAAGTGATGTGTTGAGCTGCTCTACTCACGGTGTTTTGGCCCAAAAACTACTTTTGGCACTTTCTGTCCTGTGCAGGAAGCGCGCGGTTGAAAGAGCACGAGGAGCCTCGTCGCGGGGGGGCTGAATGCCATGACAAGGAGCTGATAACGGAGATGGAGTTGGGACAGCAGGTTCATGGGAGGTGGTGCTCAAAAATAGGAATGTTTTTCTGGAGGTGACATTCCGCTCCACCTGAGAGGTGTCAGGAGTCTCTCCAACAGACCCTGCTGTGTCTTCTCCTCACAGTGCATGTAAACCGTCTGGATCATACCTCATCCAAAATGTGCCTGGGAATGGGCTGAGGAGGCAGAGGAACCCAGTTGATGGTTAGATTACTTTTACATTTTTGTCACAAAATAAGGATGCGAGGCAGGAGGAGGCTTTTGTCCTGTGGGAGATTTATAGCGAGTCGGGAGTATTTCTGGCAGCACGGAGGGCCCGGCTGGGCAGGTGGCTGAGTTAGCAGTGAGCCCCAGGGAGCGAGGAGACACGGAGGCTGCCTGATCCCCAGTGAGGTGTTTTGACATCCTCCTGGCAGGAGATTTTGCACTAGGATGTAATGTCTGAGAAATCTGGGAAGGAGGAGAGGGAGAGGAAAAAAAGAAATGATGCAGTCATGGCAGAGGAAAAAGTAAAGTTTTGTGGAGCCTCAGCTCAGCAGGGGAAGGTTCAGCAGATCTGCCCTGCTGAGGACCAAGGAACAGGAAGGAGCAGGTATCAAAGTATTTTAATTCTGGGCCTCTTCCTCCCCCACTCTTTCTCACTTTTATTTTCATTTTTTGCACAGTTACCTTACTTCCTTTGAAGGAATAAAGAGCACGTCTTCTCAGTTATTTTTTGGTATGCCCTACCCTCAAGCTACCAAACTTTAGGATGTAAAATAAACACTTTTATGCAATAGTGATAAAAAGGATCAATAGTTTGTTTTACTGCAGACTTTTGCCCCAGTGAAGGGAAGTCTATTGCAGCAGCTTTGAAGTTCATCAGAGCCAGGAAATGAAACCAGGACTAATGTACAAATGACCAAACTATTTTATAAAAAATGTTTCCAGTTTTCCCAATTTTATGTGCTGCTTCTGTAATAATGGGATATTTTTGAAGATGGATCTGTCTGTCAGGTTAACATGTTGTCCTTCAGTCTGCCTCAGTCAGGACCAGATGTTTATAATGAACAATTAATTCTGATCGCAGTAAAGGAGCTGCTTTCTCCTTCACTACGTGAAAACGTGTGCTTGTAAATGAAAGCCTAGGCAAGGATAAGCCAGGGACTAGGCAAAATACAGGTAGGATGCTGTGCTGAGGAATAGCAGTCTTATCTATCAGCACCAACTTGCTGTGCAAAATGCTTTTGTCTGCTCAGAGTAGGTGTAATAAGGGAAAGGAAAGAAGCAAACAAAGCCAAGAATTCTCTCTGGTTTTTTCCTTTTTTTTTTAATAGTGACCTACATGTGAGCTACTTGGGCTGCACATGTCTCTGGAGGAATTTCTGTTCTCCAAGAGTGCTTTTGAAGTGCTGACTTGATTTATGTGGGCTGTCAAGGAGGACTTAGGGAGTCTCAGGTATCACCCAGGTCTTTTGCCTGGGGAAGGAAAAGCTGAAGTTGCTCCCTAGAGAGGCTGGTTCCCATGCAGCAGAGAAGGGACCCCATGTCCCTGGGAGGTGTCGCTGGAAGCCAGCTTAGGATGTATTTAGGTTTTGGTGTATTATTTCCAGGGAACATTCAGGAGTGAGGTGCCCAAATCCCACTGATTTTCCATGGTGTTCCTTTGGGTGCATCGGCCTTCATCTCCCCTTGGCGACACAGAAGATTAAATAGGAGTGATCAGGGGAGTTGCAAATCCTTTGCTAGCACCACCCAAATGTTTAGGATTAGGTGAAGCAGCACCATCCCAAGGACTGAAGGTGCCTGATGAGTTTTCAGGTGAGAGCCAGACAGATGCACAACCAAACTGAGCATCTGCCTGCACTGCCTGGAAGTGACTTGGTAGATGAGGGGCCTGGCTGAGGTGTGCTGGGGTCTGCAGGGAGGTTTGACTACTTGTTTTAGCACGCAGTGCCTCAGTCTGCAGGCACAGATGGGTTTTAGAGGTGTAACATGTAGCACCACATTTTTACCAGTGCTTTTTTCATACAGCTAGATGGAAATCTCCACCTGATGAGGATTATCTACACCCTTACCAAGAGCTTTTTAAAAAAACATTTTTATGAATGGTTTTCATGTTGTAAGTATTTGTTAGGTGTTGTATTTTGGCTTCCTTGTTATTTACAGCAGAGCTGATAAGCTGTGGGTGTTTTAGGAAGGCCCTGGGCATCTTGTTTCGCAGTGAAAAGCTGGGATGCTTCCCAGCAGTCAGGCAGAGTCTGACTGCAAAGTCTGTGGATTTTTTTCCCCTTGGCAGAAGTAGAGCGGTAGCTGAATCGCTGACCCCTGTGGAGACCTGGAGTCCCAGCACCTTTGAATGGGTGTGAGTAGCTCAAAGGCCAGCAGTGCTCTTTGGAAGCGTAGTCCACAGTGAAGTTGGTGTTTCACCACTGCTGAAACCTCAATTCGTTTAACTTTGTGGCTGGACCCACCCAGGGACTTTACTGAACCCTGCTGATGGTGGGGCACCACGACACTTTGTGCAGCAAAGGTAATCTCAGGGCTGACAAATGGAGAATTTCTGATTAAAATGAAAGTTCCTCCACGTCTGTTTTGTCTGTGGGTGATGATGATGATGCCATTTCAACTGGGAATGAGCAGAGACATCCTTTGCTACTTTCTCCTGGGAGACTACCAAAGCTGAAAGGAGACACCTGCCTGCAGCTGAGAGGAGGGGGAGGCAGGGAGACAAGTCCTGGTGGAACAAGGAAAGCTGGAAGGATCTTGGCACTTGAACTAGTGGGTGTGTATAGATTGCAAAGCTTATCTCACTGCAAGGAACCAAGCAAATAAATATTGGCCTGGAATATGGCTCTTCAAGATTACAGCAGTATGTGCTTCTCCTCCCTTCCTCTTGGGAGCTCAGCTGGGTTTGCAAGCTCAGGAAAAATCTACCAAAAGGAAAGAAAAAGCAAGGAGATGAGGCAGAGGAGCAATCAGTCTTTCAGCCAGGATACAGTAGGAGTGGGAACTGAAAGGAATAAGGAGCATCATTCATGTGGCACTGGAGTTATCATAATCTCTGACATCACTATTAGGTACTTAAAATGTCACTGACGCGAGTTTGATGGCATTTTTGTCCTTCACTGGCAGTGTATACATGAAGGTCTGCAGCAAGGTCGGGGTCAAGAACATGGCATGAAAAAGGGTACAGAAAACTTGTGTTTACCAACTCTGTGGTTCTTTGGGCAGGGAGTACCTGTCCATCTTTGTACAGACAACCCAGTCACTCAGTGATGAATGGAACCAATCTGCCAGGTTTTCCAGGCACTCAGTCTCACCCGGGCCTCCAGAACTCCTTGAAATCACCTCTCCAGCAAGAGTAGCTCAGTAGCGGATAAGCAGCCTAGCAAGGCATGCAATGTGTGTAATTTAGAGTCTGACGTAGGAATTACTTGGTTAAGGTGAGCCATGGGAAGGTGGGTTCAAGTTCCAGAGAAATTCTAAAGTAAAACCAGGAGAACTGAGCATCACATTGTCTATGACAGGGTGAAGGCTTTTCTCAGCAGACAGTCTTTGAAACACATATGTGCAAGTGGAGGGCTCGGTACTCCTGGGATAAAGATGTGGGTTGGAAACACAGCAGCTGTACCTGCACAGGGTCCTCCTTGTCAGAGTGTCAAGCAGAATTTTAACGGGGAGGACCCTTGTGAAGGTACAACTTCTGCCAGGAGGCACCAGGGTCTACTTCTGGATTAGCTGTGTACACGTGTGGACAGATGGGAATGATGATACCAGAGGTGCAAAGACTCCTGGGGGGGTTCTTCTAAGTTCAGGTGGGGGTTCTTCAGCATAAATCCAGCCTCCTGTAAGGAGGGGTCAAAAAACAGTTACATCTGATGGAGAAGAGTCAATCTGATTGTTTCAATGTGGCTTGCACAGAATATGTGGAAGGGGTAGGACAGACTTGCTGTTTCTGGATTAGCCACATATGCAGACCAACACCACCAGAATCATCCTGACACTGCATTCCTCTTACCTGGGGCCAAATTGGAATGATAGGGAAATCTCACCGCTGAAGCACTGTCACATTTGGCTGTTCAAAATGAAGTGACAATATTAGTAAACCCAACCAGGAGCGTGTGTAGGAAAGCTTGGCTGTGCTGTGTGTTGCTGAGAAGGGAGGTGCTGCTGAAAAGAAGAGGGGTGCTGCTGGAAGAACTGTTGTCTTGGTCTGTAGATTGATGTTGTCTGAAATGTGGAAATAAATCATACCAATCAGTCCCAGAAAATGCTGCTGTTCAGCATGGCTTGTGTTGAATTTTTAGTGAGTCGGCTACAGTAAGTAACTAAACTTCTTCTAGTGAGTGTGAAATAGCAACACTTGGAGGAAAAAATGTCTACAGGGACTTTGAGTCTGGTGGTAAATGGAAATGCACTTGTTGAATTTTGAGGGTGGGACTGACATTTCAGACTGAGCGCTGGGTTCGCTTTCATTTCTGACAGCCCTCGAGGTCTGCATCCAACCTGTTGGATCACGTGAGCCGAGACTGTTCCTGGTGATAGCCCTCCTGGTCTGCAGTGCTGAGATGGAGTGTGGCAAGTGCCGGGAAGTGGCTTACAGGGCATGTTTTTGGTCCCAGCTCTGTTCCAAAGGTCCCTTTGTTCAGACTCTCAGCTGCAGCGCGGGCGGTTGCTTGCTGCATGATGCGAAAGGGAACAGAGATTTCTTTGTTGTCCGGGGCCAGCTGCCCTGCCGGCAGAAATTGAACCCAAATCAGCAATTTCCATCCCTTTCCCTTCCCAAATCTGCCTGTGCACTCGGGCATGAATTTAGTGGTGCTGTGCATGTATGGTGGTTTGGGTTTGTCATCCTGGTGGTAAAAGAAAAACCTGTCATTTCTTCTTAATAATGTTGTCTAAAGTTAAAAACCATAATTTCAGAGGGGATATCTGCTGAGATTGGCGCTTGCATAAACACTTGTTTCGAGTGGCAAAGTTACCAAGCGCAGGAGTCGGGGATCCTGCTGAACTGTGGCTACTCAGGATCCCTCTGCTTCTCACTGAGGACAGAAGTTTTTGCTAAAAGCCACTCCATGCCAAGAAAACTGCCCAGAATTGCTGACTAGTGTCAGTGGCATGTGGGGCTGGAGTGATGCTGCTGACATTTTAATACCAGCAGAAAGCACAGTCAGCACTGTTTCAGGAAATAGCTGTCGGAGCTGGCGTGGAGCAGGGCGCAGAGCCCGTTTTGCAGCGGGATGGCGTTGGAGGTGGCCCCGGCTGCAGTGGCTTCCATCAGCTGGCTCTGCACACGTGCTGCCGAGCTCAGCGACTGGCTGCTGTCAGCAACAGGTCTTTCCTTGCTTTTTCCTTGCCTAGCCTAAGCCAAAAAATCAGGATCATTGTGACAGCAGGGAGTGAATGGGAAAAAAAAGAAAAGTGGAAAGGAAAAATCAATAAAAATCACTTTTTTTTTCCCTCTGTCAGGCTGGGTGTGCTGAGAGTTAGAGATGAAGGCTCAAGGGTATTGGTTAAAACACTTCAGAATATTATATCTGGAAAAAGCAAAGACTTATTTAGCAAGTAATTTCACTTGCTACTGAAATTTAATAGGATTTCAAGTAAGATTTAGCAGATACATGTAAAAATATAAACTAGATTCAGATGTGCCATAATGCCATTTTTCAGTTGTCAACCTTGGCACAGGATATGTATGAATATTTATAGCATGTCTGGTTATTACATAGTTGAGTAATTTAGCACATTACAGTTTTTACAGGAAACGTCAATTTATTTTAAAAGCCTTTTCATTCAGTGACTTTATTTTCCATGTTTTAGGGGCCTAAATATTTAAAGAAGTGGGTAAAAGGGTTAATCAGGGGGTGAAATGGATCATGGACTGAAAGGAAGGTGGAAAGTTCCTTGGGGTGGTCGAAGGGTGGGAGGTGGAGGAAGGTTTGGGTATGGATGTGGGAGCCTTGACAGCTCCTGCAGGATCTGTCCCGTTGGGGAACCCAGAGGGGCAATGCCTATGCTCTGAAGCATAATGGGATAGACAGGAGATGGCAGAGGCAATTTCTGCCCTCCATGGGGTTTGCTTTAGCATACCTAATAGTGGCTTATGCCTGCCAGCATCTTTACTGGGCGCTGCGCCTGCACTCAACTGCTGTGCCTTCTGCCTCCTGCTTCTTCTTGCTGCTCATCCACAGTCAGTGTCACCCAGCTGCTCTGTGGAAAGGAGGAAGTTGGAGCATGCTGGTGAAATTTTCTGGAGCAGCCACTCATTGGCACGGAGAAGGGGAAAATGCAGCACTTGCAGTGCAATAAATATGTTGGCTCTGTGGAAAGCCTGCTAGGTGTCGTGGAAAACTGGCAGGTTTTCTGCTCTTGAAAATTTCTGCTTGGCATTGCTGTAGTCAAGAGGGAATTTTGAGGCGTTAGCTCTTGTGTCAGATCATTGCACAGAAACTCAGGCTGCTGCTGAATGTGCGCGTTCCTGGGAGAGCACATCTGTTTGAAAAGCCAAATTTTTCTTATCTTTGCCTTGACCTTTTGTTTTTTTAATCTTTTTTCTGATGCTTGTACGATTTATCTTTCTTATAATGTATCTTTCAATAACTGAGATAAACTTGCCCAGTTCAAAAAGAACCAGACAGTTTTGCTCGCTTGGTGCCAGCCTGAGTGCTGGGGTGGGCCCACAGCCAAGCGAGCATTTCAGTTCGAGTAGGGTTTGGAGAAAACAAAGTAACTAATTATTCTTTGCAGCCTTCTCTCCAGGTCTGTGTCAGTTTGGACTCTGGCTCTGAGTGCAGCGGGGCTTGGCGCAGCACTGGGACGGCTTTCAGCGTGCTGGTTGAATGCACACAGGCAGCTGCAGCATGGAGAGCCAGGTTCTGCTCTGCAAAAACCTGGGAAAACCAAGTGTCTGCTTTTCAGCAGCCGTGTGTAAGCTACTGCAAAGGACTCCCGAGTGATTTTATCCCTGGAGTGTGAAAATTGATGGCCATAGCTACTGGCTGCAGGAAGAAATTTTTACCCACCCTAGCAGCCCAAGCCTGGTGCTGCCAGAGTTAAGTTACTTTTCAGCGCTGTTGTAAGCACGATGGACTTCTTCCTAACTTTCTCCAGACTTTTCCAATCACTTTGGAGCTTGCAGTGCCCCAAAAGAAGTGAAGTTTTGTTTACCAACCTTAGCATAATTAAGGATTTCCACCAAGATGATGCTGTCCCTCCTCTTGGGCCAGTAGGAGTGAGGTATGACTGACGGCCCCTTGACCAGGGATTTTAAGAGCCAGAATGAATGGGACTGGCTAGTGGTGCAAGGAGAGACCTGGAGGTGAAGTCACATCAGAGTCACTACAGACCAGAGACAGAAACACATCATCTGTTTTTCCTTCACACTGCCCCTTATTTGTTTATTTGCTTAAACAGAGATTCAAGTTTCTCTGTTAGAGGTAGTTAAAGGGTGATGCTGCTTTAAAACCAGCCTGTCACAATCACAGGGTAATGCCTGAAGTAGATAGAGTGGCTTGATGTGCCATTTTCCTTGGTGAGAGAGGTAGGTGTCAGGCAGTCTAGCTCTGTTTCGTTGGGAAATCATTAGGGTCTTCAGCAGGCACAACTGGGATCTGAAGTGGATGATTTGAAGGAACTAAGTGAAGAGCTGTGTTTTCCTCACATCAGTTGCAACCAATGAGCTTATCTTATACAATAAGTGACAGAAACGACTGGTCTGAGCACCACTTACTGATACTCACTGCTTTTGTGAGAGTCCTTAAGCAGGATTAGATGTATATGAAGGTTGTCAGGAAAGATGGGAGAAGGAAGGAGATGTCACTGTACCTGGGCAGGACTGTTCTTGTGCAAAAGTCTTTTTTTTTGCAAAAGTCTTTCACCCTGGAAGTTTGATGACCATCATGACCACGGTTAACAGCATCTCTCAGGGCAGGTGATGGTGATGTCGCCTAACATCTTGTGGTTTCAGTGAACCATATGGTCCTAACTTGTTCAGCCACCATGATGAGCTACACGTGTTGTCACCCAATCAGTGTCTCCAGCCACCCCTTTGGGTCCCACTTGTGACCTCTGTCTCTCTCTTCTGTCTTCCAGGTACCTGCGTGAAGTGCAGCAAGGGTGTGTATGGAGCAAACCAGGCTTGCCAGGCCATGGGCAACCTCTACCATGACAGCTGCTTCACCTGTGGAGCCTGCAGTGAGTACCCCTGGCCTGGTCTGACACTGGTGCCAGGCTCTGCAGCAAACTCTTTGGGCTTAACGCTTTTCTGGTGTAAAGAGGGGAAGAAAAGAAAGCCGTTATTAAACTGTCTGCCAGCTGGAGTCTGCTGCAGCTGTATGACTTGGTGGTGGTGGTGCTTTCTGTTTGTTTTTGAATGGATTGTTGCAGGGCATGTAGAAAAGATATTTTGGATTGTGCCAGGCTTCTGCCTTCTGGTATGGGGGATGGTTGTTTTCATTCCTCTGCCTCTCCGTTATAGCCACATTTTCTTAAAAGAGTATTTTTTCAAAGGGGCAGTGAATATGCCTTAGCTGGCATGTTTTTTGTCTCAGCAGGCTTTACTTTTCAGATGGAGCTGCTGCATGGTAAATCCAGTGACTGTGTTCTCGCTGCAAGCATTATCTTTTATTTGCTAAAATCATTTTGACCCTCTGAAAGACCTCCAGTCAAAGCATCTAAGTGCATGAATGACCCAGGTTACACACCTTGCTCTCTCTTTCTCCAGAGAAATGCAGCCATGCCCCAAGATGAGGGGCACATCTCTGCCAGCTTGGTTTATGGTTTTTGCAGGGAGGGAACCGGTTACTGTGCAGAGATATCAGGCTGGGAGCAGTGATGACGAGCCCTGTGAAATCTACCCAAGAAGCAGAGTAAATAGTTCAGCTGGCCCTGCTGAGCTCCCTGTGGGTAGCTTGTCAGACCCACATCTGGAGCTTGCTGGGGTGTACAGCAGTGTATGGATCCTCCTAAGCAGCTTTTCGAGGAGGTCTGTGATGGACATGAAGTGAAGAACAGGCCACTTGATTTTAAATCATGGCTGTGTTTGTAAGACGGTGGTTTTTCTATTTTGTTATGTTTAACTCCAGCGCTAGTAGCGTGTTTTTTGAAGTGTAGATGTATGTGTGGTGGCAGAAAAAATAATAATCTTCTGCTGGTTTTGTGTATATGAGTTTGGTTTTCCCAGACGAGGCTTAAGGTTTTTCCTCCTGAGTTGTATTTAGAGTTGTAAACTCATCAGGACTGCATGTGTTTTATTTGGAGCTGTAAAGTCTGAATAAATATAGAAAGATGTGTATGCTTTTTAATAATAGCTGAGCCTTGAACTATGCCCATTTCCCAGCTGTCCTACACCAGCTGCCCTGCCTCACCTATGTTTTTAGTAGTGTTTCACCATCATCTGACTAAAAATGGGAAAACTGAAAAGAGAAAGTGGTTTTGCATATAGTGGCAGTTTCCTAGAGGCTCAGAAGTCAGCAGCTTACTCTTCAGTCCTCTCTTACAAATTAATTTGAAATTAATTAATCTTCTCCCATGGAGAGATTCCTGGCTGCAACCAGGGGTTTACTTCAGTTACCTCTTGCCCTCTAGGGCCAGGCAGTCTCTGAACTGCCCTTGCACCCAAAGCTCCTGTTAAAAATAATCCAGCAGCAGGTTTGAGCTGTCTTAAATTTCTAAAATTACTACTGTGCAACTGGTGCTTTAGAAAGAAACACTTTTGATCCTCCTTTTAAAAAGAATTTTACAGTCTTTATTTGGAGACCAGCACTAGAACGGTACTTGTGGTTGCAGAGGTATCCGTGGTTACGTCTGTTTGTTTGTCTGTGTTTGGTTAAAAATTAGCTTAATCCCATTTCTAATGAGGTAGGTTGGTGAGGGTTGAAAGAATAGCTATTTGCTTCTTATTCTAAAAGTCAACCCTTTCCAAATGTTTTCAGTGCAAGATGAAAAGGTGTGGATGTCAGGTGAGACTTAAAAAGGTGGAAAGAAGCCAAGTTTAGCAAAGTGAAGCCCATTTTCTCTCTTACCCAGGCTGTAACTGAGAAATGTGCTGAGTAGATGTGCTGGGGCAAAGGGTTTCAAACTGAAAGTAAAATTAAAAAATAAGGCTAGTGAAAATGATGGGGGAGGAGGAAAAGAAAGAAGTGTGGGAGCAATAAGGATGTTTCCCTCAGTAGAAAATACTGTATTTCAAAACAAGATAAAAAGAGGGAATACAAGTCATGGGCATGTAAGTGAGAACGTAGTTCAGCTTGTTACATTTAGGAGAGTAATCATGAAAGCTCAAGTCCTTCCCATTGTGGCAGTGGCCATACTAAAATGGAAACTGGAGTCAGTGGCAGCCAGCATGATGGCATGGATGGATGGAGGGGAAGGTGTGTGGTGGCATGAGATTCCCAGCACTCCGAAAAGAGTGGTGCCAGAGGGAAGTCCACACAATAGTGATGTTTTCCCTCATGTGCACAGACCTCTACGAGCAGCGAGGTTTGCAAGAAACGCTTCAGTGCAGGGGGTGGTTTCCTGCACTGCCCCTGTGGTCTGCAGGGCCTTCGTGCACCAGTCGCTTGCTCCGGGGCTTTGCGGCCTGGCCCGTGCTGGGCTGACTTTCTGGTTTATCAAACCTCTGCACTGCGGCTGCCTGCCTGATGCTGCCTGGGGAGGGACATGCCGTCCTGCCCTGCACTCAGGGAGGAAACCTACTCAGGGGAGTCCCCCCTTTCGTAGCCCAAAGTCATTTCCCAGCCCCACAGACCATCAGCTGCTATGGGGATGAAGGGCACACACTCTGTTGTTCAGCCAGAGAGGATACCTGCCCCTCTGCAGGCTTTCTGTCACCTGTGTCAATGCAGTAAATGTGATGAGACCGTTTTATCTACCAGAAAAATAAATATGTATTTGGATGGTGTTGTCTGTCTAGCTGCAAAGCACATCTTGAGCAGCCTGTGTGGAAAGTCTGGTTTCTGGTTGAAAAGTAAGTAGTGCTTTTAAGGTCAAGTGGAGTTCATCTTGGACACCATCCAGTACAAACTTGACTTTGGAAAAGTCAAGGTTGCTCGTGATTTCAATCCTAAAATTTCTGCTCTGGTGGAACACTGAATATCCCCCACTCCAATAAATAAAATATACAAAATTACCTATTAAGGTAAAGCATATTGTCCTCCAGATATTTATAACCACTGTCCTGCTGTTTTCATTTTAGCAAGGATTTCTAATTTTGCTCCTAGCTGGATTTGTGTCCAAATGTGCACTGCTTTCCCCAACAGAGAAAATCAAGAAGGTCTAAGAAGCAAGGGATTATATGGGGGGTGATACCTCATAATGCCAAATTTCCTTTGCCCTCTGCTTCCCAATACACACATGTTCAGAGATAAATGATAGAGCAGTTTGTTGAACAGGGCTGTGCATATGCTACAGGGTTCAGTTGGCAGGAAAAAATGTGCTGTCTTATCTGAGCCAGTGGCATGTAATGCAGAAAATTTGGCTTAGAGGTCAAAACAACAGATTTAGAATTATTACTTTGGCATAAATGTCTCATTTATCTTCTTGTTTGTTACAGGGCAGAGGCACAAACAAGGCAGCCTTTTGCAGAGAGGGAGAGGAAAAAACTTCAGGCTCTTTCTGCAGGATTAGTAATAAATGGTATTTGTTTTATAGGAGGGTCACGAAAGTAGGTTTAAAAAAAAAAGGCCTCCAAATGCCTTGAGCTATTTCCTGCACACTTAAGGTGTCTATTTCCGCCTTGGGGTTTGGAGGGTTTTTTGCAGCTTGTTGGACAAACAGTTGTAGCTATCAAATGATTTGTTACACATTAACCATTTAAATTAAACTACTACTTTGTACCTCCTCAGAGCACGAAAGATGCACGTGTCTCCAGATGTTGCTATTTACTATTTAGGTAGTAAGGAGACCTTATAAATGATATACATTTAACTAGACAGTATCACCCTAACCTGCTTTGTTAGTTGTAGTGTTTCAGTGTTTTCTCCAGGATTCAGCCAGGCTTATATCCAAATGCCACAGGTTGCTTGGAAAACAGACCTTTTTAGCTCTGCTAGCAGTGTAATTTAGAGCATAAGGGTCTTGCACTTGAGCAACTTGGTCCTCAGAGGAAATCTGAAAGCTAAAAAAGTGCAAGGGAAGTGTTAGAGATGGCTGTGAAGGAAATCAGTAGGCGAGGAAGGAAGTCAGAAAGAAAGAGCTGATTGCAAGGTGATTCAAAGGAGGGTTTGATGTTGAACTACAACACAAGGGCCAAAGTGAGGACCAGATTTTGGCTCCTTACTGCAAAGAGCTGAAAACCTTGCATGTTTGCTAGATTACAGAATTCAATCTTTGGAAACCTTGCATGTTTGCTAGATTACAGAATTCAATCTTTGACATGTCAACATCACTGCATTACTTTATTTTTGTTTTCTATTTTTGCAAGCTCAGATTAATATTGATATCAGTGTAGGGGTTAACAGGCTGCTGTTCCAGTGACTTTGAAATCAAGCGAGCTGGCCGCTTCTTGCCACCCTCTCGGTATATATATTTATTATTTAATATTTCACAACATAATTGTCTTTAGAGGTATCAAGGGACATTTACTAAACTGGGTAGCTAAGCTATCAAAGCAGTATTTTCTGCAAGCGTAGCTCTCTGCTTGGGCTAATTAGTCTTGCTGCAGTGATTATAAAGCATGGCTACTTAGAGCAATGCAGCTCTTGGTGTCTTTGGGCTAATAATGTTGAATAAACATGTCCTGTATTGGTATGTAACTCCTAGAACAAGAATGCCATGGTTTTTATTGGCTCCGTTAAATAACTTTACAAGCAGAAAGTCACCTTTTTCTGCACATGTGACTTAATCCCAGACAGCAGGATAGCCAGCCTTGCCAAGTGAATTTCCCGTGTATGTGTATGGTTATCTTCAGATGCGGACACTGCCATCTCTTCTAGTGGAGGCAGGACTTACTGGCTATAATTGGATAAAAACCCACCACAACAATCAACTCTCTTGAGAAATGTGCAGATCTTCAGAGTGGAGAGTGCAAAGCATTGCCAGTAATACATCCTCAGCATCCCCTCAGTAGAATCATGCCAGAGTCTGCATACTAAACAATATAATTTTTTAGCAAAAGTAATGTCAAAAAATATTCAGTTTGCCTAGCTTTACAGTTTAGGTGACAGGCAATTCATCAGTACATTTTTCTGCTTCAGTCTAAATTGCTGTTATGTTCTTGCTGACTTTTTGTCTTCTTACTGACTTTTTGTCCAGTCTCAGCTCACTGGTGAAAAATCCTGTTGTTTGTCAGAAGAAGTGCTTGCTATAGATGAGAAAAGCCAGGGCAGCTTTTACAGTAAGGTGACAGCGCTTGTTTCTCTGCTGGCTAGATTTCAGGGCAGTAGTGATATGGGGCCTGAGCTGAAGGGGCTTTGGCATGGATCAATTGTCCTCAGTAGATCTCCTTGATGGAAACGTACAGGTGTTCAGCTCACACAAGGGAATGCAGTCAGGGATTTATCAATGTAATAGTGGTTTCAGTCAATTGCATGTGTTTTAGTGCTGGCTGAAAGTCGGAAATCATTGGGACAACGTGAGGAGGGAAAAAAGGTTTAAATCTTTAGTGGAATAAATTTCCAGTCTTTCTGGTCTTTTTATTTTATAATGTCATCTTCAAAGTACTGTTTTCTGTTAAGAACAGGCATAGGATTAATTTGTGGTGTGAAGATTTTAGTGGGTTTCTTACAATGTTTTAATGATACCTGTGAGTACTTTTCTGAGTAGTGTCTCACTAAGCACTGAGGCCCCTTCCATAACCAGAGGAATTTAAAAATTACTCTCTCATGTTGTTTTGATGCACAGTTACATTCACTGAGGTCACAGAGATTGCCTCCCCCTCCTTCCTCCTCTGAGGCTCTGTGTGTTTCGATGAGTCACTGGGTGACAGGGTGGGAGGCCAGCTCTTGACAGCCACCTGGTTTTGGTGCATTTTGGGGAACAGGGCAGCAGTTTCCAGAGTGATGCAGAGTGGCTGAGCACTGGGATGAAAACCAGTTACTGAGCAGGGACTATCTGGATCAAAAGCACTGCTTTGTCCCGGGGTGACTGTATTTTACCTCTGAATTTTGACGCTTTTAGGGGTTTTCCCTAAAAAGAAGAACTCTTTAATATCTTCTTGTAGTGGTTTGCCATCAGCAAAGGAGAGGTGTTGCTCAGTTGTGTGGTGTGCTGTGGTTTCACAATGTTTCCCTCTGGGGATCCCTTTCTGCCCTCACCTGTGGTTATGTTGCCCTTAGAGGCAGCTGATCTTTCTTGCTGGCCTTTCTTCCATGTGCCAGAGCATGTTTTTGGCTTTCAGGCATCAGATTGTTTTTTCAGAGTTTTGAGGGTTTTTTGCTTGGCTTGGTTTCCTCCTACTGCCTCAAATGTATGGTGAGAGCACCGAAGTAATGTTTTGCAATCTTACCATACAGCTGGTGGAGTTGAGAGAGACTGAACATCTTATATGGTAGTGGAGTTACTGTGTTTCTTCTCAGAGATATCCTATCCTCCTGCCCATAGTTTCAGCAAGACTTTGGTCTGTCCTGGCATGTGTGCCATTTACCTGATTTGGAGGATGTACAGGCATTGAAGTGATCCTTTCGTGCAGGCCCAGTTCTAGAGCAGATTGGAAATATTGACGCTTCTGTGTCAGCCTTGGTGCTGCATCCAGCTTTAACAGTGGCCAACAGAAATGGGACAGATGGCAGAAATTAGGCAGAACTCTCTGATGCCTGACCTAGTCTGCTGCACAGGGTAGGACACCATACTGCCTGTCAGCAGAACCCTCCTCGGAGGGCTCCCAAAACACACATGCTGGCTGGGGATGGGGGGACTCATGTGCTGTGGGCAACAGGGACTTTTGAATGGTTGGGAGGAGCCAAGGTCCTTGGGCTCTGCCTGTACCCATTTTACTGCCTGAAGGGTGTGCATGGATCAGAGTAGGTTCTTTAATCCAAATCTCCTCGCAGATTTCCATGGGGAGAATGAAAACTGGGGGGGGAAGGACTGCAGCTTGAGCCAGAGCCACCCAGGACCGAGTAGAGCTTCCTTTCATCCTTAGCAGCCAGGCTGATGGTGTTTCCAGCCTGCTGTCCCACTTGTCAGAAGGTTACATCCAATGAACCCAGAAAATAAATCCTTTTGAATTTAACCAGTCATCAGTAATCACATAGCCAAATTTATTTTACAGCTGTGGTACTCTAAAAAGCACTGATTTTTGTAATGGCAGAGACCCAGGGCTGTCAGCATGGAAGGGACCCAGGAGTAGCTGCCAGTCATCAGTGATGTTTGCCCATCTGCTGTGCAGATACCACAGGGAGTTCCATGGTGCTTAGATAAGTGATAAGTGAAGTCCACACAATGCCTCTCCAGCAATGCAGCAGTCCTGGTCATGCATCCCCATAGAGCCCTGGGTTCCAGACATGGCCTTGTTCCATTGTGTGCATCACGAGTTATCTCTTGTCTTTGAATGGGGGTTTGTGACCCCCATTGTCCTTTTAATAAATAATGGAAAAGCAACTTTGAAAGAGAAAGTTGAGTCCAGCTCCCCAGCAAGCAAATGATGCATTTCCCAGGATCCTCCTTGCCAGGGACATTGCAAGTTCCTCCTAAAACTCTCTCTGCATGAACTTCAAAAGGAGAGAGCCATCATTTGAGAAAATGATGGACAAAAGCACTGGCATCCTGAGAGTGCAGCCTGATGGTACGCCTATTATCAGCTGCTAAGCTAAGTGTGTTTATTTCAGCACAAAGACACTAGTGACTAAGCTTGAAATATTTTGAAATTGGTGCTGAAATGACCTTGAGGTCATCCTGAAAGTCTCACAGCTAAACAGATTAGACAGACACGGGGGATGAGCAGTACATGAAAGCTCAGGGCTCAAACTTCCTGTCAGAGAGATGAACAAGGTACCTTGTAACAACAAGTGGAGAGAGTAAGGTTGAAATGCCAAAGAATTTTAATTGTCTGAATCTTTTCAGGTGTGAGATAAGCTAAATTCAGGGTGAAGTGAAAGTGAAATACAGTCAGGAGCCAGCAGCATAAGACTAGTAGAACAATTGATCCTGAAAGCAGCAAGCCACGCATTAAATATTCCTGGGTTTATCAAAGGATATTTCAACATGATGCATATTGAAAGTAGGCAGTTATCAACATATGATTCCTTATATGCCATTTAACTTCTCAATCCTTCCTTTTGGTGAAAATAAAACAGCATCTCCATGCTCCAGTGAAACCTGTGCCAGCCTCTGCGGGCACAGTCAGAGGTATCGCTTTTGAGAGGGACTGGTTTTGTTTAAGGCACTATCCCATGGCAGGGAGCTCGGGGCAGGGACAGAAGCCACTGCCACTCTGCTCTGCGCTGTGGGGCAGTCCCAGTGCTGTTTCTTTTACTGGTGTGACTGCAGCAAGAACGTGCATTTCCCAGCTGCACCGGGACATTTCCCAGCACAGGCTGGGGAAGTGAGCTTTTCCTGCATCTTGCCTTCCCAATTGTATGATGAGAAAGTGCTTCCTCATCTCAAAGAGACACGGGGAGAAGTCCATTCCAGAAGTGGGCAGGGAGAATCTGAGAGCAGCAGAGGAAGAAATGGGCTGTGTTTGCATGAACCATTCCCTCAGTGGCTGCAGGAGCACCTGGTTACTCCTCGTTTTTGCTAATTTTCTTTTACATTTCTGCCAGGAGCTTAAAGAGAGTCATGGAGAACTAAAAATAGTTGAAATGCTCACCTCTTCTCTAACAAAAGTAATTAAATCACCCCTGTCCTGCCTCAAAGTGCTCTTGGTGTCAGCAGCTCTTCTTCAGGGACTCATGTAATGCCAACAGCCAAATTATAAATCCTTTATAAAGGGGTTTATCCCTTTGCTGAATGAGCTTGCAGCACAAGCCCACACATAGCATGCTGGCTGTGGCACCTTCACTAAAGGTCTGTTGCCATCAATCTTAACCTGCTAATGTCACGGTGTTAAAAATACACTGGTGCAGAATGGCTGGTAAATGCTTTTTTTGTCACCATGGAAGAATGACATTGTGGCAGCAATCCAAACCTCATCCCTTCTGTCAGAATGGCTGCTGCTCATGCACCAGGCCAAGGCCTTCACCCAAAGAAGCATTTCCTCATTGCATGGTCCCATGTGTGTGTTTTTCCTCACCACTGTTAGCTTGTCTTTAAGGAGACACATTGCATGCAGGTGGAAAGTCACTTGGATGCCTGCCCATTGCACTGTACTGGAGCCCTCGCTACCACGTAATTTAAATCCAAAGTTAAATGGTTTTGTTTGTTTTTCATTTTTAGGAGTGCCAAATCCCAGTGTTGTATTTCAATCAGTGGGAGATTTTCAAGAGTACTTCTTGCTGCATTAGGCTTGCTGTTAACTTGCTTAGGACCACCCTTGACAAAGGTGCTGCAAATCTCAGGTACTCCCATGCCTCTCCTGTCCCTCCTCAGAAACTGTGACTCTAGAGCTGCTGATGAGCATGCCAGGCTTGCCTGTGGACAGGCAGGCACACAGGTGGGGTTATCATTCAAATACACACCCTGGGTTATGAGGCGCAAAGATTGCATGTAGTGGAGTTATCATGCAAATACACACCCTGGGTTATAAGCCACAAAGATTACATGTCCCAGATTAGATACTTTCTATTTTGAACTCTGCGTCCTGTTTTGGTTTCAGCAAAATCAGAAAAATCAGAGTGGGATGCTTTCAGGTTTGTCAGGTTTTCTTCCATGTCCTATCCAATGTCTGCATTGGTGCAAGGGTGGGCTGGTGCCCTGGGTCACCTCTGACGTCCAGGTTACGTGGTTGTCCCTAGCATGGATTAGAAGAGAATGGGGGACAAGTGAGTGTGATGGGGCCGTGTGCTTCTGGCTCCTGCACTGCTCCAGTAAACACAGAGCTGAGCAACGCCCACAGTTTAACCACAAAGCTCCTGCACATGCAAACCGGGGCTCGTTCCTTGAGAAAATACACTTCCCTGTCCTCCACCTGCCCTGCTGCCCGAGACCTGGGCAGGGCACTAAGGGCCGCTGGTGATGAAATGCTGATCTGGCTCAATTCACTGGCAAAACTTTGGAGCTTCCCTGGAGCATCTCCATTTCGCAAGGTGCTCCACTAGGACAGTTCCCAGTGCAGCCTGGGGAAGTGAGCTTTTCCTGCATCTTGCCTCTCAATTATATGACAAGAAAGTGCTTCCTCACCTCAAAGAGACACTGGGACAAGTCCATCCCAGAAACAGGCAGGGAGAAGCTGAGAGCAGAAGAGGACGAAACGGGCAGCAGTTGTTTCCCAGCCTGAGGGTGCCCTCTGGCGTATGCAGGAGACTATAAAGATTGCAGTTCCTTGAAGTGGGTTTACTTGGCTTCCTGCTTTTCCTAAAGCCTTGCAGCCAGCATGGTTCTTCGCTGAAGGCTGCCGCCTAGGTGCATACCATAAAGCACCAAGACGTGACCCCAGACCAGTCCCGTGCGTTGCTCACATTTATACGCCTAGCAGCTGACAATCACTTTTTAAATGATGTTGGCCACATTCAGCATGTCAGGCAGGAGGCTTCTGGACCCCAGTGTCTCAGACCCAATTTCCTTCCAGCAGTGCCTGGTAGGTGTCCAAAACCAGCCTGCAGCAGGTCCTGCTCCAGATGTGCCCAGGCAGTGCTGCTCCCCCTGCCCTGGGCACTGTCTCCTGGCACACGCTTGGGGCTCCAAGAATGCAGAACCATTCTAGTGCCAGGCTTGCATTTCAAACCCTGGGCTCAATAAGGAAACCAGGCTGCAAAGATGTAGGAGCAGTTTTATATAAACAAACAAAACTTAGCCCTTTTTCTTGGGGGAAGGCAGGGGGTTTAGGAGTGGTGGCAGCATGAGGAAACATTGCCGTGATTACATGGAACTGAAAACAGACGGTGAATGAGAGGCATAAACACAAAAGCTGTAGTAAATACAAATCTTCTCCATATGTAGAGTCCTTTCTTGAAAAAACTTTGTCATCTTGTCTCGATTATGACATGCAGATTTTATAAAAAAATTTTTTAAAATAGTTTCAAAGCTTTTTGTTGGCAGCTGCAGTAACAAATGTGCTGGTAGGAAGCAGAGAAGCCTGTTGAGTGGTCTGGTGGGGCAGAGTGGGTGCCTTGTCTGGCAGCTTCTGCTCATAGCAAAACAGCAAGGTTGTGACATTTTGAGGAATTCAGTCAAATGTGGGTCACTCTCTCTATGCCCTTTCTTCTTTCCTCCTTGCTCCTTTCCTAGGGTGTTTTCCAGCATGAGTCAGTGTATCCTCATTCATCTCAGAGTTATAACACATGTGGTAATCTGCCAGGAGGTGGTCCAGGCTTGCAAAGCTACCACCTCCTACCCAGAGGTGGGACTTTTGTCCAGATCTGCCAACTGGCATTCATCAGCAACCACCAGTGGAAGAGGGTTTGGTGGGCTGGAGTCTGGGAAGAGCCATGCTGGGGTTGGGTGCTCTTTTCCAGCTCTGTGACAGCTGTTCTTGGATGTCTTCATTGTTGTTTGCTTCTCAGCAGCCAGGTTTTGCTCACATTTTCTCCCTGCTCTCTGCTGATCTTCTTATCTCTGTGGTTTTTTTCCCTTAGGTCGAAAGCTGAGAGGAAAAGCCTTTTATTTTGTCAATGGAAAGGTGTTCTGTGAAGAAGACTTCCTGGTAAGCACCCAGTTGACTCTTGTAATGAGACATCTCAGGTGTGCCTGCAGACACACGGCCTTTCTGCCTGTCAGCTTTGCCTGTGTTTCACACACTTCTGGTCCAGCATCCTGCCTGGCCCTTCTGCTCCAACATCTACCCAGGGCCAGCCCCAGCCACGGTGGCTGCCCACATGTGGTGCTGGAAGTAGTTGAGTGAGAGGCCATGGTTTTGTGGCACAAAGCCCCTAGCTGAAGCCATAACCTGTTGTGATGTCTCCTTCAAAGCGTTGTCTCCATGGCCATACTGTGGAGGCAGGAGTGAGATGAACAGCTACAGAAGAATGAATGGGTGAATTTCCCTTTTCACCTAATGGATATCTTAATGGATATCTTTCTGTTGCCCTCAATGGATTTTGTGTGAGTGTACCTAAGCATGAAGCAACCCCACAGCCCTCTCCTTGGCTGGTGCAGATAAAAAGCCGTACACCCTTCTTCCCCTCAGTCCTGGTAGATTAAGCCTTCCTTGAGACTTGAAAAAGCCATTTTTGCCTACTTATTGGTGAAGCCTAGTGATTTCTGTCAGACAGAGGTAAGTTCATCTTCTTTCTTCTCATCGGTGTGTTCTACACAGGCTGAAAATAAAAAGAATTATTAAATGCACCTAAAATATTTCATTTTCCAAGTTTGCATTTCCATCATGTGGACAGATGATGTGCTGTGCCCAAGGTGCATGTCATGGACGTGACAGACAGTTCCTTACCGAGAGATCTCAGCAAAAACAGCAAACAAGTTGCTCTGGGCCAGACTTGATTGCTATCCTAACGAGGAACTGGGACAATACCACTGACCTCAGAGAAGCTTCAACAGAATTATAACCATGTAACCAAAGAAAAACTTGGCTTTCCAGGCCTGTATATACAGATATTGTGACATGAATATGTGATAAACACAAGTAGGTTCCTGCCTTGTAGATTCATGTGGTTAAATAAGTATGTAATAAGTCTTACTAGTAACTGCCTTATTTGCATGTGCATTTATGGGATTTATTTTTATACTTAAATTGAAGTTAAATTTTGGACTTGGAAGTTACAGGAACTTGTACTCTTTCTGAAACTGGGCAGTCTGGTGTCTTCATTTATATCCTCTGGAAATCCATCCCCACCTTTATATAATGAAAAAAAGCATTGGAAAGTTTAGCTTTTCTGTGTAAGGAGCACAGAAAAAGGACCAATAACGAATATGCAAATAACACTCCACAGTACATTGTTGTTTATGCTTGAGTGGCCTTGTGAAATTTTAAGTGAATTCTTTTCTGTCCTTGCAGTATTCTGGTTTCCAGCAGTCAGCTGACAGGTGTTTCATTTGTGGTCATTTAATAATGGACATGGTAAGTGATAATTGCTTAAGGAGAAAAAACTCTCACAGCTTTTTAGAAGAATGCATCAAAAGCAAATTATGTTCATATCCAATACTGTCTGTTGCCATCTGGTAGTTTGCCTAGTGTGAGACTGGTATCAGAAAGAAAATCCACTGAGCCTTTTGTTGATGTGTTGTACATGGGGCAGAGACACTGCTGTGCCTGTTTTCAGTGGGTGTTGAAAAGCAGAGCCTCCAGCTCTTTCATGCCTTTTTGGGCTTCCCTGGACAGCATGTTTGTAGTCCTGTTGATGCTTCCTGCTCAGCAGTGCCGTGGCTCTGCAGTGCTCCCTTGCTGTGAGTCATCAGTGCAGCCCTCTCAGCCTCTCTTTCCTGCACTCAAGCTGTGGCTTCCCATGTGTCTTCTGGATGAAGTCACTTCCTTGTCATTTTCTGTGGATACTGATACTCTGGGGAGCAGGTTTGACCCAGAGTGTGTGATCCAGACGTCAGTTCAGATCTGTGAAGCAGGATTAGCCTACAGCAGGTACCATCCATTCCAGATGTGCATGGGGTGGGGGACGCTCAGGGGGTCAGCATTCAGTTATAGGATGTTCAGAGGGAGACCAGTATAGCTGGTGGTGTAAGACTACAGCTGAGGCAAAGAAATTAGGAATTTCTGGTTCACAGCATACCTCCCAGCATTTTCTAATGCTTATCATTAATTATCTTTGTTTGCCTGCTTACACTGGAAAGCATTACAATTGGAAATCTGTTTCCTACTCAGAAGTCTGATCCTTCTACTGAGGGACCATGGTATTTCAGGTAGTGAATTGCAGCTGTTGAGTTCAACACAGTTTCCATAGTCTGTGCTAATTAGAAAGCCAGGCTAGCGAGTACAAAGCCCTTCAATATCTAAGGAATTATGAAAACCTAGCAATAATATTACTTTCAATTTCTCATGGAGAATATAAAAGTGTATTTCCTTTGTTCGGCTGGTACATCTTGCCTTGTGATCTTGATAAGTATTCTCTACCTGTTGACTTCAGAAATTATTTTCTCTCCTTTAAATTCTGTCACTTCTATCCTTTGTCATGCTAAACACCTTGACTGAGTCTCTAAATTGTTTTCTTACCCATGCTAATAATTAATATCTCTGGAACCAGGTGCTATATATTGATTCCAGCTGCCCTTTCCATCCTTGTTAACTGATTTTTCAGATGAGATGGGAGAAAAAGACACAGCCCTGCTGATGAATATGCAGCATTATTTGGTGTAAAGCTGTGTGTTTACTATTTTCACCTTTATTGGCTCTTCATGTGCATTTTTCCTCTCTCTTGCTCTGTTGCAGATCCTGCAGGCTCTAGGGAAATCATATCATCCGGGCTGCTTCCGATGCGTCATCTGCAACGAGTGTCTGGACGGTGTGCCATTCACTGTAGACTCTGAAAACAAAATCTACTGTGTCAGAGATTACCACAAGTAAGGGCAAAATAAACAGCAGAGATGTTCCAAGCAACAAGCCTCTAATTTAGCTTTTCAGCTAGTTAGGAGTGCAGATTAGTAAAATAGCGACAAGGTTGGAAGTTTGAGGATGGGGCTAGACCCTAGAAATTCCTCCTCTCTCCTCTTATCCAGCTGTTGACTCCAGTGTAACTCTGATGAAGTCAAATAACCTCTGGGCTTCAGCTGCCCCTTCTGCAAAGCAGAGACAGTGAGAAATAGTGCTCCTGAAGTGTTCAGTGATGTACAAAATTAGTCTGCTTCAAGGTAAGCCTGTGAATGCCTGTGGAAAACAATGTGATTTACTTTTTGAGTAGTTCAAGGGCTGAATTTGACTTTTAAAGAACCGCCACTGAAGCTGCAAAGCAAAACTTTTACCCAGTTCTAAATTAAACAACTGATAAATCCACTTTAAAAATCACTTCTTATTTAGACAGTAAAATAAAATGGCTGTGCTCTTGGCTGGTAGTTACAATATTAGAGCTGCACACATTTTGTGTGTCCTTCTGGCTTGCTTTGGTCCTTGCTCCATTTTTTGAGCAGGGAGAGTATTAAGTGTTGCTCAGGCAGCCCTTGGAACTCTTCTGGGTTGTGCCAGGATTAGAGTTGTTACAATCCTGTTGCCAAGATTAGTGCACTTGTATGCCATGGTTATTCTGAAATAATGCATGTTTCCTTGCAATTTAATTTAATTAATTATTGTGTTATAAGGCCTTAAGAAGCTGTACAGTCATGTAGTATTTTCTCAGAAGTTTCCTGCCCTGAGGCTGCCACTTCTTTCAATGTATTTTCCTGGGGACAGTCCTGCTCAGTTCCTCCTCATTTTCTTTTCCAAATCTCTCAGTAGCAGCCAAGAATTTTATAGGGAATCTTGTATTTTTTCTGGCACTAAGTGTAAAATATAAGGTCTCTTTTTGCCTGATTGAGCAATGTGTGCCAAATATTACTTAAAATCAAAGCTAAAATGAATTTATGATCTCGAGAAGCAAAGCTTTCCTGTGGGTAAGTTATTTACAGCTGCAGCTTTTTGTGTTATCACTGAGAACATACAGGCCTCTCTTTTTATGCTGATCCATAACTTGCCTTCAATTTCTCATTGCTCTTCCAGAGTTTTAGCTCCAAAGTGTGCAGCGTGTGGACTTCCCATTCTGCCCTCCGAGGTGAGAGCCTTTTATTCCATATCCCCTCAGGGGAGGAGTGTCAGGCCTTGCTCTCTTTCACACTTGACCCTGTGTCAAGAGGAACGTGCTTGTGGATGGGGAGAGATGGTTGCTTTCTCTGGAGTGCAACCCTTTGATCTAAGCTCATGCACTGTTCTTGAGATGTGACCTTTCTTTTGTTCAATAATGAAGCTTCTTCCTTGGCCAGGCTGCTTTTTTCATCGCCTGCAGGATTATGCTGCTGCTAGTTCTATGTTCAGGAGAATTTTCCTTTATGTCAATAGATGCTGGTGGTACTCGTGTCGTACTCGGACACAAAAGGAACCACGCAGACTCAGCTTGTTCAGGCAGAAAGAAGCTAGGGAAAGAAGCCCCCGCAGTTTATTTTACTTCATATATATATATGTTTCTAGGAATGACCATGGATTGGAGGATGAGGTTACCACCTCTCCAACCACACTGGTCAAACGAAAAGACCGTCAAATGAAAAGACCGTCAAACTTCTCCGCCTCAGGAGAAAGAATGAAAACAAAAAGGAACAGTTAGCCAAACATAACTGTGTTTACAGAAAGTGCATGAGAACTCTATCACAGAAATGAAAACATCAAAAGACTGCAAATCTCAGGGCGACACTCATGGATGTAACTCATTTTAATACTTGGAGGAGATGAATCTTGGGCAAAACTGATTTAAAATGCTGAAAAATGTGATCTATTGAAATTACTGAGTTGTTAATTTGTGATTTCTGATAGATGTTACTGTTAAACAGAGAACATTTTTACATTTCTGGTGTCACATTTTAGAGGATATCTGCAGTCAGTTGATGATAAAGTTTTACTGTAAAAATAACTGCAAGTGGCAGGATTTATTTGCGGTCTCCAAGCAGCTGCCCAAATGCATTTCCTCAACATTCATTCTGTTGCAGGAAACAATCTACAGAGTGCATGTGTCTGATTCTGCTGTAATCCTTTGTAATTTCTGCTTTGCTCAAATATGCACAGGGGTCTGATGAGACCATTCGGGTTGTGTCCATGGACAAGGATTACCATGTGGAATGTTATCACTGTGAGGTAGGTCAGCAGCTTTCTCAGGGAGTGGGCACTTAATAGTCATAACTGCTATTATTTTTAAGATGGAAATAAATCTCCCACCTTCCAGCAGCAGTAGATGAGCAATTCAAACCTTGCAGCATGAGACTCTTTCTGTCAGTGACTGAGAAATTTCCAGATTGAGGACAAAAGTTTTTGCAGCAACATGTTTCAGCTGTAATTTCATTTGCTGTCCATAAAGTTGTGGGCAGCAAGTAATTACTGCTTTTCAAACTTGGCAGTTTATTCATTAATGAAGGAAGCATGGTGACTTAGTAAGGCCTATTGCTGCCTTTCAGAAGCCTCAAGCTCTGGATCGCATTAGTGTATCTGATTTCCAAGTCAGATTGTTGAAAAATGCTAAGGTGGTGACTGATCCTGTGCGGTGTAAGTTACCTTCACTCTCATGGGAAATGAACGTGTCATTGGGGCTGGAGAAAGGATATGGCTGCATAACAAAAAAATTCCACAAGATGCCAGCTCTTAAAAACCATTTGGTCTCCTTGCAGAGCTTCTCAGAAAGCCTCTATACTTCTGCATTGTGAATTAAAATAAATAGTTGTCTTTTCTCACTGTGCTTATTATGCAGTGAAAAGAGGCCCTGACTCCACAAGCTGATTTCACATCAGTACAACTGTAATGTGAAGAGGTGAATCTTACCTGACAGTGTAAGGAGACACGAGCATGTTTAAAATACAGAGGGTTGCACCTTACCACAAGATAAAGCTTATTCAATAAAACTGCTTCAAACAAATTTTTACTAGGCTGCCCATCAAAATGCCTATGTCAGACGTTTTTCTTCTCATGACACACGCTGGACCTATTAGGAAGGAGCTGTTGGCTGGGTGTCTTCTGTCCTTGTCACAAAATCACTTTCCTGGAAGCCAGACCCCAGTTGACACAGGAAGATGAACACAAGCCCTAATCATTCGCACGGCCTCTCTTTGCAGGACTGTGGGATGGAACTGAACGACGAAGACGGGCATCGCTGCTACCCACTGGATGAACATTTGCTTTGTCACTCCTGTCACCTGAAACACATAGAGAATGGCACAACCCCAGCAGCTGCCTACCAGCACCACTACTAGTCAGCATGGCCAGCGTTGGAAGGCCAGGACAGAAGACTTGTTACATGATCTCCCTCTCCCCACCTTCAGCTGATTTCCTGTGCATGTTTTTTGACAGTCGGCAACGTTCCTGTAAAAGGATCTGAGAGATTTTTGCTGGATTCACAACATTTGTATGCTTGTGGGTTTCAGCTGCATCAAACCATGTCTACTTGACCAAGAATGTGGCATGTTACTTAAAACAATCAGTTTACTTTTACGTGCCTTTTTCTGCCGCCTGGAGATTCCTCTGGGCTCATTTTGGAAGTGAAAGCACAATTTGCTCTCGTGCCTATGAACTCGGATTGTGCCATCCGCAATTAAAAAGCTGGAGGCTGGCTTGCCTGCCTGCCTGCCGGGGACATCCCGTCAGTCTACTGTTTCCTGAAAGCACATTTCATCAGGTTCCCTGACGGACACCAACCTATTAGTACCAGTTTTTCAGACACACTCTTTTTACTAATTCTTTAGGAAAAGAAAAGAAAGGGGTCTGTGCAAAATGGCACACTTGAACCTTTCAGTTAATTCCCTGAACCCCAGTATCAAGTCTGGCTGTAAAAGCACCAACTCTCCAAGCACAACCAGGCAATGCTGTCTGGCAACTGGAGGCCAACATCCCATTTCAAACAGAACAAAAAACTGGAACAAGCTAGGCTAAGCTACTGCAATGACTTGGGGCCCAGGCTTGTGTGTCAGCATGACACACAGGGGCCAGTCTGCTGTGTCAGAGTCTGCATAGTGGCTCATATTTGGAAAGGAAAGGTCGGGATGCTGAAAGTGTGGACATGGGGGAAATCCATCCTCATTCTTGCTTGCAGACCTCGCTTTGGAAAAAAGCTCTCCATACACAGACAGTTGCCTGAGTTTTCCAGTTTGTCCTCACAGCTCAGCCCTCAGCCTGGCTATTCCTTTTCACAGTGTTTACCCAGCACAAAGCCATTTCATAGTGGTGCTTATTTAGAGCTCGGGGAGCGAACTCGAGATTGTTATGAAGGCTTTGTTACACAGGGATTTAGAGCCCAGCTTCACAACCTGAACTCATATGAGTATGTTGGCATAAACAGATTTGCTCCCATGAATAATAACAGCTTATCTGAGCAAGGGGTTAGAGAGTTTGGCCCTTACTTTCCGTTCTGCTGGGAAAGCAGGAAGGCAGATTGTTTCTTTTCTTGACCTCCCCCTGCTTTATAGTCAAAGAAATCTGTTCCCCCCGTATGTGTTACATGTATGATAGGTATGCCTGCAGTGCATGTTCTGTACCTACCAAAGCTGTCCAGCCCCTCATGTACTGGTACTTTTGTTTAACAAAAAGCTCTTAATTTAAAGCCTCGGATGCAGCTGGGTATCTTAACTACTCTCCATTATTTTGTGTGGAAAATTAGTTAAATCCTCATGTATCTATGCTGAAGATGTAAACTTGGTTCTGACTGGCAAAGGATGGGATGACATTCTTGAAGATCTTTTTAGTGAGGAAACTACAAATAATTAGCTGAGCCATGGCACTGGGACTCCCAAAACGTGCCCATGCTGAAAACCCGTTACAGTTCAACTAAACCTCTTTTCCAGTAGCACGGATGTAGCTTGAACTTCACTTGATGTAGTCAGACAGCAACGTGTACCCATCTGGAGCGGCACAGGTGTCAGGCAGCAGCAAGTTGCCTGTCTCTGCCTGTGCTAATAAATCATCTTGCCTTTGCTGAAATGTGAAACTGCCCCAGCCCCAGGAGCTTGGTGGGCTTGACATGGAGTTTCATGGTGCCAGCTGACCATCCAGCCCTCTGCCCCATTCAGCCACAAGTGCCTTCCCCTGTTTCTGCTGCTCTTCAGGATGGGGATGGCAGCTCAGGGCTGGAGGCTGGTCCTGCCTGGAAGCCATCCAGAGCTTTGGTGTAGCTTGGCTCTGCGGCACCATTTTTCCTGCGGACATGCATCCCTTCAGTGAGTGACTGAAAGCTCAAGGGAGGGCACTCTACCACCGTGAAATATATCTTCTGAGAGTTTTACCTGTAACTTTAGAGGAGGTGATATTGACCCCAAATATGTGAGCCCTCCTAGAGCCTTAAATTTAGCCTCCAAATGCTGGTTAGGAAAGGGATGGGAGCTGACACAAAACGTAAGCAGTGCTGCATCCAAGCAAGATGGATTGAGGGCAACAACAGCCAGGGCAGATCCCGTAGTGCCCTCACCCCAGTGTACAACATCAGCTTGTGTCCTGCAGCACAGCTAGGCTGGAGTGGGGAGAGGGTGTTCAAGGTGTGACTGTGATCTTAGGACTGTCTGAAGGGGCTGAGGTGGAAAATAACACTAGCTCACAATCCCTAGTAAATAATTCAGATAGTCCTGAGCAGATGGTTCTCCACCCTGAGCTGCTTTTGGCAGCAAAGGCAATGAGATATCAAAGTGGTTTTTGGAATTGAGCTGGAAACACCAGCCTTGGTCACCTGTTGCTGTCTCTGAGACACCAGCTGCTATGTAGCTCATGCTTTTGCTACCTCTTGATTTTTTAGAGCAAGCCCTTGTGCACACTTTTTGGCCTTCATTTTGTAAAGATCTGGAAACACTAGTGGGACTAGTATTTTCTTTTTAAACTGCAGTTTAAACTTCTGTCTCACCCCTGCAGCCTTCCCCACAACCTCAAAATAAGCAAGAGAGATGGAGATGGGGAGAAGGACAATTTTCCTTCTTGGAAAGCCTCAAGCAGGCAGTTTGTGGCAAGCTGTCTTGCAGAAGCCCTCTTTGCATCACCAGAAAGTTTGGCCTCTGCTCCCACACAGTGTCTTCTTACTCCTGTCAGCCACCCTGTATCCCTCAGTGCTGGGGAAATGAAGGCTGCCCTACTTCCAGTTTTGAGGTCTCCTATAAATTATTAAATGCCAACACTCTCCTTTCCTGTATTTACAAAGAGCTGGAAATGACAGTGTGAAGCTCTTGAAAAAGGAGCCTGTGAGCTTGTGGTTTTGAAGCTAAAGCATCTACTGCACTGCCCTGCACCCCTGTGTGTGCTAACTTGCACTGCTTCTATCTCTGGGAGTTTGAATTCGTTTAAGCTCAGTATTGTTTCCCCCAGGCTGTGAGTGCCTGAGTCCCTGTTGATTTTCCCCAGCTTGTCTCCAGCTCTGCAGCTGCGTGACAGCGGGTCTGCAACAGGGGGAGGCAGGGGCATCCTGCCCAGGGGAACCTTCTCCTCCTTTTGACCCTCCACCAGCCATCTGTGGAGCTGCAAGCCCTCACTGCCTGCCTTCGGGGAAAAATAGCTCTGGAGCTGGAGATGTGAGGCTTTTCATCCTCTGCAGAGGAATTTCAAAAATCATGTTAAATTCCACCTATCTGCTGGCTGATACTCGTTGGGTTTTGCTGTTCACATGAACCTTGTTGCCTTTTAATTTATTAAGATGCTATGAAGACGTGCTATGAAAAGTTAGTCTTGATTCCTCCCCCAGCAAGTTCTTCTGACTGGTTTTAGAGCAAGGAACCCTTGGAAGTCTCATTGTGCTGTTAATGAGTAACTCTCATGCAAATAGTTACTCAAGTGAATTCCCTGAAGCCTGCTTTCAGGAATCAGAGCTTAAAAGATTTTTTCATTCAGATCATGCTGTTAAATTTCTATTGCTTAGAATACAGAAACTCATTTAAATAGGGATTTTTGCATAAGAGCCAGGAGAAAGCCCCAGCTACAGAAGCAGCAGACATTTCTTGTGTCATTTAAAGTGTAAGAAACACCTGTGATCAAAGCAATTTAGGAAACTGCCTTGATGTTAAAACACAAGGAACAGCAGTTTCAAACACTCTAGTGAGGAGCATTTGAAAAGACTTGTGGCTCTTCAGTTTCTGAACTTCATTTGGGGGCTTTTAAAACGTTTTCCCAGTCTTTCAAGGTTTAAATGCTTTTTTTTTGGTAGATCTTTTTACTGTGAAGTGAATAGCTGCTTAGTCTGGAAATGGTGGAGTTTCATCGGCAATCAGGTGTGATGTGGCAGCCTTGAAAGGCAGAAACTGGGCTTCCAAGGGCTGGCATCGGTCTGGCTGGCCATTCCAAAGAAAGGATTATCTTTGGTTTTGGAAAAAAAGTCCCATGTGGGCCTTGACTGCTTGCTATGTGCTCACTTTTGGGGTGGTGTGTGCAGTTGTGTCTATGCACATGGACGTGTGGCACGTGCTGCCTGTGAGACACCTGCCTTTCACACCTCTGTGCCCATGCCAAGTGCTTGTAGTTGCATTTTAAGCTACTTTCTGTTCATGAATGTAAGGACAAGTTGACCCAGGCTTCATCGCTGGGAAATACCCCTGGAGTCAGTACCTGCGGGCAGGGAAGGGCTATGACCAGATACACATCCCTTTCCCCCATCCTGTAAGTGCCTGTGCCACTGGGAGAAGCTGGGGAGGGGTTTGCATCTCTTGTCATCACACAGCATTTGTGCATTCATTTTCCTTTTCCATTTCTGTGTCCTGCTGCTCGCTGGCTGAAGTGGGCCTGGCTGTACTTACTGAAGCTGACTGGGCAGATATCTTCCTGTCACAAAACCCAGAGAGAGCCTGGAACTGCTCACCCACCCTTTTCCTAAGGAGAAGCAAAGCTTTCCTGAGCAATAAAAATCCTTACCCTGCTTTCTTCCAGAAAAGAAAGCCAGAAGCTGGTGTGACAATATGCATCTGCAACCCACTCAGATATGAAAGGAGATGGAAAGAAACTGTCCCCACGTGCAAATACGTGGCAAAGAGTCCTGTAAAGGCAGGAATGCCCTGTGGCCCTGGTAGAGGGATGACTGGGCTGCAGTTCCCAGCCCTGCTGGCACCAACCCTCGTCCCCACGCAGCAGGTCTGCGGTGCATGGCCAGGCAGGGACCCAGGCACACACACCCAGGCTCTGGCTTTCTGGATCTGGAAAGCAAATCCAGAGCCTGGCTAACAATACTGAATGGTACTAATTATTTTATGTTTCCTTCAAAGCTCAGCTCCAGGAGAGAGTATTTTAGGATTTGTGCTGGTGTAACTAACCTTAGCCTCCTGTGAACACAGCCCTCTTTTCTTCTGTGCTGTTAAGTATTTATAAAGAATGAAGACCGGTAGCAGAACGAAGCCACTGGCCTGTTGTGATTTCAGTGATTAAAGACAGTATCTTAAGCAACGCTCAGAGTCAAGTTTTTCCTAAATTTGCAATGATTGTCATTGCCCAGAGTCCATAGTGGGGGGAGTTACGCTGTAAAATGATGGTTTCCCAACTTCTTTGTCACTCCTGTCCCCCCACCTCCGTGGCTGAACTAGGGACTGGTGGGGAGAACCACCTCAGTGGAGTTCACTGGGAATTTCCAGTCCTTTGCAGGCAGCTGGTATTTGCTGCAGCTCCATCAGAGGCTGTCCTACTCTGGCATCCTTCTGGGGAGACCCAGGTCCCAGGCTGAGGAGCTGGGGAGGGATGTGCTACGTATCGGAGCAGGCTCTGATCCCAGCATGGGAGTCCCCTTTGCAGCGTTGGTGGGGATGGGTTCCTTAGAGGGTTTTGGGTAGTGTTCCCATGGCTCTGGGAGTCAGACACCTGCATGGTGCCCCTGCTGTCAGCTACCGGGATGCCTCACGCCTGAAGACTGGATGTTAGCCAAGCAGCACCACAGCAGCTTGGAGCTGTCAGCTAAAATGAAGAAAATAAATAGGAATAAATGAATATAGTTCCCCCTCCTTGAGGCAAGAAGCTGCTCAAACCTGGGGCATGACACCCAGGGAGCTGGATCCGATGGGAAACTGGTCAGAAGGTGCCCCAGGTTTGCTCCAGGTTTGGGCCAAACCCCATGGCCTGGGGGGTCAGAAAGGGTGCCCGGGTGGACGGCAGCTGTCCCTGAGGTGGGGGACTGCCAAGGGTGGGAAGCCGTATAACACCACCCAACCCTGGGAGGTTTGGAGCTCCCCACACTGGGGGCATGAAGGTGGCAGCGGTGGGCCTATGCCGAAGTGGGGGGGGCTGTAGGCAGCACCCTCGCCTCGCAGTGCAAGAGGAAAAAGAATAAAATAGGAGACGGGGAGAAAAAAAAGAGCAGCCGAGCCAGCCAGGAGTCGAACCTAGAATCTTCTGATCCGTAGTCAGACGCGTTATCCATTGCGCCACTGGCCCTGCTCGGTGAGCTCTCTTCACTCCCCATCACTTCACTGCAGCTCCCTCGCACTGGCTCAGCCAATGGCGGTGCCGCCGAGCCCGCCCGGCCCCGCCCCCGCCTGCCATAGGCGGTGCCCCGCCCTAGGCTCGCCACCGCGCCCGCGGAGGTTTGTCCTGAGCGGGGCCCCGTCGCTCCGGCCCAGGGACGCGTCAGGCGGCCAGGGAGGGAGAGGCCGGGTCGGAGCAGAGCTGGCGGCGGCCGGGGAGAGCCCGAGGGGACGGATGGCGACGGCGGCACCAGCGGGAACCACGGCAGCGGCGGCCTACGCCAGCCTGAAGCTGTGAGTGACCCGTTGGGACAGGGATGGGTGACGCGGCTCTGATACCTGCCGAAGGGGAGGGAAAGGGAAGGGAGGAGCCGCCGGTGGAGCGACGGTCGCCCGTCCCTTGCTGTCCCCTGCCCTCCTCCGGCCTGTCCTCTGCCCATTTCGGCTCCCTCGCTCACCCGGGTGACCGCGAAGGGCTTGGCCTGAGGCGGCAGCTGCGGGCGGGAGGAGGAGGAGGGAGGACTTTGGCCGCGGACACGGGTCCCCTGTCGCCGTCCATCCGATAGCGCTGCGGGCTGGCGGCTGCCGTGCCTGTGTCTCTTCCCTCCCGCGTGTCCAGGAGGTCAGTGCCTGCGGGGCTTCCCTCGGCGTGAAGAGCCAGGGCTGCCTGCTGGTCGTGGAGTTTCCCTCTGTGGAGACATTCCAAACCCACCTGGACGCATTCCTCTGTCACCTGCTCTGGGTGACTCTGCCTTGGCAGGGGGGTTGGACCAGATGATCTCCGGAGATCCCTTCCAACCCTGACAATTCTGCGACTCTGCCTTCCTGCTTGTAGGTGGCTGCTCTAGGGGCTCGGGCACTGTAAGGCTGTGTGTGCGCAGCGCCGCTTCCCAGCAGAAGATTCCCTAGGCACGCTTGTCCATCGGTCTCTCGTGACACAAATGGGCTTTTTTTTTGTGGTTTGTGATGGTTTTGATGCCAGTTGATGACTGAACCTTGAGGGCTTTGAACTTTCGGGACTCTCCTGTGCAGTGCCGGCTGTGACTTTTCCAAATAAATTCTTCTGACTACCCGGTGTAACTTTTTTATTAAAACAAATAAATTTTTTAGGGGAGACTGTAACCCTTTGAATGTGTGTGTATGCCACATGTTTGTTTGCTGCCCTTAATACAGTAGAAGAAGTTGCATAACCGAAAGCAGTGCAAAGTTAACACTGCAAGAGGCACCTCCATTATAAACCCTCACACCAACCAGTTCAAACTCCCAAGGATGTTACTCTGAGCATGAGGCTCTTCATGATTGTTTGAAACCAAAAGTGAAGTGTCTTTGTGTGTCCTAAAGGCGTTCCCAGGCTTTTGACCTCTAAACAGTAGCTGGAAATTCCATAATTGAGTTACCGATGCTATTTTCAGGCAGCAGTATCTGAAAGCGATTCTTAAGCCTGATTTAACTGTACTTTATGGTCTGTTAAATTTCTTTTGACAGTCATCTTTTGGATTCAGAGCAAACATACTTAGGTCTTTTGGAGGTCTGTATAAACAGTTTGCCATAATGCTGTTTCGTGTTTCAAAGTCACTGGGCTTCTTATTTTGGTTAGGTAATTATGAGGGTACACAGACCCTGGAGATAGTTGAGTATTGCTGAAGAGTAGGATCATCAGTGATGGCTGAAAGACTTGGCAAAAAGCTTTTCTTTTTTTTTTT
>VZTE01003591.1:839971-971649 GCA_013397775.1 Eulacestoma nigropectus
TTTTTTTTTTTTTTTTTTTTTTCTCTTGTCACCTAAACAATAATTGTCTTTCTTTAAGCTGATCTTGTGATCTTTTTGCCTGCAGAGGAGCAAAGGTGAGTTGTGTGAGTAGCAGTTGTGTGACTTGCAGTACTCAGTTGTTCTTGCTGAGAATTTTTTCAAGTAAAAGCACTTTTCTGGATACAGGCTAGTAAAGAAATCTCTCATTCAAAGTTTAATCTTGGCTAAAAGTAAGCTTTGATCTTTTTAGAACAAGGCTGTCTCAGATGTAGTTTAACATGAGTTTTTTCATAAACATGAAAACAGAATTGTTTTGTGTTCTGAAAAATGAGCGCTTTTTTTTGTCATTACAGCAAGTTATGCTAATGAGTGCAGACTTTCTACTAAGCATTTGAAGATATAGGGCCATCATTTTGATGAGTCAAACCTACTGGGTTGTCAAGGTCAAAGGAGAAGGTTCTTATGAAAAATTCAGGCTAAACTTCAGTTTGGGGATTTAGTGGTGGCAGTGTTTGGGTCTGAGTTTTTAACTGGCTACTCATTCTCAAGATGAGGTCAGATTCTGTGACTGTACCTCTTCTGGGTAGTCTGGTGGCCCTGTGTGGAGCTTCCCTGCTTGCAGTGCTCTGCAGGGCCCCATCATGTACATCCAGCCACAGATTCTAGCTCTCAACACAAACCTCTTGTGTTCTCCACCTTATCAAAAATAGTGGTTCACACCCTTTGTTCTTTGGCCAGTGACATCGGTCAAGTTCAGGTGATACCAGTGAAAGTGCTGATGTCTGGCATTTGTGCTGCTTATGGAACTAATTTAGAGTTACACCAACGGTTATTGGGGAAAACTATGAACCTGAAAACTGCTATCCATAGTTGTCATCTGTGTCATTGCTATACTTAATTAACTTCTTTTGGTAGCCTCAGGAATAAATTGTAAAATTCAAACAGCTATTGCAGGTAGTGCATCCACAACTGGTAGTGGAGTTGCCAGTCCAGTTAATATATAAAACCTGATTGTTAAAGCTGTCTGCAGAATAGAGAAAATTCTGGCTGTTGTTTTGGCTCCGTTAAAATCACTTTTTTAAAGTTTGTGCTTGGATGAAGACTTATCTTGCTGATAGCCTTCTCAGTGTCCTGTGGATCCATGACACTAGCTGTGTTTCAAATTTAACTCCTCCTACCCATAGTTATGTTGCCTCACAAGCTTTGTGAAAGTGCTTGTCAGTCTTTAGGTAGCTACTGCACTTGAGCACAGTGACTTCCACTTGTGTGTGTTTGGGGGGAGGTATAAAAGGGCATTTTGGTTTGAATAACACTGCCAGAAAGAACGGCTACAAATCTTTTTCTTCCTGGTCTAAGTGGCTGCCATGGTAAAGCTCAGGAATGTTGGCTGAGCAGGACATTAACTTATGGAGTAAATTGTTTTCATCTAGAGTGAAACTTCACTGGAAATAGACATTATGTAGCTAAGCCTTTAATAAATGCCTTTTCTGTTTTGTTTTTAAATGGTATTTCCATTGGTGTTTTCTAAATCCTGGGGTTTTTCTCCCTGCAACAGCTACTGCTCTATGGGAGATGTTCCAATTCCTTGAGCTGTTTCTGCTCAAGGAGTAATATTTATGGGAGACATATAATTAGCACACCTGCTCACCTAGAAAATCTGGAATCTCTGGAGTGCTGAAACCACCAGTGTGTTAGCGGTGTTACTTAACATACTGTTGGGACTCTGCATAAACTAACATCTTTCCTGTATCACTGTGCTCAAGATACCAAATGCATCTCTGTGCAGTACAGGGTGTGCTTTTGGCTTGCTTCATTACAGTATTCCGGGGCTGACATCAAAGAATTTCCTGCATTAGAGCAATGTTAAGTATTTATGGTGAAATAATCAATTACTCAAGTAAGGGTTTGGCTGTTGAGGCCTAGAAGGCTTAAGTGATATTGAGTGAAGTACTATCTTTAGTGGCCATTAGAGCACGATGAGTCCTCTTTCATGCTGTATCTGAACACAGGAATATTCCTTTCTGTAAGATCAGCCTAATTAAAATGTGGGATGCAACTGTGCATCATCTGTATTATACACAATGCTGCTTTATAACGTAACTAAGGAAGTGAAACTTCACAACAAATACATAAACAAAAGAAATACTATCTCACTTAGCTGTAAATGAGTCTGACTTTACACTTGGTGTAGGCAACAATGGTTTGGAGTTTTTTTAATGTTTCTGTTATGTTGGGAATCAATACTTTTTTCCTGTAACTTTGAATTGTAGGAATGAAGTCTACTGAGTTGCTTTATCTCTTGGCAGCAATCCACACAGTTTCAGTTGGAAAAGATTATCAAAATGAAATCCAAGTCACCTTTAGTAATATTTTCAATGGGGATTTGGTGATTGCAGTTCTTCAGTACTTCTCCTTCTCTTGAGTAATGTGAGTTATACTATCAATGTAAAATATTTGCATTTATCATTTCCTTTGTTCTTTAGCAATACTGAGAAATCGTTCATTATAATAGTTGTAAGTTTTCCTTTATTTTAAAAAAAGGGAATAAAAGGACTGCAATTTTGTGAAGATTTGACGTGCTGTTAAGTTGTAAGGAAAGCAAGATACTGGTGGTGAGAGTTCTTGATGTCTTATATGGTTCTAGGCAGCAGTGACAATGTAGCCGAGGAGAAGGCAAGCTCCAACTGTCAAGTATGAGGTTTGTACAAAAACAGAATGTCGCCTGGTGTGTGAAAACCAGTTCTAAACATAACCACAGACACCATAGCCTTCTGTAAAGTACTGCTTTCCTTATTGTTATTTTTGATATAATATTGGCATTTGGACTTTCATCTGTCCTATTTCATATAAAGAATAGAATGAATCTGCAGATTCCTAGTCGTGAATGATCTGTTTTTCACCATTTAATATGTCCTTGTCAGATCAGTAAAATTAGCATGTGTTCTGTCTGTCTAAGATTATGATAGACATACAGGCTTGATAGTGAATACAGTTTGGAGATGAACCTATTCATGCAGTGTTCATCAACTTCCTTTCTGAAAGACAAGTGAGAGGCAATCATCTTGACTACAGCGATTTTACAATAGAAAAGGTCATCTTAAGTCAGAAGGAGACTACTAGCCTTGTTCTGGTAATTGGTAAAGTGGTAAATCAGCACTTGGGCTGGAAGTGCTTTGAGTCTTGACCTCTTCCTCAACTATTTTTATTTTAGGAAATGTTGAACTTCTTGCAAAAATGAAGGAAAGACTAAGTGAATCATCTTTCTGTTGAAAATTTTGAAGAGCAGTAATTATCCCACTTCTTCTGAAGCACGGATTTAATATCTTGCAGGGCCTTAGGCTTTCCAGTTTGTGTTGCACAGTTATATTTAAGGCAGTTTTTAAAGGTGATCCCAACAGTGTAGTATTTGTTCAAATTCTGTCAGCTTTGTAGATTGGTAACTTGATTTCTTCTTGCCTTTGTCTCCGCCCTCACTCAAGACATCCAAAAGAGTCAGCAACAGTTCTGTTTCAGAGTGCTGCAAGCTGCTGAAGCCTTTTTTGGTCTGCTGAGCTGAAGCCAGGGATGATTTGTCTTACATTCTCTATGACACTTTTGTCACCAAATGTGGTCCTGGAGAGGACCATGGGAAGGAGGACTTTGAATGAATGTGAAACATAAATTTCTAGCTTTGCTTAAATTATAGGCATTGTGTAAGAGGAGATAAAGGTAACAGAGTTGTTAAAAGGGCAGTGGTAGTGGCAGGAGATAATGTGGTCTAGGATTTGAGAGAAATGCTGGGATCCGATCTAGCAAAGTGGGCCCTATGACACACACTGAGAGACCAAGCATCATTGGAGTGGCAGCCTTAATTCTCTGTTTTCTTTTCAGTTTGGGGATATTGAGAATAAAAGACTTCTTGTTCTTCAGGGAGAAATTGTTATTCTTGTGTGTGGTAAAGAAAACATTTGTTTATATGACAATTGTTTAACATTTGTAAGCTTCTTCTCATTTGGTTAAAAACAGGCTTTAACCAATATGCATGTGAACCTCCATGCGGAGACTGTAGTAGTGTCATGGCCATGTTGCACTTCATAATGTAAGGAGCAGCTTTTAAAAATACTGATCATGGATGGAAATGCTCTTTGTGCTCTGTCCGGTCAGTGTAGATGTCTTGTCTGTGTTGTGCTCTTCATATGGAGTATTCAAAAACTCAGACTATAGTTCTCAACACTATTTTTGGAGACAGTTCAACCCCACAGGTTAACGTATTTTTTTTAACTTATTTTGCTTGAGATACTCAGATTAAGTAAAATTGTAGGAGAGTAAGATTGCATAAGCATCTGTGTTAATGGCACAAGGGGTCCAATATTAAACTTTGTAGATTCTCTTCATGGCTGTTTTTGTAGCTGGACTCTTGTGTGTCAACTGACATCCCAGAGAAAGATGAATGTTCAACTAAACCAACGGAAGATAAGCTGCAGCTTTCTCTTGTGGAAAAAATGCCTCCTGATGCTTCCTGCCAGCTAGCAATAGGTTTCTGACTGCATCTTAAATAGTATATCCTGTTTTCTTTTTAGATGCTTTAACCAACTGAGGGTTTGTAGATGTCTTTAAGCTTGTCTTGCCCCTGTTCTATCTGTGTAAGCTTGTTTGCTTTTTGCCATAGAAACAGCTCCCATTATTGCTGTGAAACTCCCCTAAAAAGCTGGGGGTGCACATGTGCCCTTCATCAGAAACAGAAGCAATGAAAGCAAAGTAGGTGTTTTAAGGCTTCAGCATTCAGCAAACTGCATATTTGTATTTCTTACTCTAATGTTTTTATTTTTGAAGATAAAGCATTTAATATGTGTACGTGAAAGATTTAAGGATGCTGATTTACAAAGGAAGCGCTGTAGATGTGTTTCCCATTTTAGGACCTATAGACTAATTTTCCTGTAATGAAGTTAAATTATCTGATGAACACTTAACTATTAATTGCTTTACAGCTGGTTGTGGTATGTTGTTTGGTGGATTTTTTCAGTTCAGTATTTGCTCTCCTCTGGCTTTCCTCCCAATTTCCCAGGGAGGTTGTGGAATCACCATCCTTTGGAGAGCCAAAACACACCCTAAGAAACAGGGTTTAAGTTGAATAAACTTTCGAGTTGGCCCTGCTTTAAGTGGGTGGAAAGTGGGGTCTTCTAGACCTCTTTTTAAAGACACTGTGGTGAGTTGATCCTGGGTGCCCCCTGGAGTGGATCTGTCACTCCGCTCCTCAACTGGATAGGGGAGAGAAAATAAAAGGAATGACTCTTGGGTCAAGATAAGGGCAAGGAGAGATCACTCAGCAATTACAGTCACTGGCAAAACAGAGTCAACTCAGGGAAATTTATTTATTAACAATCAAATCGGGGTAGGATAATGAGAAATAAAGCCAAACGTTAACACCTTCCCCTCACCCCTCCCTTCTTCCTCAACTCCACTCCTAATTTTCTCTACCTCCTTCATCTCCCCCATCAGCACAGGGAATGGGTTTTTGTTTTCAGTTATCACACTTTGTTGCTGCTTTCCCAGTGGAAGGACTCCTTCCCCTGCTCCAGCATGGGGTCCCTCTCCCAGAGACAATTCTCCACAAACCTCTCCAAAGTGAGTGCTTCCCACAGACTGCAGTTCTTCATGAACTGTTCTAGTGTGGGTCCCTTCCACAGGGTGCAGTCCTTCAGGAGCAGACTGTTCCAGCATGGTTTCCTGGAAGGGTCATAAGTCCTGCCAGGAGCCTGTTCCAGCGCAGGCTTCCCATGGGGTCAGAGCCTCACAGAATCACAGAATATTCTGAGCTGGGAGGGAACCACAAGGATCATCAAGTACATCTGTTAAGTGAATGGCCTATATGATGATCAAACCCAGAACCTTGGTGTTATTAGCACCATGTTCTAACCAGCATCTTCCTGCTCTGCCGTGGACCTCCATGGGCTGCAGAGGGACAGCCTTCTCTCACTGATCTTCACCATAGGCTGCGGAGGAATCTCTGCTCCAGCTCCTGGAGGACCTGCTGCCCCTCCTTCTGCACTGACCTTGGTGTCTGCAGAGTTGTTTCTGTCATGTGTTCTCACTCCTCTCCCCTGCTGCAGTTGCTGTTGTGCTGGGCTTTTTCCCCTTCTTAAATACGTTATCCCAGAGATGCTGCCACTATCATTGATGGGCTGGGCCTTGGCCGGAAGTGGGTCCGTCTTGGAGCTGGCTGGCATTGGCTCTGTCAGATACAGGGAGCTTCCAGCAGCTTCTCAGAGAAGCCAGTCCTGTAGCCCCTCTGCTACCAAAACCTGGCCATCAGAGTCCTCTGATCTAAATTAGGGTTCTAATTCAGCTTTCTGAAGGATTAAAAAAATAAAAGATATGTAGCAATGCAAGCTCTATTTAGGGAGAAGGAGCCTAAAAATACCTACCCTGTTACCAGAACAAGAATTTTAAAACTCTGACCCCATGTCTTGTCAAGCCTTAAACTAAGAAAAATCATTGTAAGAGTCAAGAACACTAGTTTAAGGGTGTTTGGGGTGTTTTGTTTGTTTGCTGAGCATTTCCTATGTACAGCTACAAGTCACTTCTGTGTAACTCTCCTACTGATGCACAATATAACATGTCTGGCTTCTTGCGAATATCTCAATGAGTGTAATTTTACGGAACACTCCTAAAAACTGTTTAAGACTGGCTTTGGGTTTTGTGCTGGTTTTGAAGGGAAAGGTGGCAATGAGGTCTGAACAGGAAGTCAGTGACTTGTCTGGTGGGGAGGATACATGTTATGATGTGTGTGTCATGTAGACCTGGCTAACATGGGAAATGGTAGTGTTGAGACACCTGCTTCTAATAATTAGCTATTATTAGACTAATAAATTAGTGTGCCACTTGAAATTTTCCATATCTACTGTGTTGTTTCCAATGGATTCTTGCAATACTTACAACACTAATGTGAAACAGGTGTGTTTATCATTTCATACATTACCTTTATGTTTATTAGACTTGCATTAAGGATGTGGTCTGATGTGTTAGGAAGTTTTTGGTTTAAAAAACTTCTGATTTTGTGTTGGGTCTTGGTTTTTCAGATATGATTCAAGCTTACAGGAATTAGAGTGGACCGCTATGTACACAAACTCACTTTCATGTCTTTACCTTATGGTAAAAAAAAAAAGGATTAAGATCGTTAAACAGGCCATGAATTTTGCAATGACTGATGAGCTGGATTTACTTTTTGTATTTTTTTTTCCTCACCATCAACGTCAGTGGCTGTTGGGAAGCAATTCAGTGAGAATTTTGTTATTTTGCAGCTGAAATAAGGTGTAAAATTGATTGCTCTGTCTTCAGGTGGTGAAGAATAAACAAACCTGGAGTAAGTTTTACTAAACTAATTTGTTTTTCCTCTCTATTCTCTTAAAGGCATATAACGCCAGAGAAGTTCTATGTGGAAGCCTGTGATGATGGAGCAGATGATGTGCTTGCTATTGATAGAGTCTCCACAGAAGTCACTCTTACAGGTGACTCTCCTCACCAGTATTACTCAATACAGTCTTCCCTGTCCTTTCTGTCTGTTTTGCTCTAGGAGTCCAAGAAGATCTTCAGAACCTTACTGAGATGATACTGACATAGTTGTTTTAATTTTTAGTTGCTGTTTAAAACAGTGCTTTGTATTCTGTTCTGCAGAGCTTTGTTTCAAATGCCTTTTCGCTGTGGGGTTGATGCTGTGGGTAACAGGGTGATAGTGCTTGCCTGTTTTTTGGTAAGACTGTCCATCACAACAGGGGAAGCTGACTCATCCAAGCTGGTTGGGGTTGGTGCTAGAAGTTCAAGATCAAACGGGAAGGATTGAACACTGCGGTTCTGCCGCTTTTCCAAATTGTCCCAGTGCTGTCTTTTATATAAGACTGAAACCTGACTTTTTGTAAAGCCTCTAGACATAGCAACAGTAAAAAACCTGTATAAAAAAATACTGTAAACTTTGTTCTGTGTTGCAAATCCGGATTCAAATGTCAGTGGGAGTAGTCTTAAGCCTGTTGATGTCTTGAAAATTTTAGTTTCATTTTTTAAAGAGTGTGAAACAAAGAACTTTGATTAAATAACAGCAAAATGAAGGCAGTGAGAGACTTCCCTTTTGATACTTTCAGAGTTTGGCACCACAGTATTACTAATCTCCAAACAGACAGAAATACTACAGTAGTAGTAATATAAAAGCAGTCATTCTATTCTCTCTCTTTTCTTAGGCTTCTTGTATACTTCATGTAAGAGCAGTGTGCCCATCCCACTAATACTTTTGGTATTGTAGTATATTATTTCTCCTGCAAAACTATCCCTTCAAAACTGTAAAGATGTTATCCCAAGTCTTTTGTTGGTCTAAATCTCTCTCACGACTGGTGTTTTATCAGATGAACCTGCAAGGTGTTTAAAGCAAAGGAAGATTCAAGGGTTACCTTTCTTGGTTTTCTGAGTTCTGGGAAAATGCCTCATTCTGGGGGATGTTTTGGGTTTCTTTAGATTTTTTTAATATCCCTTCTGTTGTTTTAGAAGTGTAGGTAGATGAAACTTACACATGCTAAGACTTTTAACTGTTATTTGGATACTTTCTGGATCTTGGATCTCTTGGTATGTTGTTTGGAATACTGTGTCCCTTGCCACATGTTCCTGTGGGTAGTTTTGCAGAGATAGCCTAGGTTTTCTGAGACAGAAATAGACCAAGGCTCAGAAGAAGCAAACAGACCTGGGAGGCAAAAACACTTATTGGTTTGGTTGTCTTTTATGTCTTGCTGTCTTCAAAACAAAGCTTCTGGAAGCTGGCAGGACAATACGTTATTGAGGAGTCTACTTGCTATACTGTCATGTAAATAAGGTTGAATTTATTCAATTGAACGACGACCGTGATTAAACGTGAGAAATTGGTTAGAAATTGGGTTAGAATTCCAGATCCTCCTCCCAAACCTCCACGAGGCTTTGAAATTCTGATGCTTTGTTTCTTATACTTAACACTGTAGCAAAACTTGATTTACCAGGAAGGGTGGAGAAACCTAGTTGTAGTGTTCCAATACAGTCATGAAAGAAGCAGTCTGAAATTCTGGTGTTCTTTTCTTCTGCTTTTCAGTTAAAAAAGATGTTCCCCCTTCAGCTGTTACAAGGCCTATATTTGGTATTTTGGGAACAATCCGATTGGTGGCAGGTAAGGAGAACACAACTGTGCTCTTTAAAAATATGTAGACAAAATAGATTGCTAAAGAAGCTCTAAAGGCAAAAATAGTATTTGCAAGTATCTAAGGTTGCACTTTCATCAGAATGGCAGGCTTTCCTTGTGGCTTGTAAGAGGATGGAGGCATCCAAATCTACTTTATCATGAATGTTTGTGTAATTCTTAAACCACGAGGTGCTCTAAAGGTAGGGTTAACTGGCAGTTGTTTGAGTTTTAAGGAATGTGTTTCAAATGAGTGCAAAGAACCTCACCTACTTATTCTTTGTAACTGGTTTAATCTTAGCTGCAGGATTTGATGCAACAGTCAAGTGTTGCATTGTGAAGCTTGACTTTAAATCAATAATCATGGTACACAAATAGCTGAGAGTGACAGGGTGATAGACAAGTAGATGCAGCTGTTCAAGTAATGATTGTGTTGCAACTGTCCTACAAATATGAAGAAAATCCAACGTGAAAAGGAAAAGGGCAGATGGGAACAATACTAAGTTTAGGGAGTTTTAGGATAACGTAAGAATAAGTTAATAAGTTGTCCAGTTTTTCTATGTGTCTCAGTGGTCAGATCTAAGCAGCCACTGCTGTGAATAAACCTGATGCATAAAGTGTAAACTTTCAGGAAAGTAAGCATTGCTTCTCCAACAATCCTTTTTGTAGATTTTGGTAGAGTTTGAGACTGAAGTAGTCTGAAAAATGATGTAATAAGCAGCATACATACTGAATGCCATCTCCATGTGTAGAAAGGATAAAAGATCACTCACTGAAGTATTCCCAACTGAGGTAAAGGGGGATTGTGTTGAATGCAGTGACTTCTGACAGGATCCTAAAACTGCTGAATTTTCTATGCCCATATTCTAAAGAATTGTGGGTTTTGCAGAGTAAGAGCAATGTAATGGATACATGTGTCTTAGGGACTTGACGAGCACTGACTTTTTTAAAACTGAACTGCCCCAAAGGGGAATTTTCACCACTTACAGACTTAGTAATGATTACTATTCATCTGACTGAATATGAAATAAAATATAGAATATGTAAGTCTCTTAAAAGCTTGGGGTTTTTTCATTCTACCCTCTAGAGCTTTGCACTGAGTGTTAGTATACAGCTGTCAAAGTAAAGATGTTATCAGTTAAATTAAATGTTTAGCTAAGTGTTATTAGAGAGTTCACTGCTGTTAACTGTAAAACTGGCCCTGTATCTAGCAATGCAGCATCTTTAACAAATATAAATGTTCTTTGCCTATTGCACTATTAAGAGTAAACTTTTTTTTCAAAAACAAGATGACACTGAAATACGCTATGCTTAGAAATAAGGCTGTGTTGTGTTCACCAGCAAGTGTAAATTAATTGTTCTGAGTGAACTGTCCATGATTATGGGGTGGGTTTTTTGCTTTGTTACTTACACAACCAGGGAAATAGCAAACTTCCTCTCTTAAATTGCTAAAAGACACCCAAATCTCTGTTCTGTTTTGAACCTGTTAGGAGGAATGTTTTTTCATGATAAGTTGAATAGTCTTTTTGGCTTTTGAAGCATGCTTCCTTTCATGTATTTTGGACTTGCTCTGTGCTTTTCTAACCACATTCAAGAGCATTGGCCTCTTTTTGAGTTAGCAAACCTGAAGACTCTCAGATTGTCTCTGATCAGAAGTAAGAGTAGGTGACACTTGTCCAGTTTTTTTAAAATTCCTTAAACTTAATGAGTAGCTCAAGATCTCCGAGCATAGAGAAGCGGGTGGGTGGCTTAGCAAGTACCTTTGGCTTTTGCTCCAGCCCTGTGTGTTTTTGCTACACTTAAGAACATAAAGTCCTGTTGCTTTCAGTTTTCTGATATGGTTATGGGCTGCTTTTCTTAATATATGCAGCTCTTTATTATTTTTTTAAACTTCTTTCTTTCTGATTTACAGGCACATATCTTATTGTAATAACAAAAAAGAAAAAAGTAGGTGAGATTTTCAGTCATGCAATCTGGAAAGCAACAGACTTTGACATACTCTCCTACAAAAAGACCATGCTGCACTTAACTGATATTCAGGTAGGTACATTGATTAGGGCAGTGTGAAGGAATGTTATTGTATGTTAATGTTCGTTGCCACAGGACCTAATTTGATGAAGCTATTAATGCAACTTAGAATATCATCTGTTTATGGATATGCATTTTTGCTTCTCTTACGATGGTACACCCTTCCTAATGCTTCTGTTAAGTCTTTCTCACAGGTTTACTCTTCTGACAGCCCCTGCAATAAACTGTATTGCTGTCATCTTATCTGTCTTGCTTTCTTTATGGAATTGTTCGATTACATAGTTACCCAGCAGGGAAGAATTGACTTTTTTTTTCTGAGGGAGGGAAAGGGGGAAGATTTTTTAAAACAGATATGTAGTAGATTGATTAAAAGCACGTCAGGGTGTCTAACCAATGGAGTTGGAAGGGAATCTGATGATTTTTCAGGGAAGGAATGAGGTTAATCAGAACTTGAACCAGAATACAGATTATAACTTAGTGTCTAGATAACTAGTCTTTTGTATTCTTTAACCATCTTTCCTTTTTTTTTTTTTTGACTGACTGACTGCATGGTTTTCAGGGAAACTAACAGCTTCCCTTTTGCTTGCAAGTTGTTAGAACTAGTTTAATATCAGTAGCTATTTACCTCACAGGAACACTGTTTTCTGCTTTCCACTGTTGTTGCAGAATTTGGTTGCAGTGTGCTAGCTTCAAGTTATCAGTGAACTGGTATCAGAATTGCACTCTCATGCTTTCCTTGTATGGTAATCTCTGGATGATGTCATGTATTGCTAGAGCACTAGCAAAACTCATCACTTCAAAAAGTAGTGGTAGCTTACAAGGGTGAAATATTTTGATAGTAGTATATGACAGCTCTTCTGTTCTTTCCTCATCTCAACAGTTGCAGGACAATAAAGTATTTTTATCAATGCTTAACCATGTCTTGAGCGTGGACGGGTTTTACTTCTCAACAACCTATGACCTAACACACACCCTGCAGCGGTTGGCCAACACGAGCCCAGAGTTCCAGGAGATGAGCCTTCTAGAAAGGGTAAGGCTTTGAGTTTGCTTAGTGTCTATGTCTTGGAAGTTGTCAGTCAGTTTTATGCAGATGATGTTTAAAAGATGCCAGTGTTTTATCCAAGCTATTATGGGTTGTGTCTGAACACACTGATCCACACAAGTCTCGTAGCTTGTGAGCAGTATGACGTTCCAGGGATCTGTTCTGATGTGATGTCACACTTCCAGGCCGGGAGTTGGAAGTACTTTCTACAGTCTACTTTAAATGGATTTTGAAAAATCCAAAATAAATGAAATTTTGCCTCTAATTTAATATTGAACGCTTCTAATTACAGTAAGAAGGAGCTAAGCAGAAAAACTGTGAGAAAGCAAGTAATTCCTTTGACCTGGAATGGGGGGAGGAATCCAAAGTGGGATAAATTGTACTTGTGTTCATATTCTTTTCCAGGATAACTTGGAATAGAACTGCGGGTTTTATGGCTCTCAGTCTTGGGATGTTGTATTCTGTCTAAAGTATTCCAGTTCTTTGTGTGAAGCATGAATTTAATATGCGGCTTTTGTCTTAAAGACAACAACAAAATGCAATTTGAGCTTGAAATTCTCTTGTGTCTATATTGATGGGGTTTTGGTTTGGTTTTTTAATATTGGAAAAAGTGTTTACATTTGGGGATTGTTTTGTATCATCAAATGCTGCTCTGGCAGTGCTCTTGCCAGGGAGAGCAAGGACACGAAAGGATTGGTTTGCCTTAAAATTGTGTCACTACAGAAGGTTGTTTGAAAGGCAAAGTACAGTAAAAAGGCATCAGTTTCAAGTAAATTCAGATCTTGGATGGTTAAGATTATTTCAGTGTAATTTCATATGCCCATGGCTGCAGTATAATGGCTTACCAAAAGGATGGTGGCAATTTTGAACTTCTTCAGTTTGCCTCTGCAGGAGAAGTCTGGTCTGTGTTTGCGTGGGTGTTTTTGTTTGATAGTTGTGTTTGTTGTTTTTTAACAGTACTGGTAGAAGGAAACAACCCCAATACAGGGGCATTATGTTCTGCAGCTCAGTTGTTAATGGTGTAGAAGTGTCAGGCAGCACTCTTAAGAATAGTTAAAAGAACAGTTCTCTCCAATCGTTATTTAAATTTCTAGCTGAGGATATGAAGGCTGCTGATGAAAGAAGGGAACTTTATCTCCATTTGTACCTGTTCACCTAAGCTTCTGTGACACATGGATACTACGATATTGCCTTTATGTTGAATTAAGCAGAACTGACAGTCTCTAAAAGCATGTTGGCTTTTTTCTTGCTGCAGGCAGACCCACGGTTTGTATGGAATGGACACCTTCTGAGAGAATTTATTGCTCAACCAGAGGTAAACACTTAATAATGATTAGGTTACTAGAGAACAAATATACTTTTACTATGAGTATGCAATTGTTTTTTGTAATTCTGTCTCTTTCAGACAGCCAGAATCTAGTATAACGTGGCTATTCATCACCTAGTTTAGCACAGTGAGTCTTCTGCTTTCAAACTTCCAACTTTGTCAATGTCCTCAGTAGTACTTCTAGAAAGCTAATTTTTTGGAAGTGTCTGTATTTGAAGATACTGTGCTGTGAAGATACCTGCTCATGTAAACCAAAGGGGAAGTTACACTGCACGGCATATGCTTCTCAAGCATTTTGAAGTTTAGCTACTTATTTATTTTTGGGTATAGGCAAGGTCCAGTTCATCACTTTTTTTCTAAGACTGTCTCACATCATTCTCCATGAGTGCAGTTTAAATTCCATTTTCCTAGTGAATAGATCATAAAGCTGGTAATTAAGAGTAAGCCTGGCTGTTTAGATTATTTCAGTTTATTTCAAATGAAGATTAGCACAATGTAATCTTTGAATTTATTTAGTCCAGCAAATATAAGTGCATGACCGTGCACCACAACTGTGGCACCTTAATGGCCAGACTGTCTATAAGTTCCTTTCTACTGGAGACATCCTCTGTCTGTTAAACTCCTTGAATTGCCTGCACTACAGCAGCCTCCTCTCTCCATCAGTATTTTGCATTTATCAAAGCCAATGACGCATGGCTTCTATTTCTGCCTCGGTAACCTGTGGAGATGTGCTGTTACTTTAGACAGCACTGTTCCAAAAGGCTGGATTGTGCAGTGCTTCTGGAATGTGAAGATATGAATTGGAGAAGGGCTGTTGTGCATATTCCAGGGGCATATGACTGGGTATAAAGTTTGCATAGTGCTGTGCAAATAAAGCTTGGGAAATGAGAGAGAAGCTGTGGTGGGAACAGCAGAGGAAGGCCAAGTGTGGCTGATTAGTGAAAACAGACATAGGGGACAGAACACAGAAGCTGAAAACAGAGATAACTGGTATTTTAGGCTACACTTCCCCTCACTGATTACAGGTGGCTTGATGCAGGAACGGATTTAGGGAATGAAGTGTGGGATTTCTGACTTCTAGTATTGGAGAACTTTAAAGTTTTCTTGAAAGATTAAGTTACTCAGGAATGGCAGGATAGGAAAAAACCTGGAACAAGCATTTTGAGTATTAATCACATAAAAATATATCTTACTGAAGGCTTCTGTAACTATCTCTGTATATGTCCTACTGTGAAGGTAAAGCGAACACACTGTGTCAAAAGATTTTCAGCACGTATTGCTTTATATCTGGCATGTTTGTAGGAGAGTAAATGCTATGTATAGGCAGGACAAAGCAGCTTGCTTTTTGTCCAGGCTGCTTAATTAGGATTAGACTTTCACTTTTTTCATCCTGCTAATAAGGATTACATACGTTGCTGTCTTCCCTGAACTTCTTTTCTCAGAAAGGAATGTTTCACCCTAAACAAAAAGTAAACTATATAAAGTATATAAAACTATCACAAAACCCTTAGGCAAAGAATAGTCACTCACTTATCTTTTCTGACTACTAGTGTTTAATATTTTTAACATGTGTGTTTCAGATCCATAGGTTTGCTACGCCAGTGATGCATGGATGTATCCTTTTGTGTTGTAAAACTGAGTGCTGGATATGGGTAGTCCAGTAGCAGAATGGCTGCTGCTGAGGCTGCTCTGTTGTTATATTGGCAATTAGAACACAGAGCACAATGTCAGAAATAAGTTATAGTTTGCTCATGTATGGGTGTTACATATTGTTTGGTAGCCCACTCATGTGTTAACGCCCTTGAATATTCTTCTTTGAAGGCTAAATGTATTTAATTTTACAGGCATGGTTTGCATAACTGTCTTTCAGTGGGAAGGTTAAGATTAATATGGCAAATGCTCTTACATCAGCTTTAGTACTTTTTTATCTTGCTGTAAGGATGTGTTTACTTTAGATATAAAATAAGGTTTTGACTTGAAGGAGTGCTTTTGGATGTTCCTGTTGATGAATAAAAGGATAAGAAGTTCTTCTGAAGGCTCATGGGATGCTTCTCCTAGGCAGCTGCTTTTCCTGCACCAACGCTTTGGGTAACAGCCTTTTTAGCAAAGCAGTCATGAGTTTATTTTTGAGAAGGGATGAATGCTGCATGTAAGCTGAATGCTTTCTGGCAGCAGTGTGAGACCAACAGTCCCAGGTAGTTGCTCCTGGACAGACAGCGTGAAAAGGACTGGCAAGACTGGGCAGAGCAACTCATGCCATGTTCTGCTTTGTTCCTTTGTTGCAAAGGCCTCTCAGGTATGTGCAGGGAATGGCTTCTCGATGGAATCGGTTGATCTGGTAGGACTGTCAGCAGCTGGCAGATCTCCAGTCCTTCTTTCCTGTGGCTTCATTTAATGGAAAATGTTGTGGGAGTAGGCAGAGAGACAAAGGGAAGATAGCAAAAGGGAACTGTCAAAACACCCTAATCCTTATCCTGCTAGTTCTGGGTAAATTGCAATTAACAACTGACAGACTGTAATTAACACCTTCCTTGATCCTGTTTTTTCACTATATAAATAATTAGCATAAGTAATGTTTGGTTAAATTAGAATTACAGCAAAACCTTAGAGAACTCAGGAGTTTGAAGAAACAGGATTTCTAGCGGTAAAAATGCTAGGAAGAGCCCTAAGCAGAACTGTTACAGTGCCACTAGTAGATATTTCAACAATATCAAAGGTTCCTTCCCCTTCCCCCTCCCATAAACCCAAATGTATTTTTTTCAACTATGTGTACTGGGCTTCTCGTCTTTCAGCGATGAGAAATAATGGACTTGGATAGCTGAAATTTTCATATTTCCCTTGCTGCTCCAAAGCAAAAGCCCTTTTAAAGAACAGTAAATTCTGTCTTGTCCTGTTATATGTGGAAGTTGCTAATAGCAAGTTGTCATTTTAAGTGAGGATGTATTGCCAATGGAAAATAGGCTGACAACTGCTAAGCAGCTAAGGTTAGAGGTAACCTTTCTTGCAGGATGCTGTTGGCTGTACAAATGTTGAATTAAAGGGTGGAGGACCTGGCAGTAATTTTCCAGGAAAACAGAGGAATGGATATTTTCCAGCCTTAATTTATGAATTGTGAGAACATTCTGGATGGGGCCAATTTGTATTATATTTTTTTGTGTTGTTTACAAACAGTATTGACATAAATACAACCAGAAATCGAGATGACTCATGTGAAATCAGTGTGTTCTTTAGCATAGCTGAGGTGCTCATGTGACACAGCTGCTTTATGTCCCATTTGAATCATAGGTACAGAACCTAAATTTTACTTGAGATAAAGTATCTAGATTCCTCAAAGAGAAGACTGTAGTACACTAATTAAAAATTGACCATTTTGATCTTTTGCTTGCTTTAAAGTGGTAGGTTTCAGTTTTTAGGGGCAAAGCATGAAAGCTGGTGAATCTGCCCTGAGAAATTTTTCATGAGTGCTGGTCTCTATTAGACCTGATAGCTTACTGCAGTCCAAATAAGTGCCATTATAAGCAGCACAAAACAAGACTAAAACTGAAACCAGTTGTCATTTTTCCCTGTTTGTTGGTTAGTCCCAGGTGCATTTGGCAGGGTCTGCAGTCTGGGCAGGAAACCATTCTTGTGTGTGAAGCTCACACTGGAGTCTTGGTGTGTGTTCATTCTCTTTTTCTTCACATGGATTTGAAAGCCAGTCAATTTTACTGCTAGTTCTGGTATTTGTAGATGTGATGTATGTTGCACTTATGGGTGCAAAGTATATACCCCAAGATACTTACTCTTCTGAAAGCCTAGAAATAATTTTGAAGAGGTATTTTTTGAAGTAGTTGTTACTGTTTAAAAGCAATAAAAGCAATAGGGGCAAGAAACTGTTAAGGTAGTTTAATAAAATTATGGATGAGATGGATTCTTAATTTTTAATTGGGACCATAAAAGCCAAAATAATCTTCTTCAGACTCACATTTTCTCAAAATTACAGCAATTTTAATGTCTGTTCATCAGTGACATCACCATAATGTTGTTTTGTGATGTACATATTGATCCTCATATTGTTACTGTCCCTCAAGTTTAATGTTCAACTGTTGCTGCGGAGAGAATGTTTATGGATTTATTTGAATGTAGTTTCTTGGTTCCTTGATGTTTCCTACCTGTTGGTGTATAAAAATATCCTAATGAAGTGCTGGGGTTTTTCCTTAGTGTTGTTCATCAGTTATCACTATGCACTCTTGTTCTATTAATGGCAAGTGTTTTGACTGGCTGCTTGTTTCCAGAAGAAGCTGTTTCAGGGCTGGTGTACGCTACTATGTAAGAGGTAAAAGAGAAAATTTATGTATTTCAAAAATAATGTGTATTCCATCTGCACATGAGAGTTACCTTTGAGTAATTGCTGTATAATGGCTTGCAATAAAAATTGCTTTGTTTGTCTTGAGGTTCTTCCTCTGAAGAAAATATTAGGAACTGACACATTTTCTGGTATTTATTAAAAGTGACTCTTCTTTATGTCTCTAAGACATAACTGCAAAAGTTTTGTAGTGATTTTCAACATGTGACTGTTTTCATTGGTGTTAAATGCAAGTGTATAATAGCCCTTTTGGTCTAGCAGTAAATCCAGCTAAAAGCATCATTGGTGCTGGCAGGGGAGCCCTGAGTGGTGTTCTCTATTGTTTCAAGTTAAAAAGCAAACAGGGAAATGAATTTAAATTACTTTCTCTGTTCTTAGTCCCAACATACATGCTTTTAAAGAAATTAGTTTGTTTCTGCAGTACCATTGTTAACAGAATTGTGAATATTTTGGTGTCAGAGCACTGGTATTTTATTTCATATTAAATGATAATTTCTATTGCTAGAAATATCAAAATGTGTTAAGTTGAAGAAGCACAGTTCTGCTTAAATTTGGTGCAGATCACGTTAAACTTTTACCAAGGATGAGTTTAATTTTACGTTGTCAGGCAGCTCTGTGCTTCCTGTGAGGACTTAAAAGGGAAGGAAAGGAGGCCTTTTGCTGCTGTACTGTCACTGTTCTGCAGGCAGGCTGAGCTGGCTAACAAGGTATTTTTCCTACACAGGTATTGATTCAGAAGGGCATGCTGCTAACTTTGTTGAGACAGAACAAATTGTGCATTACAAGGGGAGCAAAGCATCGTTTGTTCAGGTAAAGTCACTGTAAGGAATGTAGATACATAGATAGCGCTGTCTGTGTTCTTAAATATAGATTGCATATAAGATATGCAAATAAAACTAAACAGACTGAATTAGTTTAACAAAATAAACCAGTCTGCTTTATTTTTAAATGTCAAGTGAGTTTTGTAAATTCTGCTATTTAAAACCATTTCCATTCTTTTTGCAGACCCGTGGATCTATTCCTTTTTTCTGGTCTCAAAGACCAAACCTCAAGTATAAACCAAAGCCACAGATCAGCAAGTCAGTAAATCATGTATGTGAGTGTTTGTGTCCTGGGTTTTTAACATGTTACTGGGCTCACGTTTGTGTGATAGGGTGGCAAACTGTAATCAGAAGAATAAAAATCAGCAGTACTGGATTGAGCTTTATTTTTTAAAATAGCAAGAAACCTTGTGCTTCTTATCATAAATTCAAAGGCTGAAGAAAAATGCAGACAACAATGAGGGTAGTTTCTCTTTGGATCCAGTTTGCAGCAGTTTTAGTAGCTGTGCAATACTCCTTATCTGCAGCATATTTAATGAGGAGAACTGAATGGACTGGGAGGAGGAAAGTGGAATTGTATTGGCACAATAGAGAACATCAAACAGTTATATGAATCATCAAAAAGATTATAATGGAGATTTCTTGTAAAGCACAGATCTTAATAGTAGTGTACATCTGTCAACATATTTCCTTTCTCTTCTAGATGGATGGCTTCCAAAGACATTTTGACTCACAAATAATTAGCTATGGAAAGCAAATGATTGTCAACTTGGTATGCTTTCACTTGTTCTTCCTGAAAAAGCTGCTGTTCTTTTAAGCAGGCTTTTGAGTAATTCTGTGTCTCTTTTCTTGTTTCCCAGGTTAACCAAAAAGGCTCAGAAAAGCCTCTTGAGCAAACCTTTTCAAAAATGGTGAACAGCATGGCAAATGGAATGGTCAGGTACATGTGACATGAGTGATACATGAAGTGATACATTCTGTGTTACAAGTTCAGCATTGCCTCTGAGACCCAGAGTGGTCAGTTCTTCCAGGGGCCTTTACCAACCTTCTGATTTGTTTGCATTTTATATTTATGAAGCAACTTGCTAAGAGAGGAGACAGGCAGAATAAAGAAGAAAATTCAGAGGCAATGGTAATGCCAGTATTGGAGTCTTAGTATGTGATGGAGGTCTTCTGCATTTTAGGGAAAGGAAAATCATGCCCTGTAGAACTAGCTTCTGGCAAAAGGGCTTGGTTACAATTGCTAACTTAGTGAGGGAGTGCTGAGTGTGAGCAAAACAGGATGGAACAGTAAGGGGAACAAATAATTTAAATGCCTGGAGCTCAGTGTAACAAAGAGCCAAGAGTGGAGAATGCACTTGGATTATGAGAAATTCCATCTCTTTGTGGGAATACTGAGTGCAGAACACAATTTTACAAGCTGTCGATACTTGCTTTCATTAACTTCTGGAGGGAGGGCTTGCATCCAGCTCACACAGGCATTTGCCCCTCTACCTTATCCTTGAAATAACTGTGCCCTGTTTTTTTATTCTGTGCATATTTGCTATAAAGTCATCTGGTGGAAACAAAGATGTGAAATTATGTGAAGGTGCATTTTGGTGATGTTCTGTATATGTTTAAAAGTGGTGTTTGGCAGCCCCATTTTACTATTGCTGCCAAAATCCACTTCTTTGTTAATTGTTTTTGATGGTGTTTACCTGCCAGAGTCAAACTTGAGTCTTCAGTTACTTGTTTGAGTGTGTATAGACCATAGGCCTGAAATCTTGTCAAATAACTTTTGGGTTATGAATGCTTGAGGGGAGGAATGTAATGCCCTGTAATTCACAGCAAACACATACATACAAATGTTTAATTAATCAAACACCACTCATTTGGAGCACTTCTTGCCAGAAATTGGCTGTTAAAATTTTGTTCTAAGTCAGTAGCTGCTTAATTTTCTTACGACAGGTTAGCTGCTTAAACAGAACCTGTCTCAGGTTTCTAGAGTGTTATTGAGGGAATTATGCCAGCAAGGAATGTTGAATTTCAACACCTGTGTCTAGTTCAAAGTGAAGAGAGAACAAAAGAATCCTGGTGGGGTAAAAAAGACATTAAATAAGATTCATATCCCTTCTGGACTTTCTGGAGGAAAAATATTAGCCAGAACATAGAATGGAGCATAGAACTTGGAACTGAATTGTGTGCTTCCCCAGACTAGTGGCATTTTGTAAATAATTTTAAGTGGTGTCACCATTCACACTAAGGATTGCAGCATCAGGAAGATAACAGAGCACTGACAAAATCTACAGATGTGCTGAAAGTCATCTCTAAAGAAAAACAAATCCTCTGTCACTACCTGTTTTATAGATCAGCCTTTTGCTGTAGGGTTTTCTGTAACCTTCACTGCAGTACATATGTAATCTGAAAAGATGCTTCTCTCTCTGAACAGATACGTGGCATTTGACTTCCATAAAGAGTGCAGTCGGATGAGGTGGGATCGGCTTCAGATTTTGATGGATCAACTAGCAGAACAGCAAGATGAGTTCAGGTAAGGCTCTGCAGTTCTTTCACCTCTGTGCTGTTAAAATGAGACCACTTCCTCATAGTTTCTGTTGTCTTGCATTAAGGCACAGCAATACACACATGTAATCTTCTATGAAGAAGATGCATTTGTGTGCATTAGTGTGTCCATGTCTCTGGTGTCTTGCTGTTACCATGTGCAAGGTTAGAGATCTGGTGTGAAGTAAGATGCAGAGCCCATGTTACCTCTCGATAAAGTGGGTCTGAGAATTGCAGCAACCTTGAGTTGTGACAAGAGCTGTCTTAGTAAGGTTGGGTAAAAGGTTAGACAAAAAAACGACCATGCGTACAACTGGAGCTGTTTAAAAGAAGGTCTCGTTAGGTGATATTTTTCTTTCATCCAGCAATAATTCCAGGTGGTGTTGACAGCAAACTGTTTTGCCACATAGTGTAAAGCACTGGGTGTTCTTTCCACAGGCATTTGTAGAAGTGTTTCCTCTAACACACACGTTGTTGTGGCTCCAGACCTTGCACTGGCATTGATTGTTAGCCCTTGCTAACATAAGTAACCCACATGGAAACAAATTCTCATTTTCTTTAGTTATATAAAAATACACAAAATGTCCAAGTCAGTTTAAATCTTTAGTCTCACAAGTGTGTTTTTGGTCTTAGCTACTTGTAGACATGTGGATTGCTAGGGAAAAAGTTTACTTTGTTCTGCTTTTCTGATTGCTTCCTTCCTGCTCCTGAAGTCTTGTGCCTAAAGCACAAAGTAGATCGGCTAAAACATTACAAAACTAACAGTGGTGTAGTCTATCCTAACAAAATAAAGTGAGGTAAGGTGTGGAGTAGAACAAGAGTCTTCTTAATAAAATCTCTTACCTGGAGTGATGGCTATGGGAATGACATAAATTATTCAGATTATAGTTAATATTCTCTGTCCACCACAAAAAAAAGCCTTAAAAACTCATAAAGACCTAATTGAATAAGTTGACTTTGTGCATCTCAAATAAGGAGAAATAAGATTGCAGGTTTTTCCTATATGGCAAGGATCCTTTATTCTTAGAATTAATACTGAATCCCATAACATGTTTACTGTCAGCTGCCATCGGAGGCATAGAAAATAACCAGGTTTCCTTGAAATGAAGAAAAAAAAAAGCCATTAACCTCTAAAACAAGATACAAAACTGAAGACTCTTTCTCAAACTTAGGCTGGCTCCAACTTAACTTGTTTTATTTCATCGTAATGACTATTGCTTGAATAGGAGCAGAAAAATCTGAGTTCTGATCTTCGTAGAAAATAGTTTTGCAGCCCCTAGGGAGGTAAACAGCTCTTATTTTCTGCAGGCTAAATCCAATTGTGAAAGATCTGTCAGAAAGGAGAGCTGGATTTGTGGACGCGTTTTTTGTTAGTTTTTAAACTTTTTAGAGCGGCTATAGGAGATGCAGCATTTAAGAATAGACATTTCTAGTTAATTACAATAATAACAAACTGTCTTATCCTAATATCAGTTGTAGGCAAAACTCGGGGGCGGGAAAGGAAGATTTGACAGGTATTATTGTCTCCTTTAGTCTGCAACAATGTAAAACATAGTTTAACAAAACTATTTCAAGAATGATGAAAATGGCTCTTAAAAAGACAACACAAGGTTAATCAAAGTAAATTCGTATGCTTCTAAGGCTCCTGATTGTAGTACTGCATCACTCTAGACTTGATAATCTTAAAGTGCTCAAGAGTGGATCATATGCTAGTCCACATTCAGAGTTCATAATTACATATTGGAGTAACTTAATCTATAGATTATGATCTGTAAATCTGTAGACAACTAAAGTTTCATGCTGTGGCAGGACAGGCATAGTTCTGTCCCATTCACACATCCAATTGATAAGTAGATTGGAATATTCTACCAGCTTAGTATTGGAATGCTCGTGTGCAATTCAGTATTTAAAATGAGCTATTTGTTATCAGCTACTGGAAACATCTGGATTAAAAAGATTGAGGTAACAATTAGCATATGCAAGAGGGAATATCTGGTTCCCCTGTGTGTTCACATAATGGAGAGAATGGCATGTGACAGTAGCAGATTTTTCCATATTTTCCAAGTGGCCTTAAAAAAAAATCTGAGTACCTTCCTGAAAGAATTGTGCCTGACAGATTAGGTGACTGGATTGAACTGGGTGACCACTTATAAACAAATCTGGTTACTTCTGCTGTTTGGCGCTGCTAATGATCTTCATATCTGTGAAGCTGGGACACTAAAATAACAGGAAAAAAATACAAGTCCCTGATTTTGCACCAGAAGCTGCTCTTCCCTGTGGCATATAACTCAATATTGCTGGTTGGCTTTCTGAATGGTAAGAGTGAATACTGCCCTGAGATTGCTAAGTGTTCATCCATTTATGCTGTTTTTCAGCATGGCAAGACTTCAGGGAGGCATCAAAGTTCGAAGACATGGCTGAGAACTCGTCAAATGCTCAGGACAATTATGTTTTGGTTGCTAGGATATTTACTTGTGAAAACGTGGTTTACATGGACTGTAATCTCTAAATACATGTGTTGTATGTGTTAGTTACTTTCTAGTTGACTCGGAGGGTAAAATTGTGACTCAGCAGGAAGGAACATTCCGCAGTAACTGCATGGACTGCCTGGATCGGACTAACGTGATCCAGAGCTTGTTAGCACGCAGGTCTCTCCAGGCCCAGCTTCAGGTAAATGTTTTACTCTTCTTTAACAGGCTGGAAGAGGAGAGAGGTTTTCCATTTGGAATGGAAATGTAATTTGAACACTCAGTAAGAGCTTGCATAGTGGAGTTACTGTACTACTTACTTGAGCTGCATTGACTAGACTCAAGTTTGATAAATACAGCTTTTCCTGAAAGCAAATCCTAATTTTTCTATCAAACTCCTAGCAAGCCTCCATGTGCTTTTTGTTTCAGAGACTAGGTGTTCTGCATGTGGGACAGAGAATTGAAGAGCAAGCAGACTTTGAGAAAATCTACAAAAATGGTAGGCTGTTCATAGAGTTCAAACAATGACTTTTTCTCTGAAGAGAGTATATAACTTCCTTAATATTTCTTACCATTTTCCTATTCACAGCATGGGCTGATAACGCTAATGCTTGTGCCAAACAATATGCTGGAACTGGTGCCTTAAAGACTGATTACACAAGGCAAGTCAGCCTTTTTTGTAAGGGCCTTCTGGGTTTTTGAGCATGTTTGGGATTTTCTTAGAGTCCTCATATCTAAGAAGATTATTAATCTGGGGCTTAGGCTATAAATGAGTTTTTTGCAACGGTTCAGTTGGTAAAAAGTCAGACTAAAATCTCCAGAGCACTGTTCTTTGCTGTGTTTATGTGAAAGTAAAGGCCATGTGGAAATGAAAACCAAGACAGTGTGCCATGAAGATGCACATTTATACTGTGTGATGGAAAGAAGAGTCATTTTATTTTCTAATTTTGTTGCAAGTATGTGTGGTAATAATGCAGAGGCAGCACTAGATAAATGTATTCGTGTGCAGGTGTTCATTTAATAATAGTACACATGTGGATAATGATAGGATGTAAATCTGAAATTACAGTCCTGAATTTATACAACTATTTAAAATATTTTTCATAACTTCTTTTTGCAGAACTGGGAAGAGAACTCAGTGGGGCTTAATAATGGATGGCTGGAACTCATTAATACGTTATTACAAAAACAACTTTTCTGATGGATTTAGACAAGTAAGCTAAGCTTTTAACCATGGGGAAGTGTATTTGATAAACATTGCTGTGCATTCTAACTCTTGCCCTCCCTTTCTCTTCCAGGATGCAATTGATCTTTTTCTTGGAAATTATTCAGTGGATGAAGTAGAACCTGCTAGTCCCTTACATGTCAAGAAAGACTGGAAGTTCTTAGCTGTGAGTATGGAGACTTCATTTGTGATAAGAGAAACACATCTGTTCAGTCACTGGCTTTATTATGCCTAAGTAGGACTTGTCTATTAGTCATGAAGCATCCCTGTAACCTGGTTATGTTTCTATGACACCTGCTTATAGGATTAAACCCAGACAGTTCCCTTGCTGTGAAGTGGAGTGTCCTTGAGGTATTGGAAAAACTGCTGCTTGCTTTTTTTTTTAAATGTGCTTCACCAGGTGGAAAGGGGGAAAATTCTACTACTCACTATCAGTGACTGTCTCCTTCTGCAGAAGAATCTTGTCGAGTTCTTTTCTCACACTTCATGCAGAAGCATAGACTGTAACACAAAAATGTCACTTTTTTTCATTTTTTTTCACCCTTCCCTTTCTATTTTGAAATGGGATTTGGGAACATAATGGTGTTTAACTGGTGTATTTTTTTTTTAACAAAGCATAAACCTCAACCTCTCTTTTCATGCACAGGAGGTGTATTTTAATTCTCAACATAGTTATTGAACACACTCTTCCAAATTTTGGAACTATCCAAACTTTTATTTGTAGTTGAATGCAGGTGAATTGAGAATTAAAGCAAGTTCATTGCAAAGCAAGTAGCAAGTTGTACTTTACAGTACAACCCATCTTAAAGGAAATTAAGGAACATATGTACTGCGGTATCAAGTGATTATTCTTTTTCTCTTTCCTCAGTTGCCTATTATTATGGTGGTTGCTTTCTCCATGTGCATTATTTGTTTGCTAATGGCTGGTAAGTCACTATTGAGTTTAATTTTATTAAACTGGCTTGTTTCTCTGAACTTTGTGTAAAGGGTTACCAGTAACTGGTCAGTATAAAATTGCTTCTCAGTCATTCTAAAAGGTGCTTGAGTGTGGCTCTGGAGATTGAGGTTTAGGACTGTATCATTAATGTGGGAAAAACTGAAGTGCTATAGAAAACAACGTTAAAACTCATGTAGAAGTCAATTAAGGGATAGCTAATTGTCCCCAAATTTAGATGCACCTTGGTAGACCTGTAGCTTTATTTTAGGCTGTATGAAGCCCCAGAGGAATACCTGTCTAATTTTGGGCAGAAAGACAGTTCAGACCTGTCAGATACAGACATAAGCCTGGTTCTGATGGATGTGCCTTTAATCTAAATCTGTGTTGGGAGTGGTGAAGGTTTTTGCCTTCTGCTTTTGCCTTGAATTTTCTAGCATTAGTGCCAGTCGATTTCTTGACTGACTTCCGTAGATCTCTGTTCAATGTGTTCCAAGAACTGTGTGGCAAATACAAGTTTTCCAAGGTAACAGAAACAGAAAAAGGAAACAAAAAAACATCTGTGAAAGACTTCTGATTTCGTTTGATGACAGATCTGTGAGGGAAAGCTTGAAATATTTGCATTTGTACTCTAAAGTAAAACTCTCTGGTAATTGGAGATAATGAGCTAAAAGGTTTGTCTGGCTCTTCTTCCCAGGTGATACATGGACTGAGACACTGGCCTATGTGCTTTTCTGGGGAAGTGCCAGCTTTGGAACTTTTGCTATCATCCTTTACAATGGCAAGGATTTTGTAGATGCACCCAAGCTGGTCCAGAAGGAGAAGATGGACTGAATTTGTGTGTGTGGAAAGCGGCTTGGTACTGAGGATTCTTCAAGCCACTCTTGGAGTCTCTACTGACCTGCTTTCCACACCAAATAATGCTCTTATGAACATTCTTCCTTGGCAATGGGGGGTCAGGGGTAAGGAAACTGCATCCTGTGGTGGTGGTAGCTTTCAACTGAGACCTGACTTGACAGTCTTAGTTGCAATGGTCTTTGGAATATTGCATTAGTGGACGGGGCTCCACTCTTACTGGGGTAATGCAAAGACAAAAGCCAGCTTTTTGGTGTCTGGAATGTTTTGGAGCTTAAGCGGACTGCTTAAGCTCATGCTCCACCTGGGCTGGTTCAGCTGGTTTTTTGGTCTTGACAGGAGAGAGCTTTGATGCTGTTCATGTCTCAAAATACCCAAATGTTGAAGCATTAATAATAGAACATCTGATAGTGGTCTCTGAACAAATACGGCTTCATACCAGTAAAAAGTCTAGGTCCAGACTTACAGCTGGATTACATTTGTTGTGATAAAGTCTGCGTTAAGGAGTCCTTCGTGCATATTTGTGTGTGGATTCTTTTCACTAAATATGAAGGATTTTTGATTCCTAATGCTATTCTAAAATGAGGTTTTTGTCCTGTCTTGTTTATCTAGAACTGATGCAATATTCTGCTAATCATTGTTTGGGTGAAAGGGCAGTGTAATTGGATGTTCCTGAAGTTGCAAATGTCTTGCACTGTTTCAATACTACAGTCTCCATATGAAATTCCAGTAGTTAGCGAGTTAAAATGTAGAATTTTCTTTCTAACGATGTAAACGAAATCAAAGAATGTAAAAGTCCTTTGCAGTGTTTATTCAACCTTCCTTATGCTAAAGTTCCAAAGTACTTCATTACTTAAAGAATGGGTCACAACATAAAAGGTGAACTTCATATTGTTTTGCTAGTCAGCTGCTTCTGTCCTTGGTTATGTTGAAATAATTTATGAAAGAAGGAATAACAGCCTGAGGAGAAAGCATTAAGTCTGAACTCCGTATTTCTACTTGGGAGCAGCAGCTTGCTTTTCATGCATGATACTGTAACACACTCTTTTAAGAAAAAAAGGAGAAAAAAAAAACTGCAGACTAATTTGTGCTGGTTAATGTGTGTCTTTAAATTTAGTGCTTCCAAGCTGTAGAAAAATAAGGACCAATTTTAAACTATTTTGTCACTTATTTTATATGGTTTGTTCAAAACCAGACATGGAACTTGCTTAAGGCGCTGTGCATTGTTTAATATTTCCTGTAAGTACAGCTGTATATTCAGATTGCAAGTATAAAATTTAAAGGGGGGGGGAAGGGACGAACATGTAGAATACTACTAGGACTAGCACAGGTGTCACTATTGAAGCTAGAACACGAAACACTGATACTCCAGTGTTCCCATGTGTTATGACTGAAAATATGTACAGATTCTTTTTTTTTTTTTCTTTTGCAACTGTTCATTTTAACCTTGAATGTTTCTGGAGGCCTCTCTGGGTTTTGTGTAAACATAACCTGTTCATGAGCACTAGTACTTGCAAAGTATCTGTTTGCTTCTAGATGCTGTAATGGAAAAATACCAGTTGGTGGTTAACTGGAAAATCCTCCTAACTTAAATTTTCAAAGGTGAACTCCCTCATGGGCACAAAGTACAAGAACACCATAGACTCAATATTTGAAAGCAGTGGTTCTGGTGGCTCACGGGCAGGTGGAGTTTGAAACTTGGCTCGGTTGTCCCGCAGTCTAGAAGTAAGTTGTTGCATCTTTGGTGAAGAACTTGTTGCAGCAAAGACCAAACTTGAATTGCTAACATAAAAGGTTTGTAAGACATAGAATAATGTAGGTTTTAGAAGTTGAAAGGCACCTGTATTTCAGTGCTTTGCAAAGAGTCTGTATTTCTAAAATCACAAATGGTGTAATACTCCTAAATGACAATAAAATGTTCAACTTTTCTAGATGTACTGTCTGTGGTGCATTTTGTGCTTTGGAGCAGACTGTTCCCAAATTGTTCCTTAGGTGCTGTTTCACACCTGACGGATGGTTTAGTTTTGTGTCTGCTCATTGCAGATGGGGATCTTCCTGTGCTGTGCTCAAACAGTGATGATCTCATGCAGTGCCTGATGTCAGTCTGCACTGTGATGTTCCACTCTTCACTGCCATGGCTGGATCTCTGTCAGAGAGCTACTGTGGCTGGAGTGCTCCAGTGCTGCATCCCAGGTGTCACCTCTGCTCAGGGCCAATGGCTCTTTGCCTCTTTCCTCACAAGGGCACTTCGGAGTCTTATGGACAAGACCAAGAGGTGAAAATTGAAGCTGTAACTTTTTTCACAATAAATTGGTGCTTTACAGGTTCTAGGCCTTGGATTTTTCTTTTTGTAAAGCTCAAAGCCGGTTTAAAATTAAGTAGTCTCTTTTTTTTCTTTTCTAGAATGTTTTTTTCATTAAGGAAGACAAGCTGGTAGTTGTAAAACCTTACCAAAAGCCCAGGGCGCTGCTCCGCCCTCTCCTCCCCCTTCCTTGTATCTGCTCCTCTCCCACCATCCACCGCTCCTCTCCCACCCTCCACCTCTCCTTCCCACCCTGCCCATCCATCTTTTCCCCGCATCCCTCTTTTCCATCCCCCATCCTCATCTCTTACTCTTCTCTCTCTTCCCCGATCCCGTTTTCCCCGCCCTCTCCCCCCAGGGGCGGGACCAGGCGCTGCGCGGCGCTCGCGGGGGGTCCGCCGGGCCGCTAGGAGGCGCTGTCACTGCCGCTCTCGCCCGTCGATCGCGGCGGAGCGCTGCCGCTTCCTGGCGCGCGCGGCCCGGCGCGGCCTGACCGAGAGGCGCGTCCGCCCCGTCGCGCTCGGGGCTCCGCTCGCCCGGGGCTCCCCGCCCGCCGCCGCTCCGCGCCCGGGGCCGCCCGCCCGCCGCCATGAAGCTCGTCAGGTGAGCGGGTGGGCGCGGATGGGGGCGGATGGAGGCGGATTGCTGGGCGCAGGGGCAGCGCCGGGTGAGCCCGCGCGCTCAGGGCCTCCCCGCGCTCTCCCCTACACCGCGGACGGGAGCGGGAGCGGCCCGGGATGGGGCCGGGATGAGCCCGGCGGGAGCGGCCCTAGGATGGGCTGGGGCTGGGCCGGGCCGGGTGAAGGGCCCCGCTGTGCTGGGCCGCGCTCCCATCCCGGGGCCTGCGCGAGTCGCTCGGCAAAGCGCACCCTCCCACCACCCCACCCCCCCATTTTGGAGGGAAGCCCCCCGGACTGGGGTAGCGTTGGCTTCCCGGTATTGTAGCAATTTGTGAAATGGTTCCTTCGTTTTACAGTAATGGCCGTTTCGCCTGGAAGTAGGTGCTGGATCCGGCAGTGTGTCACTCCAGCGTCCCAGCTCCCGGCGGCTGGGCTGGACGCGGAGTGTGTCACTAAACATCCCCAGCAGACTCCATGAGCGCCGTCTTTGGGAGCTCAGGATGCCGAACTGCTTGGTGTTGCCTATCGAACGCGTACGGCTTCATGTGGGAGTGAACGGGTTTGGGTTTTTTTTAAATGCATTTTTAATTCCCAGGTTTCTAATGAAGCTGAGCCATGAGACTGTGACCATTGAGCTGAAGAATGGGACGCAGGTGCATGGAACGATCACAGGTACGGCAGGATGGGAGGATGCAGCAAAATACTCCCCGTTGCCTTTCGGCAAACAATTGGCAGCCACGACTTGAATGAGTTTTTTGTCCCATGCTCCCTCTTGCGGGGACTGGCACAGGAAAATGCAGGAGATGGGCTTTGTAATTCATATCTGTGTGCAAGCGCGAGGTGTGTTTGTGTTTGTGGCTGGATATTGTCGGGAGCTGCTGGGAACAGTGGGGAGCTGTGACCAGCCAGCTCTCCATAGGCAACCACGAAAATACTTGGGAATTTCATTGGGTCACTGATTGTCTTTGATGTACAGTAGTGGATGAGTCCGCCCGTGGTCAGACCGGCGCTGGGGGTGCATTTTGTGATCAGATTTCTTTGCTTTAAAGGTTCTGGGAGCTGTGAATTCCCTGGGAGCTGTGAATTTGCTGTAGCGCTGGGAGCCTCTGAGCCCAACTGCATCTTTGCCTGCAGACAGGCTCGGGGGGAAGGAAGCAAACTCTTCCAAACCTTGCTTGGTAGTCTCTTAGAAAATAGTTTGGGTTGGAAGGGACTTTAAAGATCATCCAGTTCCCACCCCCTGCCATGGACAGGAACACCTTCCACTGGACCAGGCTGCTCAGAGTCCCATCCAGTCTGACCTGGAACACTGCCGGGGATGGTGCATCCACAGCTTCTCTGGGCAACCTGTGCCAGCTGATGTGGTCTTGAATTGGTTAAATTTTGTGTGTAGGCAGTTCTAATCTAAAAAATAAAGTTAATGATTTTTGTTGAGCACGTTTTTTGTTAAGGTGAATCGAGATGGAAATGCGTATTTGCATACGTTTGATTTCACGAGACGGGTTTGAAAACGCAGAGCTGGGTGTGGGATACGGGGCGAAGAGGAATCCTGGCCAAGAGAATCTGCTCCCCGCTGTTGCCAGAGGTCTGTCCTGGCAGTTCGTGCGAGTTTGTGATTACCAGGTGCTTCTTTGTATCGCTGAGCTGAAAGTTGCAGGGAATTCTTTACGTTTCATCATGTGGTTCTCACATGTGCAAGCTATTCTGTTTGCTTTAATAACCTCAGTGACGGACATTGCTCTGAGAGTGTTCTGTGAGCTTCGCTTAGAGACAGCAGGAGTGATGTGGGTGGGGCACGTTGTGTTTAGCGAGGCAAACCCTCACGGGTGAGCTGAGGAGCTGCTTCGTCTCCCTTCCTAAACTCACCCTCAGGCGGCTTTTAGCAAGTCTTCTGCCCAGGCACTCTTGGAAAAAAAAAAGATACAATTCTTGTTAAGTGTGAATTTTATTCCAGAGGATTGCTGAGGTGCTTTTTTGGCCAGTAGCAGTCTGGGGATTTGGCAGAATTCAAAACTGGCATTATTTTGCAGCCAAGTCCATCAGCTTTGATTAGAGCTGAGTGAGCCCCCTCGGTGCCCGATTGCAGCATGCTCTGCTGAACCCAGCCAGATGGGAAGCAAACACACTGCTGGGCTCCTGACCTCGCTGCTCTTTCAGGCTTAATTGTTGAGCAAAGCCTCTCTCGTTTTCTGCTAAGACTCTGTAAAAAGATTGTGCAGTCTTCTCCTCCTCCTGTCACCAGGGCAGGAGCAGGGATGAAAGGGGAGGTTTTGTGTAATGCCCCTCACACCAACCAAGGGACTGGGTCGGGTGGAGCTGTGTAAAATATAGAAGGAGGGGGAGAGGACAGAAAAGTAAAGTCACTGTCATTTTGATCTTCATAGCTGGAGATCAAGTCCCACATAAAGCTCATGATACGCAAAATAAAAACTTCAGGGGTTTTTTTTATTGCTTCTCATGGCTGTTACACAGTACATGCATCCAGCTGAGATTTTTTTATCCAGTTTGGGATTATGCACAACACAGCATAGTGTGCACAGTACTGATTCTATACATTTCTTACATACTGGCTGTTCTGAGTTTGTAACCACAGTGGTTGTTCCTTGCAGTGGGGTATTTCATGTACTCTCATAAAAAATTCACTCTGGTATTGGATGTATTTTATCAGAAGATAAATGCTGCTTTTTGTGGCTGGATTTTCCTAAGGCTTACAGAAAAAGGAAGTGATACAGGTTATTTTTCCTCCTCCAAGGTTTGTTTTACTTCTTTTTAAAGGACTGAAGACTCGTATTAGCCTTCTGTAATAAGCAGTAGTTTATTTGTTGTTCAGAGGACTTATTTTAACCATTTACAAACCAGCTATTGCCAGGACTTGGATAAAGATCTCTAACTGTTAGGTTAGAGGCAACAATTGGTAACTGGCATAACTCAAGAGAAAAGAGATGTAGTTTCATTCTGTGAGAGGCTGATGTAATTAATGAGTGGCAGAAGCAGGTGTTGAAGGACAGGATAAATCTCATTTCATGTGCATACTTCAAAGCAGGCACCAAGAGACGTCATCCTGAATTCAGGCTTGTGTTGTTTCAGGAGTGGATGTCAGTATGAACACGCATCTCAAAGCAGTGAAAATGACCCTGAAGAACAGAGAGCCCGTACAGCTGGAGACACTGAGTATTCGAGGGAACAACATCCGCTACTTCATTCTGCCGGACAGTTTGCCTCTGGATACTTTGCTAGTGGATGTTGAACCAAAAGTCAAATCCAAGAAAAGAGAAGCAGGTGAGTTTGTGCTTCCCTAGTCTGTTTTGCCTTTGTGTGCATTTTAGTGCTGTGAGTCTGGAGATGTCTCATTTAAGTGTCTGAACATCTGCATTTGGCCTGAAATTCCTTCATCGCTGAGAGTTTGACACGGCGCTGCCTCAGTCTGCCTTGCCCACCTCCTTGGCATCTGCAGAGCTTTCATTCACATGAGGTTGTGTTAGGGCTTTTCATGCATCTATTTTTAAAAATGTAAATGTTTATCAGCTTGAGTAAGTCTTAACCTATCTGAGTCTCACAGTTGGCACCAAAGAGATTTGAACTTCCTCTTCTCCAGATGTCTGCTATGTTTCCCCAGTTTGTATGGGGAGCTTCACATAGATAGTAAGTACAGGACAGTATCTCAAATGGTGCTGAATGGTTCACTGAAATTTGGTGGGGGATAAAAATTTTATCTCTGAGAATGAATTTGAGAGACTTGAGAACCTGAAGGAATCTAGACTGTATCCCAGTGAGCACATCTCCAGCTTTGACTCTGAGTAGCGTTCCAGTCTCTGCTCTTCCTGGAGCTTTTTTTTTCCCCAAAGTGCTTCTGAATAAAAATCCTTTTCCTTAGAAGCCTAACAGTATAGACAGTAACTGAAGTTTAATCCACACTATTAAAGATGAGTATCCAGTAAACCCCAGGAAATCTCCAGCAGTATATATTTTGCCCAGCAATTAATCTGTGTGATTTTAAAACAGTGAGCTGTAAGTGAAAGCTAATTGTGCTTCAAAATCATGTTGTACCATTTCTCCTGTAAGTAGTGTTGAATTATGTGGGTGCAGGGTGTTCTGCATTGTTGAGCTCGCCTTACTGACACGGGGTAAGGAATCTCAGCTGTGCAGCACCAAGTGTGAGTGCTGCGGCTGCTGCCTTCACAGGGAGTAAGGATAAAGCTCCCAGAGGGGCTTTGCTCCTCTCATGTTCATTAAAAACAATCCGACCACACAGAGAAATGAGTGTGGTTGGATTGCTTTTTTCCTGAACCTCACGATGTGGTGTGGACAAGAACATCCCTACTTGGTATCAGCTTTGGGGAAAGCAGCTGTGGTAGCTCCAGTTACCTCCGTTTGACGCTCCCTGCATCTGCAGTGCGCAGAAGCGCTCTCAGACCAAAGCTGCGCCGTGCTTCGCCTTAATCCATAAATGCCCTTGGGCTTCAGAAGTGTAAAACCCTTGGTCTGTCCTTGACAAGTGAAGTTGTCAGGAAAGGGCAGGATGCTGCCTGGGGTGTGTGTGCCACAGGTGCCTTGGGTCCGAGCGTGCTGGTGCTTGGCAAACACAGCTACCTGCTGATGCTGTCATCCTCCAGCTGGGGTTGATGCTTCCATGGATTTTACAGGGTCAGTGTATTACCAGCAAAATAATGACACCTTGCTTATGTCAAATTTGTCCTGTGTCTCTGCTCCTTCTGTCTTTCCTGCATTTCTAACCTACGTCCCAGAATAATTGTCACATCCTGCTCCTTGAATGTGGATGGCAGTGGGTGTCTCTTAGAGAGCCACCTGCTTCCGCAGAATTTTCAGTATCTTTTTGAGCCCTGCACTCACAAACACATTTGAAATGAACCAATAATCTAAAGTTTGCAGAGTGCCTTTGCAACCTGGTGGGTTGTATTTCTTTGGGAGAAAGAGATGCAAAAGCGCGTTATCATCTTACGGATCATATGACCTTCAGCAGTTGCTTGTGGCTTGCACTATCCTACGATTCTGTCTTCCCTTTACAATTAAATAGCAGTAATTAACTGGGAGCACGCAGTCAAGACCTTTGCCTTAGAATCACATCTGCAATTGGCAGAGGCATCACTGAGACCAATAGGAGCTGGTGGGTGCTGGGATCCTTTCAAAATACTGACCTTCCACATGGTGCCTGAGACAGGATGAGTTTGGGAATCTCACAGCCCATCAAAATTTGCATTTCCCTCTAAAAATCTAGACTGTATATATACTGAAAAAAGAGGAATTCTAGTTTCCTGTCAGATTACCCAATCACTTGGGAGCAAACAACTGTTTTATGTCCTTGTTTTCTGCAGTGAAGCCAAGGACAGACAGTATCCTGCGGCAGTTGTAACACAGAAAAAAAAGTAACACAGAAACTCACTGAGCATTAATAGACTTAATACCTAACTTAATGTCTTATCACAGGGAAGCAGTGAGGTGATGATGCTCAATACAGAATGTTTTAATCAAAATGAAAGTATTCCTGGGTCTCACTTGATTTACCCTTCTTCTTTTACCTGCCAAGTTGCTGGAAGAGGCCGTGGCAGAGGCCGTGGCAGAGGCCGAGGTCGTGGAAGAGGAAGAGGAGGCCCAAGACGATAACTTCTCATCATGCAACTCTTACAAATTCTGGGCAATTTCAGCTATTTTTTGTACAGGTCTTGTTTATGGTATCCATTTTTAATAAACTGAGATGTGAAAAGGTGTCTTTCCTTTGTTAGCAAAGCCTGGGGAGGGAGGCAGGTGTGTCCTGTTTCTAGGGCTGTTGCAGACTACACGGATCTTGTTGGTTGTCACTGTCGAGATTTTGCCCCACCCCTGAGGGCTGTACAATTCCTCTTGCTTTTTGCCCCAGAATGAGAGACTTGTGTTGTGCTTTAGCATTGTTTGAAATTAATCCCTCTTTTCTAAGGCACTTGCCATCTTCTAATGGTTACATAGTTAAGACACTGTATTAGGATCCCTTGTCCCATGAGTGTGTCTCTAATACTGTTCTTCAGAGTGACCTTTTTTAAAGTTCGTAGATATAATTTTAATGTTTTCTATTACATGAAGCTTGCAATTTAAACATGTTGCTTTCTTTATAAAACATTTACACAGGGAAATTAACCAGGTCCATGGAACTGCTGGATTGTTACATCTGATGATTAAAGAATACCTGGATATGAACTTTGTCAGAGCTAATTATATGGCATACTTTTGTTTGGGTGGGGCTCATAAAGCAGCTCTATCACAGATACCTTCTAGTGTACATAAAGTGCATTTCTAGAAAATACTGGAATTGGACGCTTACTTCTTCTGGAGGTGGGAGAACTTGTGCAGCTCACGTATATTTGTGCATATATATATGTATATATACACGTATAAATACATATATTCACTGCTTTGCTGGACACAAGTATAAAAGAAGCCATGTTGGCCACATTTATCTCCCAATGCCATCCTAATCATTTCTCCCGTAGGAAATCAATGTCACATTCTCATTGCCAGACTTCAGCAGTTTCACCTGTTGGTGAAATACAGATGTCATTTCAAACAATGAGTATGCTTAAGTGTCTTGAATGGTTGGGGGTATTTGCTGGTACTTGGGTGCAGGAACATGCTTGGTTGGTCATGTTTCCACACAGGCAGTGGTACAACAGTGGACAAGAATCACCTAATGTGTAATGAGCTGATAGGCTGGTTAATTCGTGCTAGCTGGCATTTTGTGAGCTACTCTTCTCCTTCTCACCTCTTTTACAGAGGCCATTTTAAAGCTTCATCTTGTTACAGAAGAGCTTTTTTTTTCCCCAAACCATTGTGGAACCTCCCAAGAGCACTTTTTGGTCAGTATAGCACCCACCATTCTCAACTCTATAAATAACTGCTACAAATAATGGTTGCTGCTGTCTTCCATAAGTGCCCAGTCACTGATGACAGGGGTAAGGTCTTCCCAAATCCAGCTGTCAGCTTTCATGCAACAGTTGAAACTCCTTCGCTCTTCAGTCTCTTCCTTATAAAAGTCACTAGTGCTCCCAGGGGTATGCACATGGTGGATGCCGCCACCAGCAGCCCAATGACTGCCAGGGCGTAGCCTGGGTAATCCTTGGTCACCAGCTGCCCCTGCAAGGGAGAAAAGCAGTGTTGGATATGTGGGATCTCTGCCAGAGTTGGGCCAGGAGCAAAGCTGTGTGTATGGATCTAAACAGGACCTCTGAGAAGCAGTTTCAGGCTGTGGCAGCCCATGGTTGCCCTTAGTGCTGTTCTCTGTCCAACCATACACATTGAAAACTGACAAGAACAGAGCTGCTGACAACAGGATTGGGAAAAACTTCTGCAGGCTTTGGTAAAGAGCAGATCTTGGCTTTATTTGTGTTTCTTAATGAGGTGGCTGGGCCCTGACCTCCGTCAGGTCTCTGTTCCTCTCCTGGAGCCTGCGGGCTCATGCTGACACCCAGTCAACAGGCCAGGCCCACTGTGCATCCCAAATTTGCCATGACATGAAAACAATTATGTGCTTTGTTTTTGCATGATGGAAACATTTCCACAAAAGGTTATGAAACCAGTGATTACTTAACCAGTAGTAATTGCTTTGTGATGAATACATAGTCCAGTATTCTTAAGAAAATGTTCTGGCCATGAAGAAAAATGTATATGGAAATTATGAAAACTATTTATTCCAGCAGCAGCTCAGTTCTGTTAAAATACCGCTAATTTTGTTCAAAATAAATACACTTTGAAAGTAGGGGTTTTTAAGTGTATTTTTAAAGATGATATTTGGGTATTCAATATGAATGAAATTTAATTCTATTAAGGGTTGATTAAGAACCTCATAGAGGGAGATTAGTTGATTTTACAGAATCGTTACATCATCACTAAGTCAAGTTTTCCCTGTTTTTCCTTTCCACAAAATTAAGGGATGGCCCTGACTCCAGCTACTTGCTTTCAGAAGGCCATTTTGTGGAACAGTGTAGTTAGGAAGGAAGCTTGTATCCTTGCAGGAACTAAGGAAAGTTTTTTTTAAAAAAAGCCCAAACCCAAATCTCTTTTACCTGTGTGGCATCCCATGCTTGGTATTGCAATGTTCCTGTGAGGATGTAGTCGGTGAGGTAAAAAATAAATAGGCTTATAATTAGCAGTGGACTAACAAAAGCCCACATAATTTTCCAATACCAGTTTGGCTTGCGTCCAATCATGGTGTAAAGATCTTTCTCAAATCTGTTCAAAAGAAAACCAAACATATTTTTGTAAAGAAAGCCAAATGTGTATTTTTGAGACTGGCTACAGATGTTCAGTCAATACCTTGTTCTGATTTACTTCAAAAACCACCTTCAGAATCGAGTATGTCAGATGCAAAAGGGGAGTACAGCTGACCACAAATGAGCAGAGAATTATTGTCTGAAATGCTGGCTCACCAGAGTCACGGTGAGGGTGAAATCAAAAAAGACAGTGAGGCTTCCAAGAGAATCCCAAGTTGCGGAGAGTAGCTAGAAATAGGTGCAGCAAGAAAGTTCTGCCTGAAGTGTAGCTCGGACTGTTACTGCTGCCAGCTGACAGAGAAAAGCAATGATGCTCAAAGTACTGTGGAGAAGACAGCTGGGTTTGTGCAGTTGAGTGTTCTCAGTGCTGGTATCTGACTGTCTGTGAGGAAGTACTGGGGATGGTACCTGAAATCTCACAGGAGACCTGGATCTGACTCGAAGGCTTTGAACTCATCAGGCAGGTAATACCTGTATATGTGCCTGGACACCTTCTGTGCTGGCAGACTAACAAAGCAAATGCTGAAGCCTTTCCCTTCAGCTATTTTCGAACACCTTTGCTGTTGAAAACTTCTCCTGATTCCAGAGCTTCCTTTTACCTACAAGGATTGACTTGGGAGACAAAACATGTGCGAGTTGACCACCTTTGAAACCAGACTTACTGGCACTGTTGTGCTCGTGCTGAATTCCTGTCATGGGAGGAGCAGAGTTCTGGCAAAAGTTGCTCCTGAGACCAAGGACAAGAGCAAGGAGCGGTACAGCTCCTTGGTACTCCCCTGCCAGCAGAGACAGTGTCAGCCCAGCCTGGCCCCTCACAGCCCTGAGCCAAGGCCCCTGCAGGGGTCTGCTATAGGATCCCGTTGCTGCTCCTATAGCGTAAGAGAAACATTTAGCCCAAGGCAGTATTTTTATTCTTGGCCCGTGGCTGCTCCCACAGCTGTCCCACTATGAAGAAAGCAGGGCTCAGGTTTTACCTCCTTATCCCATAGATGTAACACACAGCGATGGTTTCCACCAGCACGATGAGCAGCAGTGAGAGGGTGGCTGCGTAGTCGTTGAAGATGTCAAACCAGTAATTTCCAGCCTCCATGGTGAAGATCAGGCCAATTATACAATTAATGAAACACACAACACCTGCGTGGATAAAACAAGGATCCTGCCATTACACCTGTAAGTTTGTGTAGGGAAAATGTCACACTTCTCGTGACTGGTGGGATTTCTCCTGAGCAGCTTTCTCTGAGGAGAAAGATTTTTTTCTCCCCCCTGTGGAAAAGACCTGTCCCTGTACATGTGTGACTGTTGTTAGACTGCTGCTCTTTAGACCTGCACAGTCACAGCACATCACCCCAGACATGGTCAAGACAACCAAGTCTTAGCAACAGCCTTGTTATATGTGCATGCAGCATCTGCTGTTGCTGCTGGGCATCCAGCTAAAACAGGTTTTAAGGTAGGACAACTGATTTCCATGCCCCAATAGGAGCACATATTTCTTTTGGCCAAAGGCTGAGGTGGCTCACAGTAGGGATACTGGCAATGTGACTGAAGAGCTACTTGCTGCAACTAGTTTGCCATTTGTACCATCGCTTTGAGTTTCACCAGTGAGTAGACACCGGTCTGAAGGAGCTGGGGTGTGTCGGGAAGGCTGTAAATACACAGCCACGACTGCCCTGGTGCTTTGGGAGCTCCCAAGGGAAAGTGCTGCACAGGTTGGGCAGGATTTCACAAGGGCAGGCAAACCCTTCCAGCAGCATATTTACTATTCCCTGCTCCACCCGAGGCCAGAGAGGGACCCTCAGTGGCAGTGGGACGCCACAGCTTCTGGACACACAGACACACAGATACACAGACACACATGCTCACTGTGTGGCCTGTGCTGCAGCCTGCCAGGTGCTTACCTGAGATCACCTCCTTGGGAAAGCGGGAGGCAATGACCTTGCTGTCAGTCAGCGGCGTGAGGATGGCGGCCGTGTTCCCCAGCATGCTGCCAATGCCCAGCATGAGGAGCATGAAGAAGTAGAGCACAGAGTACAGCTGGGGCACCTCCATGTTTTTGATCGCTTCCGAATAGACTATAAATGCCAGTCCCGTGCCCTGGACAGCCTGACAGGGACAAGGAGGGGAAACTAGGAGTTACAGGTGGCTCCTCAGCTCAATAAAGGATGTAAGAGAGTGACTCTGTCATGACAAAGTACACCTGAGGTGTGACTTTGCACAGCAAAGGCAGATGAGGTCTTCACTGGTTTATCGAACTGCACGGGCATTGGGTGCTAATGACCCAAGCGAGCCCCTGCCCCATCCTGAGGTATAGAAATGATCCCCAGCCCTTGGTCAGGCAGCTCCTTGGCTCGCATGGGGCGCCTGGGCTCAGTGGAAGCAAAGGAGACAAACTGGCAACTCACCGTGTCTAGCTCAGCTTCCAAGCTGCAGTTTTTAATCTGTGGCGCTAACTGGGCATATTCCTGCGGGTAGGTGGCCATGAGGTAGTCTTTCATCTCATTGAGGTTGTCTGCTGTTAAAGAGCCTTCCTCCAGGTCAAAAGCATTCATCAGCAGGAGGATCAGCCTGGGAAGGATTACAGGCATTTAATGGCTTCCAGGCCCAGGACACCTCATCCCTTTTCTCCACTGGCCCCCGTGGGGATGCTTTGCTGGCCCCAGGGCTTCAGTCTCCCCGGGTGAGAGCAGCACTTCCAGCCCAGTGTTGGGACAGGCAACTTTGTGCTCGTCTGTGCCCTGGAGGGAGCAGCTCCTGCGCCCAAACTGCTGCTCCCAGGCAGGTATTTTGGGTGCTGGCCAGTGCTGGCTGGTGTCTCTTCCCCTTTGCCCTCCGGTCTCACGTCCACACCCCACCAACTTTAAAGACTTTTGGCAACAAGCAGGAACTAGCAGCTTGGTTTCCTCTCTGATCAGCAGGTAGATTGAAAGCTCTAAAAATATGAGTAAATGTGTAACTGCCATGGGCCCTGTGCCAGGAACTGCATGCAAGCTTGCAGCTACAGGGGACAATCCTGCAGGCTGCTGGGCTCTTGCAGAGCATCACAGCCAAGGAGGCTGAGTTCCTGGAACAGGGCTTAGCCTTAAAAAGTGGGATCTGAGCATCACTGCATTTATTAATCAGCTCCCCCACACTCCCGGGAGCATGTGCCAGGACAAGAACACAGGGGAAAGTGCCTCTGTGACCTGCCCAGGCAAACTCATCCTCTTGACCAGGCCTGTGCCTGGAAGTAGTGCCCAGGTGTCAAAAGGCAAAGCGCTCTGACCTTTCATCTCAGGCTTCATCGCTTTGAATAGCTCCTTTAGCTTTATTAGAGCAGTATCGGGTCTGGTCTTGGGGCAGTGCTGGCAGCGCTGCGTGCTGTTATTTATTTACCTCCCCCCTCACCTGCCCCAGAACAGCTTGCCACTGCAAGTGAAAACCAGTGAAACAGCGGACTCTTACTTTTTGATACAGCTCTCATAGTTAAAGGTCGCCTTGAAGCCGTAGATGGAGAAAGTGACGATGCTGGCAAATATGGAGGTGGTGCTGTTGATGAGGGACACGATGATGGCGTGTCTCTCGCAGTTGTTGCTGGGCTCGTTGTAGCTGGCAAAGGCGATGAGGCTGCCGAAGCCAAGGCCCAGTGAGAAGAAGATCTGCGTGGCAGCGCTGATCCAGGTCTTGGGGTTCGACAGCTGCTCCAGCTGCAAAAGCCAGATGAGAGAGCAAGACCATGAAGTTTCACACCAGCGCCCAGCACTGCCCCTTCCAGCCTGCAGGGATGGGGACAAGGCCAGGGATGGAGCCCTTGGTGCACTCATTGTAGGTCAGGGGTGTTTTTGGGCAGGGTTACTGCTCCGACTGAAAGTAATAGGTTATGCTAATGGGAAGGTCTTTTTCTGCAGGAAAAAGCAAGCAGCTTATGGGCATCATGGCAGAACAGCCTCCAGCCACTTCCAGCTGGGGTTTCCAGCTGCCAGACCTATGCTACTGCTGCAAAAATTCAGTATAAAAAAAAGGAGGACCAAGACTTTTTAAAAACTTACATGCTCAGTAACCAATAGCATTTCCTGAAACATTCATTACAGTTTTCCTGTACCTTTGGTGTGAACATGTAGATGAGTCCATTCACAGCTCCATGAAGTGTTAATCCTCTGATGAGGTATATGATGAGAACACAGTACGGCAAAGAGGCTGTCACATACACGACCTGGGGAAAGAGGGGAAAGACCTTGATCTAAAGAATACATAAGGCAAAGCGGATCTGCTATGTCAGTCTCACTTTATATAAATAATTTCCATTATTGTGTTTGTTATCATGTATTAATCTTTAAAGAAATATCAGACAAATCTAACTTTAGATTTACATTTTAGGGAAACAAGTTTTTAATAATACTGAAGACCTGCATTACTGTTCCCAGGGTCTTCTCTTTGATGGGAAATCAAACAAAAATCTAAAATATTTGCAGCATTCACAAACTCAGTGACTATCTATCAAAAACTCATTAGGCAAAGGTCATTCATCATCTGCTCTATGAAGAAGGCAAACAGAGCTCATAAAAGGTCAAAATCAAATTTGTATTGAATCAAAATGAATCAAAATTTAATTGAATCAGTTGCAGCAAGTTAAAGAGGTTATTCCTAGTTTACAGTCTCTTGGCTTTCTGTATTTGGCTAAGACGATTTGGGGATTACAGCCCTCAGCTTGCTGCTTAGTGCAGGCTCAGCCAGGACATTGGGGTTTTTCTCCACACTTCTTCATAATTTCTGCTGTGAATAAAAAACAAGCAAAAACTGTCCAGTACATGTCTTTTTTTTCTTGCAAAGACCAAGGAATAGACGTCTCCTGACATGGCTCTGCTGTGGCAGGCGGCTTTCCTCATGGCCAGCATCCTGACAACTGGTTTTGCAGAGACCTGGCTGTGTTTAAAGGACCCTTCTGGATTTTTTTTTAAATATCGCTCAGTGTTTTGGTTGATCCTGTTTCAGCTGCAACTTGACAGGGCAGCAGAGGCAGCAGAGCTCGGTGCTCCGGGGGAGATGCCGTGACCCCAAGGGACAGCAGCCATCCCGCATTGCCTTTCAGCGCTCGTGTCCCCTCCGCACGTCCCGTCCGGGCTCGGCAGGGCTGTGCCCCGCTCTCACCTTGCCGGTGGAGGCGGTGCCGCGGAGGATGCAGAGGTAAACCACGAGCCAGGCCAGCGTCAGGCACAGCGCCTGCTCCCACTGCACGCTCCCGCTGGCCTCCAGCGACGGGGAGATATTCAGGGTCTGCCGGTACCAGAAGTACTGCGTGGACGATGTCTTCTCACACTCCTCCTCGTAGCCCGTGCGGTTGCTGTTGAGGGGGCAGGTGGCCCATGGCAGGGGGTCCTGGGAGGGACAGACATGGAGTGAGTGCCGTCGGCACGGCAGGCAGAGCCGAGGTGCCGGTGAGGAACAGGGAGCATGATGGCAAGGGCGGCTTTCTGCCTGGGCTTGCTTCTCTCTGCACGGTGCTGCCCGGGGCTGGGGATGACCCTCTCCCCTGGGGATGCTCTCTTTTGACACTGTCCCTTGGGAATGACCCTCTCCCCAAGGATTGATGCTTTCTGATCCTCTCCCCTGGGGACGACCCTTTCTGACTCTCTACCTAAGGACAGTTCTTCTCTGTCCCTCTTCCTTGGGGATGACCAGACTGATTCTCTCCTCAAGGACTGAGCCTCCTTAACGTTCTCCCCTTGGGATGACACTCTCCAAGCCTCTATCATGGGGCCAAACCTCTCCCCTGCCATCAGACAGGCCTATCCCAGGATGCAGGACACCCTGGCACCAAGGCACATGTGACCGAAGCATCACAAGGCTGGCATTGACCTGAATTTCGTGGTGAGGAGAAGACAACGGCAAATGCCTCGGGAAGACCATGGAGGAAGACACCACTGTGTCACTTTTCCCTCCAGAAAAGCCCTGGGTTTCTGAAGCTTTTGACACCCCTCCATCTCCCCTTCCCACCTGACAATGGTGCTGTGCAACATCCAGCACCAATGCAAAGCCACCATGACCCTCCACAGCCACAGTGGGGCCAAACTGGGAGCCCACACACCTGGAAGGAGTGGAAGAGGTACCAGAAGGCCCAGGCGTTTATCACGTTGTAGTACATGGAGAGGAAGAAGGAGACAACAACACTGGCAACTCCTGCGGGTATGGAGGGAGAGACTTGGTCAGCAGCAAAACCCCAAAATGCCCAGGGTTCCGTAACATCTGTGGAGTGTGGGAGCAGCACCACCATGGCTGACGCAGCAGGGGCTGTGTCCCTGCACAGCCATGTGCACAGGGCATGTCCCTGTCACTGCAGACTCTGCCTCCTCCTCCCACCAGGACTATCCTGAACTGAATTTTACACTTTAGGCCTTGGGGAGGGAATATTCAATGTATCATTGAAAATAAAACGTGTGCGTACACAGATGAATGATAGCTTGGGTTTCCAGGATAATTTAATAACATTAAAATGTATCTAAGAGTGGACATTAGTAAATGGTAGACTGGAACAGTAGGAAATTAAGGCACCATTTTATCACTCATGTTGAGATAATTGGGAAGGTGCTCTTGGAGTCAAAGCCCAGTGTAGGCAGCCTCGAGGGCTGGGTTTAGCACTGGCCTTCACACTGTGATTTTGGCTGTCTGCCTGAGGGCAGGAGGACTCACACCTCTGAATCCAGACCAAACACAGCAAGCTGGGGTCTGACCCCAATGCCCCACAAGGGACAGGAAAAATGCATGCCATGAGGCTTTGTTCAGCCTGGTGAGACCCAGTAAAACCTGAGCTCCCACCTGTGTCTTCTCTGAGAGACAAAGCTCTCCAACGTAAAATCACCCATGTTCCCTGCGTGCTAGAAAATAAAGATGGAAACTGAGAACGTACCAACACCGCAGAGGTAGGGGCTTATTATTTTCCAGGCGCCGATGCTGCCCTGCCGCATACGCTGCCCCACGGCCAGCTCCAAGTAGAGCAGCGGCATCCCCTCGGCAATCAGCATGATAAGGTATGGGATCAAAAAGCCACCTGTGAGAACAAACCCGACAGTCAGCCTTCAGCAGATCAGCAGCAAGATAAACACCACATTGCCCTATTTGTGCTCAAACCATGCTGTCAGTGTCCCAGAGGCTGGCTGGGTCCTGGTCCTGTCTAGGCACCTTGAGTACTGAGGGCATGGCCCAATCCGGAAGGACATCTCACAGAGGTTTCAGGCAGCGTCCCAGAGGCTGGTGGGCACTGACTGCCTGGGCGCAGGGAATTTTCCGCAAGGACTTGGCAAGGCTGGGATTTCTGCTGTTAAACTGTGTTGGTCGGCACTGCGGTGTGGCAGAGCTGCCCAGATGCGTCCAGGCGGTTTGAGCAATGCTGGGGGCTGGGGCTGTTAAAGGGTAACCAACCACCCGTCAAACCTTGTAAACGATAATGAGACAAAGAGGACGAGGGAAAGATTTACTTCAGTGTGGGGTGTTCTGCCACACAGCCAAAGTGCTCAAAGAAAAAGTAACACCAATGTCTGTGTCAAACAGAAGGTTTTGAGTTGCATATTGAAGTCTGGCCTTGCTTAACAATAAAAAAACAACTGAAAAACCAGACAAAAAAACTCCCAAACCTCCATGCTGAGCCCACAAGCACCAGCAAATGAATGAAGGCTTTTCCTCCAGGGCCCCACTTCTGGGAGCAGACCCTGGGACAGAGGCATAGAGTCTCCTCCTGCATGGGGCTGCTCACCCCTGCTTCCCTCCACATGGAGAGCCACAGATATGCTCCTGTGGAAGAGGAGCAGCAGGAATGGGAAGGTTGACAGTGAGGAAGGGGAAAGGACCTTCCCGCCTGGCAACCAGGATGTGCTTTGGCTTAAATTTCTGCCAGAAAAAAAATAAAATCCTTGTATTCGACTTGGGGCTCACTTCAGAAAGAGCTGCTGACTGAGTCAAAAGCTGGATTTTTGCGAAGGCTTCCCTGCTTCCCTTTTTACAGCAAGCCAAAATATTTACGTAAATATCTCTTATTTAGGATTTAACCTGTGGCATTAACATTCCTTGCAATGGGCTCATTGGGTGCAGTGCTGTGGAGGCATGAACTCCGTGCAGCGACTGAGGCAAAGACCTGGAAATAAACACAGAGCAATAATCCGGTTTATTCTGGGAATTAATTTCCTACCTCCCAGCACTCTTGTTATTAACAACCCCTTTGTTAGTCTGTTAGATAACTTCCTATGCCGCAAGGGAGCTGTTGGAGGTTTAAGAGCTCCCGCAGCCGCTCTGTGCCGGTGGGGTGCGAGCTGCCCCAGCAGCCACTGAGGGGAGTTCTGCCATGTACCACAGGGGAATCTGCATTAGGCCCTTGCGAAGGCTTTTCCACCCAGCAGCGCTGCCACATGTTTGGCATTGACTGTGCCACCTGGCAAGGAGAAGAAATGCCTTCAGGCTTGTTCTTCACCCCAGTGTCCCCCCGCAGCTGGGGGTGCCAGGGCTAAGCCCCTGCCCCTTGCTCTGCGTCCTGTTTGCACAGACCTTGCTCCTAACACCACTCTTCCCAAAGAGCAGAACCAAAATGTCTCATATAAGTGACTCTGGGCAGCCGATAAACCAGCTCCTTATCAGCTGTGAATCAGCACAGCTCCACTCAACTCCCTGCTCATTTACACCTCGCTCCCTACGGTGCCAGCTGTCTGCAAAGACCAGCCCCTAGGCCAGATCCCTGTAGTTGGCAAAACACGCGAACTGTGCCCTGGGTCTGCTCAAGGCACTGGGCTTGGCTGTGGCACCCTGGCCCCTGCTCAGGCTCCTGTCTGGTGCTCAGGGGCTTCCTCGCCCGGGGCTGAGCGCTGCTGAGCACCAGCCCTGCTGTAGACCCATTCCAGCCTCGTTTGAGCCTGGCCCAGCCTGCCTAGGGACAGAGTCACTGCACCTACAAGGTTTGAATGTCCCCTGCTCTGCTCAGGTCATGCTCTCTTCAGGAATGCAAGAAGAAGGATGAGAAGGACGCAAACTGCTGATGAACAGAATGACAGGTTATAAAGTCTGCAAATACTCTCTTTATCAGTATCATCCACGATAAGGGCCCTATTGCCCTGCTGAGCAGGACAAGGACTGCCTCTGTGCTTTACTGCAAGGAAGATGCCAAGAAGCAGGCATTCCCCCTAATCCCAGTGCCTGGCATATCCAGCTTTTAAATTCCTGAAATGATGTTCTGTATGTGTGGGTTTTGTGACACCCTGGAAAGCCACAGAACCCTCTTGATCAGGGCGGTGAATAAAACAATTAAGAAAAGCAAAACTTTCTGTCAGGAGTTTTAGTTTCACAGTAGAAAGAGTTGCCTTTCCCCACATAAATATAAGTGCTGAAGAGAAAAATAACAGAAAATATAACGAAAATTAATGGAAAAACATTCTCATAAAACATGCTTTTCAGAAAATACTTGGGTGTATCACAGAATCATAAAATAGTTTGAGTTGGAAGGCACCTTTTAAAGGTCATCTAGTCTAAAGCCTCTGCAATGGGCAGGGAAGCTTATTTAATCTTCTGTTTAGGTTTATCAAGTATTCCAGTTTTGGCTACATGTCAGGGAATCCTCACCACCTACTACAATACAGATGGCTGGTTAAAAGAACAACACAAAGCCCCCAAAATGTCCGAGTTTTGCTGTCCTTCAGGATGTCTGCCATGATGGCCTGCTAGTGAACTGATCAAGTGCAGTTTGACTGCGTACAGAAACATTCACATTTTAAGCTTTGTGCTAGAGTTCAGTGTCAGATATGAAGTCTTTACCCTCACAGCATGTGTAGGTGAATACATGCAAAATTACAGCACATCTATCATTTCTGCTATCTGAACTGTCTAAGAAAGCTTCAGCCACTGCAGCATCTATCTTCTACTCACACTTCACCCACCATACTATACTGGATTTTTCTGACCTGATCCCACAGGACAGCTCTGCTGCAGTCTCAGCACTGAGATGGCTTTTCAAATAGCAGCACGAACCAACTCTACTACCGCAAGTGTATTTAGACATAAGCTACAAGCCAATAAAACAAGCATAAAAGAAGCAAAAAGTCGTTAAACATCTCAGTGTTTCTTCCTGAAAGCAAGAAAAGGCAGAAGGAGACTAGCAGCATATGAGGCAGATGCTCATCATGTCCCTTAATGCAAGACGGAGACGGGTGCAAAACTATGATGACAGACGCAGTAAGAGAAGCAGTAAAAAACTTGGTTGTCTTACAAAGAGAGGCTGTTTCTAAAGATTCTGTAAAACAGTGGTAGCTGTATTCTAGAGGAGATTATTAGTGCTGGTCTTTAATTAATCTAATTAACTGACTTTTGATTTCCAAGGAACAACAGCTGTGACTTGTATATGCCACAGACATCATCTCTCTTCAGTTTGGACCCAGGAGAAGGATAAACTTTCAAAGAGGGTTTTGGGGGTTTTTTTAGTTGGTTTATTTATCTTTGGAGGACAAATCAATTTATTCCTTATTTTCAAAGGTTACTGGGAGGCTTTAGCTGTGGAACTCCTGTTGATTAAGGCATTTCAGCCAACTTCAAGGCAGATTTAAAGCCAAGTTATCGTCTCCTAAAGTGAGGCTTTGTATAAAAGACATTAATGACAGGTATTTGAAATGATTCAGCTGATCTTTAAATTAAATCAGTGTAATCATCTCCCCTTCTCCATATTTTCCAAGTCCCCATAGGTGAATGTAGAAGGACATGAACCAGTTTCTGACACCTTCAGAGTGATTCAGTGGGGCAAAACTGTAATAAATGACTACCATGTGGATCTAATCTCTCACTCTACCTCCATTCTTTTAGAATACATGGGCCTTCCCACTGTTCCATTGCACTTACAGGAAACAAATGCCACTATACTGGGGCAGCTGTCAGGCAAAAGCCTAATGCTAAAGAATACATAAAATAAAGCCACAATAAAACAGATTGCACACCAACAGAAAGCCAGATCTCCTACTCTGCCCTGGACCCTGCTGGGTGGACAGGCAGTAGCATGGACAACATACTTTTGGACTTAAAGCCTGCCACACTCCTCCTCGAGGGAAGCAAGAAAACGTAAACCACACTTACCTCCTCCGTACATCTGACATAAGTATGGAAACCTCCACACATTTCCCAGCCCCACAGCATAGGAAATGCAGGCGAAAACAAACTGCAGGGGATTGTCCCATAAGGGTCGGGATTTCTCCATTGCCTTTTCCAGGCAGAGGTTTCAGCAGAGCCTCCTGCCTTCACTCCCTCAGGTACTCTGCCAACCGTGCCTCACACTCCACGCCAGTCCGGCTTGGAGGGGAGGGAAAGGCGGAGGAGTTATGCTTGCCAATTCCTATCAAGCTTTTTAATTACTAATCTTATTAACAGGCACATACTGAAATAGGAATGCTGGTAAATAGATTATAGACACACACAGAACTATAAAATTGGTACTTTGGGTGAATAGCTGCTTGGGTTTTGACTGGCATTTCTGGGAAAGATGTGAACTGAGGGATTTTTATCGACTCACATGCCAACTTGAAGCTGTGAGGAAATAACACTGGGGCTGCAGTTTGGTTTTGGAAATGGGACACTCCTTCCCCACAGGGCTCCCTTCCTACCGAGTGGCATTCACGTACATGAGGCACCAGCTTGAATCTGACTGCACAGAAGAGGGGTTCCCACATCATTAAGACTGGGTTTAGGGACTGTCAGTGCTGAATTTTAGGGTAAGAATAAACAGGTCCTCAGACATCCTATCACTGTACCCTGGTGCTCACCTCAACCAACCCAGCATGCTCCCCAGTTCCAAAAGTGGCCTCGAAACAGTCCTATCAGCCAGGCAGGTCCCCAGCCTGGTACACACTTTAGAACAGCACTCAAGTTTGACCCTCCCAGAATACTGCCCTCCCTCTACATACTCTGCATGTGTGTGACAGTGTCAAACGGCCATTCTCTTTTCACTTACCTTCATGCTCAAACCCCACGGCTGCAGGTGAACTTTTCTGAGGGGTTGCCGTTTTAAAATACTTTCACAAGCAGCAGGGACCAAATAAAAAGGCCAGTGGAAAAAGGCGTCTGTGGCCATTGTGGAAGCAGAAGGATCTAGGAGGCCTTTGGGTCGTCTGAAGGCACATTGAGGTGCCAGGTCCAAACATGAACCCTGTGTGTTTGGGCCCCTGCCAAGATACACTTTGAGCTCAACCACTTTGGACAGGTCTCCCAGTGAAGGAGGCTGCCAGCAGTGTCTGCAGCAATAAAAAGTAGCTGAACAACTCCAAGGACTCAGCTTCCTTCCTCTGTTCAAATGGTTTTTTTCCAGGGCACCTTTCAGGACCATTTTACAAGTAAGATTCGCTCAGCAGCTGTCAGTCTCATTCCTCCAGCGCCAGGAATTTGCTCCTTGCCAGTGCTGTGTGGGCTGCTCCAGCATCTCACTGGGCACTGGCCGAGCCAAGGCCTCCAGCTGTGGGTACAGGTGAGAACTCTAACCCCAGGGCCTTTGGACAGGAGCCCGAACTGCAGAGTGTGTCGTGCTGTGCTGCTGAGCCCAACAGAACCACTCTGGTGGACCTGCTGACCAGCCACCTGTATTACCAAAGTCACCAAGTGGGACACCACTTTTCTGTGTGCTAGAAAAGGTGATGGCAAGAGGTTTACACATTAGGTGCATCCATTCTTCGGGGTGTGTTTTAGTGGTGCTAGGGATGTAAGTTATCATTGGAAAACAAGAGGGTTTGCCAAAGCCTTCTGTAGTACAGGTCTGAGGGAGTTTGTGACTTTTCTGCACTATCCGTGCAGTTCTCGTCTTGCTCACAGGAACTGCCACATGCCAGCTAGCCCTGGAAATACGTCTCATGGGTATAACCCAGAATTCTGCTGGAAGGAATAATCCAAGTAATTTTAAATCCATAAGATGTTAAAATGAAAGACACACACAGAGAATATGAGTTGTCCCACATAATGAAAACTTTTGCAAATTATTAAAAAGTCAAATGCCTATCCCTGGCAGTGAGATTTATTATAAATGATGTGTATAAATAGCTTACAGTATTAAATAATTCGCTGACAGTACAGCCTTAAAAAATAGCACATCACTACCACTTGGGATGCTTCTGTGTCAATAGATTACTCCTACTGATGAGCATCATCAAGTTAAAGATTTCCTTGGCTCTGTACCTCCTTCCCATTACATTTCAAACTAGTTTACTAATGGACTGGAGGAGATCGTGCAGGCAGAGAGGTGTGATGTCCTCATCTTGGGTCAGGCCAGATCAGGAAGTTCAGGTGGAATGAGATGAATCCTTGCCTCTCTCACTAATGTCAGTCTCATCAGTAGCTCCAATCACAGACTACTGTGAGTTTTTTTCAAAAGGTGCTCATGCACATAGGCACCCAGCAAAGTGCCTGTCACCTAGTGACTACTTGAGACACATGCTTTAAATATACTAAAATGTATTTAAACAGACAACACTTAGGAATTATTGCTGTGGGACTTTCTATACAGACCTCAGATTATCAATATGCTATTTTTGATGCTGTTCATGATTTTATCACCTTTGAACTGATTTCATTTGGGTTAGGGAAGGGCTTGGGCTTTATCTTTAGGTACAAGAACAAGCATCTAATAGATATACACAAGAATTTTTGATCATTTCTCTGCTCATATTAAAGAAGGATTAGAAAGAATTTTTTCTCCCAGTACCTAACAAATTTGAGATGTGGGGTTTGGGGGAGGGGTTGAGAAGGGTAGCAGCTCATCTGCACAGCAGACCAGGGACTGATGGGACTGCCCAGGAGAACTGCCCTATGTAAACCTAGTCAGAAGCTGATAAACAAAGCAGAGAGTCCCATTTCTTACTGAAGCAAAACTACAAGTACTTAGGCAAAGGAATCAACTAAAAATCCTGGGCTTGTGTCTCTTGATGCCAGTACAGTAAAAAGCCAAATGCCTCTCCCAGCTACCTAAAATGAGACAAAAAGGGTATCTGGGGTCCTAGCAACAGGTTGGGGATCATGACTTCAGGGTGTGAGAGAAGCTTAATAGTTCTATTGGCAAAAGTAGTGGAAACGAGGGAGGCAGAAACTCTACCAGGTAGCCTGGACCTTATTATGCTACCTCCAACATGTATTACTATACCCCTTAGATTTAAAAGTAACCCTCTGGGCTTTCCTTGATGAGCCAGACATGTGGGAGGGGGACAAAGTGTCAGCAGCTCTGGTGTTTAGTATCTTCCATTCCTGCAGGCACTCACTTCCAAATGCAAGCACGGTATCTGCTCGTGTATCAGATGATTATCATAGCAAAGCCATGGAGTCTCTACAGCCTCTGCACGTATTTACTGATGCTGCCAAGGGAAGCAGATATGCAGACAAGGGGGTAGCAGCTTCCACATATGGGTTTTCTGTTGGGATTCACTGTTCACAGCTGCTACGCTAAGATGCCTGTTTCCTTACCTTAGGAGAAGGAAAGAATCCATCTGGACTTCCAGATCTTTTACAGCTCATAGGCCATGACAACTGTTGGCAATTGCTCTATTTGTAATTGGAGATTACATTTACTCCTCTAAACCGTTACTAGGATTACAATTATTCCTTCCAGTTTATCACTACTACTTGCTGCTTAGTTCCAAACTGTAGATGATGCCTTTAAGGTCTGTACTCTGAAGTTATTTCCAGCCTCTTAATCACCCTTAAAACTGTTTCACTTTACCTCAACCTCCCAAGAAAAGCATACCTGCAGACAGCCTCTCTTTCTATTTTCCTTGCTTTTCCTTAGCACCACAGCTCTATCTATCTTCTGACTGGGTGATTTCTTAGGGTACTCACTCCATAAAGGTGCACTCAATGCAGTTCTGATTCGTAGAATTGCACCTAATTCACCCAAACTTCAAAACTGACCTGTGTCACACGAGATTCAGAAACTGGCATGTCACTAAAAGATAGCTGATTACTCAGTCAGTTCTTCTGCTTGTCACCTGCCAGTTCCCACTTTCTCTGTCAAAACTTGCCTGCAGTCTGGGGAGATCTCCTGGCAGCTCTCCTGTTCACCAGCAGCTGTCAGTCGTGAGCTGCCCTACCACTGTCCTGCACCAACCACTGCATCACCATGACTTACCACGGACACTCCAAGGCACTACATCAACAGGCTCCTAAAAATAACAATTAAAAAATAATTAACAAACAAAAGTTTCTGTTGAAACAGAGTGACATCTACCCACCTTTATCTGGAGAAGAGCTGACTCCAAACAGGCTGCCTAATGTTTTGGGATATGTCCAAGAGGAGACTCTGCTAGGGAAGGCACATCCAGATGTCTTAAGGGAGAGTCTGCAGGCAGCCAGAGCAGAGCAGGAATCCTGGAACAACACTTTCCCTGGGACGTTGTCAAAATTAACAATCATAGGGTAACTCCCTAGGCACATTCTCTGCTCAAAGTCAGTTACAAAAATAGCTACAATAACAATTAAAATAACAATTCTTACCTGCTCACATACAAACTTACCTTCAAATTACTTCAGAACGTTTTAGAAGCCACATCCTGCCAGACCAGATCAAACCTTTTAAGCTCAATCCATTCAGCCACCTGATACCTCAACATGCTTCACATTTGCTTCCTGAGGCAGTAAGGATTTTACTGTGGTTTCACAGCATTTCATATCACACAGAAATCAAGACCTGTCCTTGATAATGCCAGAAAAGGGAAATCAAACTAAGGAATCTCACAAACATTTTGGCTGGACTGAAATCTAAGTTCCTGGCAGATGACTGGGTTTCCCAAAAGCTAGGTATGTGGGAAATGTCCAAATTGCAACTGTTCTTAATATTAGTCTATCAAACAAAAAGATGCACTTGCAAGTTAAGTGTCAATATATGTATTAGTATTCATCTTAGGACATTTTTTAAAATGGCTATTAGCCAGAAAAGAAAAACAGGTTAATGAGTACTTTCTGAACAGTTGAAGATCATTGGGTAATATATGGTTTCATTAAGATGGCAACATGCAGGACTGCTGGCTCATTCATTAACAACCACTGAAGTCCCTGTTGGAGCATAGGGTTGTTTGTTGGCTGTCAGAGTCAGTAGCTGAGCTGCCTAGATTTCATTCCCATAAAAAATATTCTTCAGTCTGCAAGAAAAAACAAAACAAAACCAAAAACCAAACCCCAACCAGCTTGAAAGAGATTTGATTTCTGCAGACCAGCCAGTTATACAAGACATTTTCTTTTTAAACGTTCCCATCAGGCATAACTAGGGAATTAACAACTGAAGTGGAAGAAATGGATGATGTCTATTTGAGCAGTACAAGGAACAAAGACTGCTAAAAGCAGTATTAGAATTTACACCTCAGGGAAAAAAGTGAAGTTTTAGAAACATCAGACACTGTCAAGAGACGTTCAGATGTCATCTCCACCTTCAAAATATTGTGCCTATCTCAAGAAAAGAAATATCATTACTGTATAATGCTCCCAGTCTTCTTTGACAGGTACATCACCTGTCAAAAATGGTGTATTGTTCATCGAGAGCTCCACACAAGACTTTTAATTAGCCATTCTGCAGCACAAAAAACGAGCATTGCAGTGACCTCACACACACTAAACTGGCAATCTGCGAGGCAGGAAATCAGAGTTTCAATTTTGCACTGCACAGTTCTTTACAAGTTTTGCCTTACTCATTTGAGGAGATAACAAGGTGTGGTAACAGTGCTTGTCTACATCCAACTTATTTCACTGAGACCTAGCCATACACTGAAATTCAGAGTGTACTTTCTTGCTGAGATGGTTTCTAAGCAGATAATGAAGGCCAATCACAGAGTCAATATTCCAACTAAATCAAGAGTCAAAGATTTATGAGAAAAGAAGATCAGCAGAAATCATGAGAATCTCTGTCTCTCTTCACCCTTTACCTGCCATTTTAGAAATAGTAACTGATCTCATTAAAGAGAGTGTTATTTTAAAGAAAAACCCGCAACATTCATCCAGACAAGTACTCCTGCTGCTCTGAGCAAACACAGGCCAAAAAGCTCTTTGGTACATCCCTATTAAGAACTTAACATTTTAGTGACTGTACAAGAGGCAAAAGAATACCTTTCACTATCTTAACTGTCACTGCATGAAGAGGATGCCACCCCATAACACACTACTACTGTGCTACAGCAATAATATCCTGCCACAGGCACAGGACTTTATCCCAAACCAACCTCACTTAACCAGTGGGAGGTAAAAGACAGGAGAACTTACAGAAAAAATGAGAATTTAAACTTAGAGATAACAGGAGAACTTAGACTGCAAGTGTATGGCAGATTTGAGTTAAGCAATTTTAACAGCTTGCTTGTTAAAGAAATAATGAAGGAAAAAAGATCCGTTTCAGTTCAAGCAGCTCCTGAGAAAAACACTGTTAAATGTCAGTTTATGTAACATAAACACCCCAGTCTCTCCTCAGACCTGTCACTGGCACTCTCTTTTACAGCTGTTTAATGCAAGCTTTGATGTGGCTTTGAGCATGAAACTGTAATTTACATGTTCTCATTTCTAGCAAGATTCTTTACTGATCTGCCACCCATTCCTACAGATATTAAAAAAATAGCTATACAAAACATCCCTATTAAAAAACCCAGCTCCTTAAAGATTAAATGTTTGAAAACATAGTATTTTATTTGGAGTAAAATACAAGATACATATGAACAGGGACAGATGAACAAGTAGAATGCATTATTAGGCGACTGACAAAAAAATGCAAGGCAGAGAATTACAAGCAGAAGACTCAAGAGAAGTTTTCTGGTGAAGTTACATTAAGAAAGGAGGCGAAAACATCTAAAATAACTTATTTCCCAAAAAAGTTGCTCCACAAACTTTCCTATGCGTATGTAGATTATCATCTCAATATTAAGAATACTGGCAAAATCAGAATCTGTCTTCTGATGTTCAAATTTGCTTTAAATTAATTCAAGTGAAAAAGCACAACTTTATTTGAAAGGGTCTAGCACTTTGGCTATAAAGCATATGTACCTCACTGTCTAATGCACACCCTCTAGAAAAATGCTACTGACCACACTTTGCTGAGCTATGACAGTGTGAAGTAACATTACAGAATCAGCGTCTTTCTTTTTTGTTCCTCCTACGCTTTACTTTCACTGATGCAATTTTTACATATAATGCTACTTCTTAACTACATTAACTACACAAAAGTAACAACTGGAGTTTCCACCTTGAAGACATCAAAAACTCTAATACACGTATTTTTGGTCTTTTTTTCCCTTTTTTTAACAAAAATAAACTCCTTTGTAGGGAATGTTCTCAGTTCTTCAACAAGGTCCTGTTTGCTATTTCTCAAGGAATGTCAATGGTTAACCATTAAAAACAGAACTGCAGAAAATAATACCTATAGATTTTAGGTTTACAAGGAAGTAAAGTAAGAGTTTCAGTGGGAAATTAATATTAATAAACAGTTATTTTGAACACTAGAAGCAAAGAAAACACCATTCAAAACAAAAGTTAATGAAAAATAGTACCAGTCTACATTTTCTTTCCATGACAACTTCTGATAGATCAGATGCTTTTTGGTATTTCAGTCCTCTGACTCATATCTAAGGATTAAAAAAGAATAAATAGAAAAATCATTAAAACAGACTAGAAAATACCCCAAAGACATTTTGTCTCTAAAGAAAATAAGAAACCCAAGCAATAAATTACACTCAAGACTGACACATTTCTGTCAAGGTTTACTGTATGACTTAAGCCACAGACAAATGCATTTACTTTTTACACTATTTTCTCCTTTTAAAACTGGCCAGTTTACCAAATAGTAGAATGAAGGAATGACCTACCCACAAATCCAAACAATTGCCAAATCATCTGGAACATCTCCCATCTGTATCTCTGTGTGTAGCACCTGAGGCCTTATCTACCACACCCATGAATATCCTCTATCCTCTCCATACTAAATTCTCTCATAACTTGCTACATGACAGCTGCTGTGGCACACACCAGCCCTAATCACACCTAACATCCATTCAAAGGATTGGTTTGTCAAAAATCAGGGAATAACCTATTAGAAGTTCTTTTTTAAGGAAAATGTATAGACTGTTTCAGAGACAAAATGGGAGCAGAACATGAATCCAGAACAAGGATATTGTTGGGACAGACAGGGCAGCACCATTTACTTGGAAAGTCTTCTACGGAGATCCTTTATCTGTTCATTCTTCTTGGTGAGAATCTCTTTCATGTTGCGATAGGCAGCTGTTTGCTGAAATTTCTTCTCCAGTTCCTACATAATAACAACATCAACATATTATTTACATATTAGGAAGACTAGACAAAAATATTTTTTAAAAAAACTATTTGCTTTTCCTCCTCAAGTTTCACAATACTAGTTTCCATAACTTACTCAAACTTAGATGAAGTCAGCTGGTAGAGTCAAATGAGATTACTGGGACAGACACAGAAACACCAACTTCATTTTCTAACAAAATCAGGCTAAAAGTCTTCAGAAGACTGGGAATATGCTTTTCATTTAAAAATTTCTATCCAGACAAATGGTCAGTTTTTTAATATTCATCTATTTATGACCATGCAGTTAATTGTGGGTTTGTGTATTTTACGTATAATGTGCCTTTCCACTGAAATAACAAAAACATAAGGGCAAAAGTGTGGCCTGGTAAACTCTGCATCCTGTAGCGCATTCTTGTTAAGTTACTAATCAGTTATAATGTGAGTAAGGAATTCATCTTTACATTACAATAAAATGCTAACCTTTTCAGCTGTGGATAGCTGATCCTGAACCTTCAGTAAGTTATGTTTTGTTGTCACCAAGTCCTCTTCCAAGAATTTTTGGTTTGCAGTAGTGTCACTCAAAGTCTTCTCAAACTGGGATTTCAAAGCTGCCACTTTATTCTCCAGTTCAGTGATATCCTGGTTTGCATTATTCTTCAATAGAAGAAATATTTAAAATATTTCAAATTCAAGAGTAGAAATATTTAAAATTTTAAGTGCAAAATTCCACACAAAGTAGGTACATCTTCATTTTTAATAATTATGTTCATGTTACTCCTGTAAAACCTAAATTAGAAGTGCTTTAACTGAAAAAAAGTTAGAACAGGGACTGATTTACAATTTTAAAAATTGTTAATAAATGCTTTTTAAAGACAGCTGGAATGTCTTCTCTGCTAAGATGAGATTTCAAGTTCTTGTACTTCACTTCTTTAGGAACTAGTTAGAGCCAGAGGATGAATCATGTAACAGGAAGTTATTTACCATACAGAAACAGTAAATTACCATTTAAGATCTGAACGTCTAAGCTACAATGTATTTTTGCAACATTTCCAAAGCTGTCGGTGTAGTATAGGCAGGAAAGGCTGAAAGTGTTTAGGCTCACACTCTCAGTCAAGTACCAACATTCCACTGTTCTCAGGTGTCTTACACAAGGAGGCTCCAAGTTGCTTGTGAAGCAACTTTCCTTTTTTCCTTACGAGAAGAAACAACTCAAACTTTTCTGAACATCAGTTCTGGGTCATAAAACATTATAATCATGTAACTGTTCTAGGGATTTTTATTTAAATAAAACCAAAAAAACAAAACCAAAACATTCTCAGGTTTTAAAGCTCAATTTCAAGCTCAAAAGTGTAGTGACTCAGGATGAGGCTGAACCAGCAGCACCTTAAAAACAACAAAATCTAAAACCTAAGAAAGCCCTGTTCCTTCTTCTATCTGGAACTTAAGACTTTAGAACAGGAAACCACTTGATAGTAGTACCTGTACAGAATAAAAGCTTATTTTGAATTCTGAGACAGAGTCCAAGGCTACAATATTGAAAAGCATACATTTGAAAAACATACATTTTGTATGTTTTCTAACCATGACATAAGCCAATTATGAAAAAATTCTAAATCCTCAAGTTAAACTGATCCAACAGAGCAGTTACTCCCAGTTACTGCTGGGAGTTACTCCCAGTTACAGTTACTTTGACTCACACTTTGTGTTTGGAGCCATCTATTAACTATTAATTTGAAAAAAAAAAATCAATCTAATGAGTTGGTCCTTAAGAACCAATTGTGGTTTGGCAGTCATTTATTTGTTCAAAGAGTTTGAAATCTACTGCTTTATGAGCAACTGGGAGAAAGTGACAGATTATAGAGAGCAAATCAGGACATGAAAGCTGAAGATCCTCAGCAGCCCTGACACTGAGGCCAATTCATGTTTAACCAGAAAAGCAGGATGAGATTTGGTTCCAATCTTTTAACACTACAAACAGTATTATTCAGGATTTAATACACCTCTTTAATATTTTAAACCATTAATAATTTAAAGTTTAACAAAACAGAGGAAGAAAATATCTGCCATGACTGATTAATCGAGTTCCCTATTAAAAATATTATTGAACACAATTTTGAAAGTTACTAAGTAAACTTTTAACGAATTAAGGAAACCAAGTACATACCACAAACCACGTAGAAAGCAAAATAAAAAGAAATCAGGATTAAAATATGGAAATTAAAATAGAAATGTTTTATTATCTTGAACCCTACTTCCAAATCTGTAAATACTGCAGGAATTTTAAAGTCAATTACTCAGAATAATGGGATTAAAGTGTTCTAATTTTGTTTAAAGTCTGAAATGAAATATTTTAAATTTAAGAAACAATTACACATGAACAAACTTCGGAAAATCCTAATTATTGACAAATAAAGGTAGAAACTCAGAAAAATACTAACGTGACCTGAACAGATTTATTTGTGTCAACATGACTTGAGGCTTCTTACGTTTTTTTGGCAGCAGCAACTCACCATGTTAGAGTCGTCATTTACAAAACAGATTAAGAACCTCAAGTAATAAAAATAAATAGTGAAACATTTTTAACAGTACGCTGATATAGGGAGAACTACAAAAAAAATCTAACAAGCAGCAAATCTGGCTTGTTCATGTGAACATCAAGCGACAAATGTGTGAAAGAATTAGTGTTTTACTGTTGCTCTAAAAACCAGGTTAGGTTATCAATTCTTTCATTAGTAAACACGAAGAAACAGACAGACAGATTTGTGTCTGTTAATACAAATATCAGCCCTGGGAATATGAATTCTGGAACACTACTTCCTGATAGTTCTTGAATACATGTTGTAACATCAACTAATGTTATGGATTACCTGCTGACTGACAGACCAGCGGGAACAAACAACGTCAGCAGGAACAACACTAATTCAAACTCTTGCATTTGCCAGAAAAGAAACACAACATACAGATCAACATTTTGGATGTATTGGCAACAGTTGTGTTAAATGAGAGCAGAGGGATATCTCAATTATATTTACCTTCTGATCTCCTTGGATCATTTGTAAATCCCTCAGTGACTTCTCCAGCTTGGACTTCTCATCTAAGGCAGCTGTAGCCTGAAATACATTGAAAATTTAAAACCTCAGAAACCGAGGTTTTAACTGAAAACATAAGAATAATAACCATGGGATTCTTATTTAGATACTTTTAAATATGTAAGCAGCATTAAGTATCCAAGCTTACAGGGAATTTACCTGTGTTTCTATGGTCCTGAGTCTGGTCTTCAGTTTTTCATTTTCTTCTTGGAGATGAGCAACTGTCTTTGGATTAAAGAACAAGAAAATGTTTGTGAACACCCTTGTGCCATTTTGGATTTTCCAGATATTTCAGAGAAGAAAATACATTTCATAGCTTAGGAAAGCAAAGGAAATCCTAAATGCTTATAAAAACGGCCTTCATAAGAAATCACTAATTCATTAATTTATTGTGGTTTTTGCCTCAGTGAGAAAGCAATTTAAGTTTCCAATTCTACTGTAACATAGAGGACCATTCACTTAAACACATGCTTTACTGCATTGAGATTATTGAGATCAGCATCTTGTTAATATCAAGATTCATGATTAAAAATTGCATGTTCAGAGATGCAAATCTCATCATTGCTCATCATTCATATTTTCAATCAACAAGCAAGTAAGAATTTATCCACAATTCCAATTCCTTTTCAATAGAGACAAATACCAGGTTACTGTATATCCTGTTCTATGTCACAGGAAATAAGCACGTTTTATCAGTCAGAGTAAAATCACCATACGAACTTTGAATGATTTTGGGGGAAAAAAAAAGACAACAGATGTACATATTCAACAAAAACTGTTATGATTTTGAAATTATTTCTGAAAGAGAACTACATTCATCTATAAGCAAAATACAAGTCTGAATTCTTGAATGCTTTAATTATCATAGTGAGTAACAACAATTTGATACAGACATTGTACTCAACACATCATTTTGGGAACGCAGGACAGATGACAGAAAATAGAACTCCTTGCTAATTATCTTGATTGCCCAAGACTTAAAAGTATATTGTAAGAAGTGTACAGCATTTTAGAAAAGCTCAGCTGAATCAAATGATTTCAATACCTAATAAAAACTATAGATAACATTAAATACTAGAAAGTGACTTGTAATTCTGAAATGCTTAGCAAGTGAGAAATTAGACATTTTCAAAACCAGTAAATTCCAAATTCTTTAAGTGCCTGTTTCTTCAGGAGGAATTTAACCAACTTACAAAACAAACAACAGTGGATGTAGTAAGACTGACTTCAAGTGATACAGAAAATCTTCAATAACCTAAAAATTTCAGACAGCTACGTATTTTAATTTACTTCTTCGTTGAAGTATCAGCTAGCTGCATGGAACTAATTTACTATTTTACTCCATTAAATGTGAAAATAAATTATTACAAAGGCCAAAACGTCTTTGCAAAAGAAGGGTTAATATTGCGATACATGTTAGAGACCATAACCGCACAATCAATTTCTGATGCTTTACAATATTTATTAATTTACTAGCATTTTACTTTACATTCTGGGGTATATTCCCATGATGTCTGTATAGTGACAGACACATTATACAAATATTACTGTACAGCTATTCAGTTCATTTGCATAAGCAGAATGATCATTGACAACTGCATGAATGGCCAAGTTCTTACCTTGTTTAGCAGCTCTGACCCACCTTCATTTAATGGAGCCAGTTTTGGTTTAATGGGATCTGCAGTGGACTAAAGAAATAATAAAGGTGAAAAAATTAAATTATACAGATTTCTAGGAGGAAGTACTCCTTTAGTCTGTCAGTCAATTGACAATTGACGGTAAATTCAGCTTTCTTTTGTAAAGCAAATGAACAACCTTTTATTTCAAGTTCATTTTTTACTGCTTCCTTGGCTCCTAAGTTATGGACCTTACTTTGAGCTTAAGTTAAACAAAGATACTGCATAGAGATATAAAAGTATCGCAAACGTGGTTCTACAGAAGACTAACAATCCTGCAGCAACCAAAAGACAAAGGAGTAAGGAGAAAATAATATTTGAGTGATTGTAAGAGTAAAAAGTATTTACAAAGCTCCAAATAACTTTCTCATTTAAAGTATTAAAAATCATATCTATTAACTAAATATACCTTTACGCTACAAACCAAATAAGGTGCAACCATATTCATGCAAGACAAGCTAGAGTGATATCTGTACTGTGCAATCTTCTCAGCTCTTGGGTTCATGTTGGGGTAAATGAACGTCCCAGTCCTACCCCAGGTGCCAGGGGAAGGGAACCCAGGAGCAGATGCTTCAACACATCCCTGGTCTGGCTGACCTTGGGATGAGATGTGTGAGGCATGCCCAGGAAGTGCAGAACCTGCACTCTGGAAATAGCCAAGGCAATTCAGAGTGAGCCTTGATGCTGAAATGCAAAATGTGACTTTTTAGACTGTTTCAAAGATGGTTTGGAAAAAAAAGGATGGGGTTTTGGTTTTCTCTCAAGCACAAAGAGTCAATACTAAGCATTTCAAACACTTGTCATGACTCTACATGACATTTGATTATGATTTGATTAAAATAAAATTCTACCTTTTTGTTTGAAGATGTATATTCCGACTTTTCAAACTCAGCAACCTGGTCCAATAATTCTCTTGGGGAAAAAAAAAAAAAAAAGACGCATTTATTTACCAAAGAAAAATAAAAGGAGGCATTTATTTACTAAGACCTATGCTATGAAACACATTTCACCAGGCTGGTGCTATGCCTTTTATTGCATGTAAAATTCTTGTTAGAAGTACAGGATGAAGTCCTACACAAATACCATAAATGCAACAGATCATGTCATGCATGCATTAGAATAGACTTAGCATCCTTAACTGAAATATAATCCAACCAGACAACAAAAGCTTTTTAATCTAGTTCAATCATCTGCTCTTAACTGATTAATTCAAGAAAGAATATTACCAATAAAACATCTTGCTGACAAGTTTGAAATTATTTTGTATCTTGCTATTTTACAGATGGAAGCATTGAAGCTAACCTATCATTGATACAATAGTAAAATAACAGGTTTCTATGGTTAGGAAAAGAATGTAAATAGTCAACACTTTGAAGTTTTCTTATTGTTTCAAGCATAGTCCAATAGATGTTACCGATTCTCCAAGTCAGAGACATCTGTCTGTAACTTGAGGTACCACTTCTCAGCCTGTGAAAAGAGTTGCCGCAGAAGTAAAACATTGGTGTAAGTTGTGTTTATGAGCTCTGACTCCACTTCACTGTGTACGACACTCTGCAGTCCATCCAGCATGTCTATCACCTCGTCAACTGTGAAGGTCTCTTCAACAAGTCTAAACAGAGCGGTCAAGATGAGTCAGGTATGATAAAGGTTACAATTCTGCGCTGTTATGAGATCCTATTACAAAGGTACCACTCATATAATGCAATATCTTCTATAAACACCCACTGTCAGGAGTTATTAAATGACGACGGCACTACTAATTGGGTATTGTTTTTGAATTTCCTCTTTAAATCATTAAAAGCACAAATATTAATTCAGCTACAGCCTTGCATCCAATTTAGACATCAGAAGCAAGATATAAAGCAGTCATACTGTCAATATCTATGTTAATTCCTAAGAATTTGAAAAACTTGGGTTTAAAAGCATTTGACTTGTAACTTCCGGAAAATACAAGAATAAACAAACCTAAACGGAGAAAAGTCGCCCCATAAAGTATTCAAACCTGCCACTGCTGGTAGCATATTTTGCTTTATTCTTGCTCATAACCACCCCACACAGTACCTGCTGTCCTTGAGGTCCTGAAAACAAGAGTCCACTGTTTTGAGACACATGCCACGCTTGAAACGGGCGAAGCGCATGTAGCTGACCACTTCGTTCTGGTGGTGCTCATTAATGCCCAGCTCTGCCTGCGGAGGAGGATACAAGCACGAAGCCAAATATAAGTAGAAAGGAGCATAACTACTGTGAATACTTGCCTTCTGACTAGTTTCTGTGATTGCTTTCACAGGGTTAGCATGCTAACTAGCATGGTAAAAACCAACCATATCTTCATATGTCTAATCCCTATACACCTCTCATAAGTGGGTCAGAAAGCTCCAGTACTTGGAAGCAAGGGCTCAAGTAGCCTCAAAAAAGTCATACAAAATCAGAGACAGAGGCAACCAGAGGATTAGAACCAGAAGGACTGTACAGAAGAGGAAGCTCTTGGATAAATGTGTCTTGGTACTACACTACTCATGTATAATGTAGCTGAATGATGTATCTTTCATAGATGTCCTAACAAAAAACCCAGAGGAAAGTATGTTATGTTTGTTACTTTTTATGTAAGCTAATGAGATTACTCATAGAATCACAGAATGTTTGTGTTGGAAGGGACCTTAAAGATTATCTAGTTCCAACCCCCTGCCATGGGCAGGGACACCTCCCACTAGACCAGGTTGCTCAGAGCCCCATCCAACCTGGCTTTGAACACTGCCAGGGATGGGGCATCCACAACTTCCCTAGGCAACCTGTTCCAGTGCCTCACCACCCTCACAATAAAGAACTTTTTCTGTATCTCTAAACCTACCCTCTTTCAATTAGTGCCTGTTACTCCCTGTCCTATCAGTGCAGTTCCTGCTGAAGAGTCCCCCTCTGGCTTCCCTGTAGGCCTCCTCCAGGTACTGGAAGGTTGCTATGAGGTCTCCACACAACCTTCTCTTCTCCAGGCTAAACAATCCCAACTTGTCTGTCTTTGTAGGGGAGGTGCTCCAGTCCTCTTGCCAGATTTATGGCCCTCCTGTGGACTTGCTCCATGTCCTTCTTATGTTGGGAACAACAGAACTGTATGCAGCACTCCAGATGGGATCTCATGAGAACAGGGGGGGAATCACTTCCCTCAACCTGCTGGCCACGCTGTTTTTGATGAAGAAGGAGGTCTTAATCTTAAGTGATAATGTGAATTTGTTTATCACCAGCCTATTGCCCAGAAACAAATATTGCCAGGGCAAATGAAGAAGGAAGTAGTTTTAGATCTGGCTACGTAGCCCTTTTATGTGTGCCTCTATTTCAAAAGAACTATTAGCATGGGCAATCACATCAGAATAACCACTGCTCATGCAGGTAGCACAAGTGACAAGGAGGCACAACAGGGCACGAGTGGGAGTTTATCACCACAGTCCCTGAAGAGCTGATGCAAAGGCAGGTCCATCCCATTTACTTCGATAGACTTTGTCAGGATGGCTGATGCTGGGGAGGGACAGCAATGTAGTAACTCAGACGAAACAGTTCATCTGATCACCTTGTCCTTTGTAACCAACCTGCGCAAGGAAGCTCCAGTGACAATGCCTGGATGAACAAGATGGAAACTAAATGCAGCCAAGGAAGCCAAGGAAGCAGCATCAGCAGTAAATAAAACCAGTGCTCATAGTGTGGCTGCAAGCCCAATGTTGCCCATAAAGTCCCACATATTGCAGATGATGGATCATTTGGAAAGCTAAATTAATGTTCTCTTTGCTGTTACTGGAGGGGTTTTTTTAGTTGAAAAGCTTCTATTCATTACAGACAGAAAGGAAATTAAACTAGTAAATAAACACATAAGCACTCGTGATCTCCGAGTCAGCCACGCTGATGCGCAGATAAGCCACCGGACCACCGGATCCCGCAAAAACCCCAAGCCCTGAGAGTCTCCGCAGGAATGGCAGGGTGCCCAGGAGGGCAGGTGGCGGCCGCAGCTGCCCCGAGCGGCTCCCGCATGACGACAGGCCGCACCCCTGCCCCGCCTGCGGGCCGGCCGCCCGACGCGGAGCGCCTCGGTGCCGGGATCCCGGGATGAAGGAGGAATGCCGGGCGGCGGCCCCCTCCTGCTACTCACCATGGCGGCCACTCCGCGGGCGCTCGGACGGCTCCGGGCCCCGCGTTGCCATGGAGACCGAAGCCTCGCGAGCGCCCTCGGCGCGCTCCGATTGGCGGCGGCGCGCCCACGTGACCCGCGCGCCGTGGAAGCGGATAAAGGAGATGTTTTCCTTAGTTTACTTTACCTTTGGATTTCGTACGTACTCAGGCGCAGTTTGGAAAACTCTACTGTGCAGCAGTGAGCTGCTGAAGCGGTAGGGGCAGTTAGGCGCGATGGGCAATATCCATCTTAGGTGGTTTATTTACACCACCTAAGATTTTTTTCCAAAGGCTTTTTCACTAAACACGGATTTTTGCAAAGCATTAGCATGTCAGCAGGACGCCACAGAATCATTGAATGGTTTGGGTTGACAGGGGCCTTAAAGATCATCTAGTTCCACCCCCCTTCCATGGGCAGGGACACCTCCCACTAGGTTACTCAAAGCCCCATCCAACCTGGCTTTGAACACTCCCAGGAATGGATTATCCACAACTTCTCTCGGCAACCTGCTCCAGTGCATCATCATCCTCACAGTGAAGAATGCTTTCCTAATAACTAATCTAAACCTACTCTCTTTCAGTTTGAACTCGTTCTCCCTTGCCCTGTCACTACAAGCACTTGTAGGCTCCCTTCAGGTACTGGAAGGCCATAATTAGGACACCCTAAAGCCTTCTCCAGGCTGAATAATCCCAATTCTCTCAGCCTTTCCTCATAGGAGAGGTGCTCCATCCCTCTAATCATCTTGGTGGCCCTTCTCTGAACCCACCCCAACAGATCCATGTCTTTCCTGTGCTGGAGACTGCAGAGCTGGATCCAGGTGGGGTAACTGTCACCAGAGTCTTTCACCTGAGTCAGCCAAAAAGTTTGTAAAATGTGGAAAAATAACCTTGCATCCGTCAGCTGAGTGTATGGAAAAAGTCTGGGAAGGGCATCCAGGTCTGTCCTCAGAACTGAAAACAACATCCATGTGGCGAACAAGGGAGTGCAGAAAGACAGACCATATGCACAAAAGGTTGTTCCTGAGCATAAGCAACTGTACAGTAGTTGAAACTGGCCTAAAAGACCTGGCAGGAGCTGTGCTATGCCTTCTTAGCTTACACCTCTCTGTCCTCTGCTCCACCACACGGTTCATGCTGGCAGCATCACTTCTTCAGGTTCCTCAGCAAGCTGTGTGGAAAAGGTGTTACCAACACACAGCAGGAAACACAAGTATTGCCACGAGTGACGTTGGCTGACAACTTTTACGAGGATTTTGTATAGCCCATCTAAAGTACTCATGGCATCAGAAGCAGTGTTGGCACTTGGTTGGGCCAAAACATGTTCAACCACAGGTTTCTGTCATTCCTTTTCTTCCACAGTTCTCAGTTATGGAGCTTGGAATGATTGTGCATGAATGGAATTATTGAGTGTTCACCACCTGGAAGTGCTTACCTTGGCTGCTTCTGCACACTTATTAGCAAAGAGACCCCAGTGAAATGAAGCACAAAAGAACAGAAGTGCATGTATTCAAGAACCAGCCACAAAGAGAACAACCCCTGAATGGCCACAGTGTAACGAGAGAACAGTGCAAAACACTGAACAGATGAACCTCCCTTTCACTGATACCTTTGCCCCTACACTTCTGCCAATGCAGGGGCCAAGGGCAAACGAGATGCTGGGAAAAGATGAAGAGAACAACAGGTGCTAAAAAGCATTTTGTTTCGTTTCTGACTGTGGCAATAACCAGGAGTAAGAAAAGGAATAGAATGAGATACATGTGTATCCTGTACAGTTTGAGCCTTCACTACCATTTACCCTCCCCACTGAGTGGATCGGCAACTTTCTGAGCTGCTACCCAAACCCAAACTGCAGTGGCTGATCATCATCCTGGAATACGTCTGCTTTCAATTTCTCTAGCCCACCTTCAAAGATATTTGTTGTCTGTCTTGACAACCACTGTGGGAATGTACCATATGCTCATTATTTCTTTTTGTTTAAGCCTTCAATCCGTTCCTGTCAGTGTTGTCTGGCTTTAGCTTTCTCCTGTACGTAGTGCTATGTCAGTCTTGAAAAGGAGAAAAGGAGATAAGAGACCATCCATGTCACATCTGCAGTGTGCTTTAGGTTGTGATAAGGGCTTTGGTGCTTGCTGTTGCCAACCTCCAGAGCTTCCACAAAGGACACCAGGGCAGAAATGGAGTTCTGAGGAAAACAGCACAGAATTACAAACAAAATTATCACCTTTCATGGCTAATATTTGGAGGGAGGAGCATTTGGATCAGGGGCCCCAAAGAGCAGTGTCCACGAATAACTAACAGCTGCACCTGGGGTCTCAAGCTTCTCTCTGCTCCCCTCACAACCTACTGGAACAGATCTCTGCTTTACTACTCACAATCAGTATTTTCTAAAGAAACAATTCTGACCAGTTATCTTCTCCAAACATGTCTCATCCGACCTGAAGATGCAGGAGTTAGAGGTCTGCAAACCGTTCCAGCCAAAGTGAGCAGGCACCCCAGGGCAGTGGAAGTGTCTACAGTGGTCAGGACAAGAGAGTATTTGTGTGGTGAGAACAGTCAGGATCTGAGAGCAATGTTTCTGTCATCCAGATCTAAGCCTCTTTAAAGTTGCAGGAGAAGATACATTGCATTTGTGTCTGCAAACCTCCCTAACAATCCAAGCTCCCCTTTTTTGCTTGCACACTTGAGAGTCATGTCAATCTCATGAGAATGACACCACCATTCCCACAGGATCAAACGGAGCATTTTCCATGGGGAAGCCTGTTTGGAACACTGCCTCCTACATCATGGTGCCCTAATGCAACTAAAGGTACAATTCAAATTACATTTGGTCCTGTTGACTGCAAAAAAAAAAAGATTATTTTAACTTTCTAGGGGAATTACTGCATTCATTTTGGATAAGAACTTCAAAGAAAACCTACTGCAAACACAACGTGAGATTGCCATCCAGAAGAAATTAGATACAAACCTCAGATCCATGCCAAGGTTTCACTTATTCTTTTTTTCAACAGAAATCAAACGACATTTATTTTTTAGTCACGTGCTTGTCTCCACAAATTCAGAGCTTTGTTCTTTAGGAAGCTGGGCTATACCTAACAAATAGAGGGGAGCTGTCAGCTACCATGGGCATTGCTTAGCTCTGGTCCTACTTCCAGACACAAACTATTGTAATGCCCAGGAAAAGGTTATCCATCTCTAGAAGTCTCACTGCACATAAGCTGAGAACTCTGCATTATTGCTGTGACTTAAAGAATCACTAACAAATTACAATTACTATGGTAATGATATCATAGCTGGTGGTTCTTAAGCAAAGCCTCTGAGTAACAGAACTGTAGGGCTGAGTTTTCGTTGCTATTTGCTAGCTATGCATGGAGAAAGAAAATTCCCTTAGGAAAATTCTGAGACTTTTCAGAGACCTGTTTCATAGCAGCTCTCACTTGCCGTTCTTTGTCATAAATACACACAGTGTGAACTGTGAAAACAACATAGATGATGTCAACTAGTTTGTCTTCCTAGACCAGATTGATGTTGTCAGTTCAACATTTTTATTACTTTAGCAGGAAAGAGAATTCCAAGCAGAAAAAAAAAAAAAATCTAATAATCTATTCAGAGAAGCCATAAACCACCATTATCCAGTAGTATCACTGAGATGCCTCTATAATGCATAATCCATAACAGTAAGAGGGATGCCAGACTGCACTTTCCTGAATGAACTGAGAAGGAACCGTAAACACTCACATGCGTCTTTTGGGGGATATCTCATTACTGCAGGAGATAATGGCCAATATTGCATATATTTTTCTTTTTAGAAATTATACTAAACTGTCAGTTACAGGCTAATACTAATAAGAAACCATTCCTTTGCCAGAAGGATTGCTCCTTATAGCTTATCCTGTGTTCCCTGCAGTATACTTTTTCTATAACAGCACTTCTGTTGAATCTGAAAAACAATATGTGATTACATGCTGTATTGTTATAATTTGAGCCCCTGGGTACCGTGTTAGTGATGAGATCTTCTTTAAGCACTATTATTTTATAGTTCTTTCAAAAAGATTATCTTCCTCCAACTTCCACAGAGAATCTTAATTATTAAGAGCATAGCCTCTACCAAATGCTGTTGATTCAAGCAGTCAGAATTGAATCATAACAAAGGTTAAAGAGAGAACATGGTTTGAGTGCAGTAAGATACAGTTTTTAAAATTTTTTTTTTCTCTCACACTACATTTGCCCATGCTCTTGGACAAGTTTTGGAACTGCCTTCTTTCTAGGGTATACTAAGACATGTTTATAGAATCATTGAATCATCATCAAGGTTGAAAGAGACCTTTAAGATCATCCAGTCCGGGTGTCCTTCCAGCACGGCCACTGTAACACTTAAACCACATCACCCACAGCCAGAGCCAGAGGCCTCGTAAACACCCCAGGGATGGTAACTCCACCACCTGCCTGGGCAGCTTATTCCAATGCCTGACCACCCTAATAGTGATTTTTTTTTTCTAATATGTAATCTGAATCTCCCCTGTCTCATCTTAAGGCCATTTCCTCTTTTCCTCTCACTGCAGGCCCGGTGGAAGAGACGGGCCCCAACCTGGCCAGAGCCTCCTTTCAGGTACTTGTAGAGAGCGATGATGTCCCCCCTGAGCCTCCTCTTCTGGGAGGTTTACCTGAGGGAAGAAGCCTTACCTTGATTTTTTCCTCAGTTTTAACCTTCAGCAACCAACCTGACTAAACTGTACTGAAACAACCCCCCTGGCTTCTTTCTGGGCTGCCATTAACCTCGACAACCTGGACTCACCGATGCCGGAGGTCTTTCCCCCCCCCCGCCAACCCTGAGCTCCCCGACCCGCGCTGGGCGGGGCGGGAGGAGGGCGGTGCTGCGGGCCGTGCCCGCCCCCTCGGGCCGGGCGGTGCGGAAGCGCAGGCGGCCGGGGCTGCGTCCCCGCCGGACCCCGGGGGGCGGAGCGAGAGCCCGGGCACGGCGGCATCCTCCGGCGAGGCCATTGCCGGGCTGTTCCATGGAGAAGCGGGGTCCGGTGCTGCACATCGTGGTGGTGGGCTTCCACCACAAGAAGGGCTGCCAGGTGAGGGGGCGCCGATGTCCCTCGACTCCCGCCTCTCCGCTCCTGCGCTTCCTCCCGGCCCTCCCCCGGTCCCCTCCCCCGCGCCGAGCGGCGTCTGCCCGGCTGCGGGAGCTGCTGCGGGAGGGGCGCGTCCGGCGGGGCCGGGGGGCTTCGCTCTAGTCAGGGGGCGGTAAAGGAGGGGCTGGGAGGGGGCGCGGCCCCGCTTGGCCGCGGCCTCCCCCGGCCGGGAGATGCCTGGCTGGGCCATGACTCGGCTCGCTCCGGGCAGTTCGTGGTCATGGAGCTGCGTCCATTCCCGCCCCGCCTCGGCGCTCCCGCCGGGAGTGAGGCGGAGCGAGGGCCGGCGGGGTGAGCTCCCGGGAATGAGGGGCGACGGCGCACACCGTGGCACCGTATCTGTTTCGAGTCGTGCGTGCTTAATGCGTTCAGGCAGAGAATTTTGAGGGAAAAACCCCCAAATGGTGTTTTAATCTACCTTCCTCTCTCCCTGCCGGCCCAACATTGAGTGCTCACAGGTGTATCTTGTACCAAACAGCCCCAGGGTAACAAGCCCACACTGGATTTAAGTTTTCTTTCCCTGTCTCTTCCCTGCTTTCGTAAATGCTTGACTGCTTCGTGTGGCCTGTAAGTTAGAAAGGTTTCATGTCGTGTCATAGCTGTTTTATGCTCTGATTGTTTTAATTCTTTTTTAACCCTTGAAGGAGGAGATGCGGTTGCCCAGCTGGGCTGCCCACACAGTTGCTTTGCTGTGACAAGAGCACATAGACATAAAGTTGGATTTCCAGCGAGTCTTTTTCCATAGTGAGTTCTTGGCCTTTATAAAAGTAATTGCCAAGATGCCAATGACTGTGGTGGTTATTGTTATACAAGAGTAGATCTGACATAAACACATTCCATACAAGGGAGCTGAGAATTAAATTATAGCTTCAGCAAAAAATCCAAGCGCAATTCCTCAGAGGCTAAGGTGTAATAACTTAATTTCTGGAAGATGAGTATGGTTTTCTAATGCATGCTTTCTCCTCGGGGTGTCTGAGGGCTGTTCAGATATGGATGTTCACAGGATCAGTTCCTGTGAAGTAATCAGATCATCTGGATTGTGAGGTTTCTGATATTTATCAGGCACTTTCTTGTCCAACACTGTTAGAAGGTGAGCCTTAGTTGGGTATCTATAGGAGGAAGATAGAGATAGAGATATATATATATAGATATATATATATATATATTTGCCCTCTGCTTATCACTGGCCTCTTGGAAAAGACCTAGTCTTTTGTTTCTTCTCTTCTTCTGGAGCGTTTATTTATTTTCTTGCACATTAAGCAGTGTTGATGCGAGGAAAAAAAAAGAACAAAAAACCCAGACAAACCCCCAAACTCTAAATTAGTAGCAGTGAATTTTATTTTGTTGCCAGTAAAATGTTTGTAGAAGTACATTTTGAGGTGTTGTCAAAAATTAGGTTGGAATACTTCTGAAGTTTTCTTTATCTCAGGAAATGACCTGGAGAAGTTGGAGAGGAAGGCAGTTTGGGAAGGGGACAGGGTAGCTGAGTCACAGGGAGAAGAACTGCAGGAATAGAATGACAGTCATTAGAACCACGACCAGCAAGGCTGCCTAAGGGAAAGCTAAACAGAAATCTAATTTTAAATATGTCCTACCTATGACTTAGCATATTTTTTACTGAACTATGGAAAATGTTTCCTAAAAGAACTGGAGGCAAGGAGCTGCACAGCTATAGCCTAATGAGTTTGACATCAGTAGTATGCAAGACTCTAGAGAATTTTTGAAGGAAAGAATTAATAAACAACATGAAACTAAGTAGACTGAGTCCTATGTGCATTTGCTAAAGATAGATCATGCCTGACTGACCTGCATCTTTTGTGAGAATAAGTGATTGAATTCCTTTCTCCATGAAAGAAATGGAGTAGCTCTAATTTGCTGGGAACTTGATGGCGGATCACACCTTATTTTTAAGGTAGAGATACAGGAGAATTAGTGCAAGAGCTGGTACTTGGGTAAAGAGTAGTGTGAAGGAGAGGAAGCAGAATCAGATTTGAGTCAGAAGAGGAACTATTGGTTTGAAAGGTACTTGCAAGAAGTGTTTCTCAAGATTGAAAGTGGTGCTGGTATTGTTTACACCATAAAATTGAACTATGATAAGCAACTTGAGGAATCAGTGTTTCAAAGGAAAACTGGAAAGTCATGCAAGAGCTGGATGATAAGGAATGCTGGATTGCTAGAAATGGGGTGCATTATGAAGTTGTGCAATAGGATGAATAATAACTATAAGCTTGGGAATTGACTTGAGAAAACGTCTGGAAGAGAAATGAGACCGCATGTGATCAAGGCTGAGTCACCAAAGCAGTGTGATTTGAGGGCAAGAATGACAGTGAATGTAATCCTATCGTGTGATGTTTATCAATGTGTATAAATTCTGATCTACTTTTCAGAAAAAGGGGTTTGGATTCTCTCTTCCAAAATCGGATGAGATAGTCCCTGGGCAGTCTGTATTCAAGGAGAATGTAGAAGAGCTTCCCTAGACAGGCTAATAAAGTAGATTTTGAGGCTATATTCACCTCTGTAAGTACAGGAACATTCTTCCCTTTTTCTCTCCTGCCTCTTCACAACTGGAAAGCAGAGGCAGTTGTGTGGTAAGCTGAAATGGGGAACTGAGGTGACCAAAAAGCAAACCTTGTTTTGGTGGGTTGCTTTTGAGGTAGTTGTTTCACAGGTTCTGTTTGCCAGGTGGACAGCTGCAGAGGACAGATACACAGGCATAAGGAGAAGACCAGTGAGGGTGAATCACCTCTCTTGACCTGCTGGCCACATTCCTTTTGATGCAGCCCAGGATGTGATTGGCTTTCTGGGCTGCAAGTGCACGTTGCCAGCTCGTGTTGAGTTTTTCATCAACCATAACCTCCAAATCCTACTTGCAGGGTTATTCTCTATTAATGACCTTTAAAGTATCGATAATGGCCTTTGAAGTATTAATTGAAACACTGCATTACATGTAGTTGTATTCCAAGAAACTGTTGTAAATTTAAGAATGAGGAGGAAAAAAGAGCCATTTAATCTAAATGAGTGTTGGCACAAGAACCAGTGGATATGAGCTGTCTGAAGATGTGCTACATACTTGAAACTGTGAAGTGCAGAAAAGCAAAGGTCTTACAGCAGTGCTCAAGTGGATGTCATTCAGAGTGAATTTGGAAAGCTTGAGAGATCATAGAGGTAGGCTGCCTGTCCTAACAGGAATCAACCTGGTTTGCCTGAGAAGACTCCTTTCAGTTTCTGTTTCCACCTCTTTTCTCTGTAGTCTTACTAGGAAATGCATGTGGAGTTAGGATTTTCTATGGATTTCTTGATGCTAGGTTCTTTCATTAGCTGCCTTTGCTTCTGAAGCTTCATCATTTGAAATGTGCAGCTCTTCCTGTTGATTAACTTACAGGATAAGAAATGTGTAACATGCAAAAGACTTTGTTGTTCAGTTTGGAAATGTATGGGAATATCTTTTTCTTTCACAGACTTGAAAAACAATCCATATGCATTCATTTTTGAAAGAGAAGGAGAGTCAGAGAATCTTTCTGTGTGCCTTTGGATTGGGAATATGAGCACCACAATTTTTCCTCATGCTCCTTCCAAGGGCTGACTGTTTAACTGGGGTCTTTTTGCTGGAATATAAGAGACAAAGTGAAGTTTTGCCATATGTACATTGTTTAGTCTGGGGATCCAGTTTCCCAGGCAATTGTTAAAAGCTTGGGAGTTGCAGCTCACAATCATGAAGGCTTTATGTTATCTGAAAACTAAAGCACTACAAATTGTGGGCACATTGGGAGGAGTTTTCTCTAGCAAATATGGAGTAAACTTCTGGAGAACCTGCAGACTTTTGTTTGTCTACATGAGCAGATTGCTATCCTGTTTATTTGGGCCCCTTAGTTACTAAGTTGAATTGTGAATCCGAGGAGATATGCAAAAAGTGCTGATTGCTGTCTCTTTTTGCAAAGAATTAGAGGTATTTATGTGTCCAGAGAATGGGAGGAGAAACTTGGCTGCAAACTATTAGGTCCACCTGGTATTTGACACACTTTAAACAGGCCCATTAAGGAAGGGAATGGCAATTGGCAGGAAGCAGGCATGGTGACTGGTTTCTTGGCTTGGTACGTGCTGGCTGACTTACTATGGGAACCCTCCTCAGTGAGTCATTAAATAGTAAATGTCCCACAGTGGGCAGAAATCATGGGCAGTATGCATTCAATCATGATTTTCCTGCATCTGAAATGAAATGGCAAACATTAAAAATACCTTTTTTGATCCCTCTTTGCTATGGATAAGAGGAGTGGCCTCAGGAAAAAATAACAGCAGACACAGTGTAGTAGCACAGACTCTTTCCTGTTAATATAACACACACAGTTTTGGGGCAGTAGGAGTTCCACACACTTCTCAGGCTCTGCAGAACTCAAGACACAAAAGCATTGGGGAACAAAGTGACAATAAGGGAAATCTGCCACAGAAATGGTCTGATGTGTTTTGGAGCATCTGTAGCTGCTCAGCTCATTACCTACTGCAGCAGGTAACTGGTCCAGCTCCCTGGCTCTTATGTCCTGTTGATCTGCTTCAGTATAAGGTGGTAAGACTTGGACTTCAGGGCCATTTTTGCCTTTCTTCTGGAGTGGCTGATAACAAACTCCTCAGTAGTTTTGAGGAACTGTAGTAGTGAGTGACTAGTGATTTCAGAGCGGAAAAAAGGGAAAAGCTTTTTTTCAGAATCATGAAACACTTTCTCTCATTACAAGTGAGTGACAAAGCACTTCATTTGCCTTACAATACTTTAATTTTTGAAAGCATTAACTAGTGTGGAAGGTCCTTACCTACATTATGATTGAAGTCTTTAGCAGAAATGTAACCTGAACAGACCTTGACTAGCAGGTGCAAGTTGTGTTGAAAATACAGGGAAGGTAGAAGACGAAAGTCTTGAGGTGCAGTTCTCCAGCAGTGATCCCATGTGCTGTGACCATTGCTTGAGATCTGTCTCCATGCTTTATTTACATGGGGAAGCAGGGAGATAATAATAGAGAATAGATAATAATAGTCTCTGGGTGTAGGAAGGCTTAAAATATCACAAGTACTCTAGAAATAATTTGTTTTGAAGGCAGAGTTAAAATGAGAACTGATTTATAAAGGAGAGGATGGAAACATTTTAGCAGAGCTGGAAAAACTTGTGGGTAGGAGAGCTAGGCATAAGTCCCTGTAAACCCCTTGGCTGGTTGCTGAGAAAGTGCATGGTCCTTTTACTGCTGCAGTGCCTGACCTTCCACAACAATCCCTACCTTCTGCTGATGCTGTGAGACTTCGAGGCTAATTACATGTGAGTGAACTGGGGCCCTGTGTCACCACTGGTGAGGCCACACAGAATCTCACTTCATTTGGGGCAAGGCCCAGCTTTTCTGCACTTGGTGTCCTGAGCAGTTGTGCACATCACTGCTGACCTTGTGCAGCAGGTGACCATTGTCTCACATATCCTCTTAAGAGCTTAAAATTATTCCACTTTACTCTTGTCTCTCTTTAACATATGCATTTCTTACTGTGTTGTGGAAAAAAATGAAACTGTGGATGGTAGGGAGGGTGGGGAAGTGTGTCCTGGAATGCTTATATTCCTGGTCAATTTTGTTTGCCTGGGATCTTGGATCTGTGAAATAACAGCAGTGTATCTTGACCCACTTCTCTGTACTTCTGTGGAAGATGACATTTCAAACTCCCACAGACATGGAAATGGATTATTGTAAATACCAAAAGACATATTTCCATGGAATCCCAAAGTTTGCCGTAAGGATCTTCAAGGTACTGAACTTTATAATGTAAATGTGATGCCTGCTTTCTCCAAAGCAGTGTCTGAGTGCTTGTCTGTGTGAGACTGTTTTTGTGTGGACTATGCCTGAAGACCAATCCCCCTCTTTGCCTGACCAGAGGTTTTCTTCCTGGCGTGCAAAGGAAACCTAAGATCAAAAGTGAAACAGCTGATAACCAGTTTAAGAGAAGAGTCTGGATACGATCTTTGAGAGGGAAGAATGCCATTTAATTCTTCCATTCCTGAATTGTGTATGTGATCTTCATCGTTTGAGAGCTTCAAATACTTGAGCTCTGGAAGATGGTGCTTGTTGTGATTTGCAGTAATCAGCACCTGGCATGGCCTGAGCAATCTGTGGACATGGCCTTTTTCACTTGTGCCTAGGAAGCAGGTGGCTTTAAGCAGAAATGTTGGCAACTTAGGCTTGATTTTACAGAATTAGGAGATGTCTAAGGAATGAGCAAGGTTAGCCTGCACTTTTTATCAACTCTTGAGGACTGCCTGCGTTTCCAGATCTCTTGATTGCAGCACATTTTTTCAAGAGGGAAATATTGAAGTTGTTCTCTTCCGTAGATTCCAGGATTCCAGGAGCTTCCCTTCCCAAAGGTGGGAAGTTTCAGGGGAACACTTCCAACCTGTCTTAGTCCCTGTTTTGTTTGCTGCCTTTCTTCTAAGATTCTGCTTTACTAGGGAGTTACTTTTTTCTCTTCTTGATCCTTGTCGCTCTAGTAGTTGCTGTGATCCTTTTAGATGTGCCTGATGCTCTTAAACCTGCGAGTGAAGTGTATGCTTTGTTGTCTTCAAATTCCTTGTGTCTTTGTTTTGGGGGAGCACAGTAGGCAGGTATTATCCAGTAGGTAATCTCATCTAGTCATTAAACAGGATCTTGTTAATGGAACAACAGAAACAAAAATAAGTTGAAAAGGAACTAGACTGGAACCAAACTGAAGTGCTTTGTTCCTGTTTCTATTGATGATAACGTGTAAATATTAGCACAATTCATTTGTTTTTTTTCCCTGCTCTAATAATATTAAAGCACTTTAAAGAACCATTGTGAGCATGAAATTTTCTAATAAAGTTAATCATAGCATACATCAAGTATGAAAGATTAGTCTTTTGTCTAAAATATGTGGATTTTATGCTCAACAGGTAACTTTTAAAGAAGCTTTTAGCTTTTATTTGTAAGGCTACTCTAATTGGCATGGGGTGCTCATAATTTTAAATACACAATGAATTGCTGAGTATACATGTACTTCTGTAAACAATACTGCAGATTCTGATCTCTTGTGTAGAGTTAATGATGAGTTCCATTTTCCGCATGTCTGTTTAATCCACTTACATTGTATTTAGTGTTCATTGTTCAAGAAAAACTTCGGGGTATGGTTGAGTTGTTTGTTTCTTTGTTTTGTTTCTTTGTTTAGTTTTTCAAACTGTACTTCGATAATCTTGCAGTCACTTCTGTGAAGTCCTGCCCGGGAAGTAAAATATTCTGTACTGAAGGAAGGATTCCATACTGGATTATTTTTTCATAGTTGCCCTGATGTGCAAGTTGAGAGAAGGTTTCTAAATACCCATTTGCAGCTATGTAATGCTTCCCGTACTCATCATAGTTTAGTTTCATCTTATGATTTGTCTCTTCTTTGTATGTGTCATAACATCTGAGTAGTTATTTAAGTATCCTGTGCCAGGAATCTTGGCCTGTGTCATGGGTTGAAACTGAGTTGATTGACAAGCTTTTAAGCCAATGCGCTTTTGTGAATTTTGCATATTTAAACCCCGTGCAAGGGCGGGAAGGGTCTCTCTGGTTCCCGGTCTCCTGAGGGAGAAGCGGGGGCTTCTGAGCCCCGGGCGGCCTCCGGGCCCGGCCCGGGCCCGGCCTGGGCTCCTGCCTGCCCTCCCCTCACCCCTCTCCCTTCCCTCAGAGCCGCAAGCAGCTAAACTAACTATGGGCTGCCCGATAGTCGAATTCACCCGGCTCGGCTTCTGAATCAGGAGGGGCCTCCCCTCCCCCTTCATGCAGCCCGGGCGGAGCCTCCTCTCCCCCTCATGCAGCCCGCGCAGACCCAGCGGGACCAGCGGAGCCTCCTTTTCCAGCCTGCACAGCTCGCACCGAACTGAACATCAGCGCAGCCTGTGGGGAAAGACGTGAGGGAGAAGAACATGGAGGCTGCACGGTCAGAGAGAAAGAGAAAGTCAGTCACGTGGGACGACGCTGAGATGGCGGCGGGAGAAAAGGGTGTGTGCGTTCCGGCGCCAATCTTAAAACCCCTTCTAGCAGCTGCGGAGGACTGAACTCTTTAAATCATTATAAAAGTATGGGGAGATGAAAAATCCATGCCTGTGAAAATTCATGTTGCAGCCTGTGAAGATGTAAGAGAATGCCTATGCCAGGCCATGTAGCTGTGAAGCAGCTTTTAGAAGTTTGTGAAGAAGCAGAGAAGCCCTTGTGTTTAAGCTGAAATAATTTATGTTTAAAAGAGATTGGAAAAAGAAAACCTTTGTGTTTGGGCTGGAAGAATTCATCTTTAAAAGGACTTGTAACCCCATATGATGGCCCATGATTGCAGTGTGAATATACTGTGGAGTTTTCATGGGAGAGATTTCACTTCAGTAGGTAATTTCCGGGCGGACTGCTGAGATTGTGAAGAAATCAGAAGTTTGCAGCGTCAGTAGAAGGGACCTTTTTTCCCTAAGCATAAGAAAGAGACTTTTAAAGACTGTAACACTGACCAAAATTGTTACCTTTTGTGCGAGGTGGTAAAAGGAGGGGAGAGTGCTGGAGGGAGAAGGGGGGGGGGTTAGTTTTTGCTTGGAGAGTGCTGGAGGGAAGAGGGTTTTGCTTTCACTTCTTTTTATTTCTTGTTACTTTAAACTCTGTTAGTAATAAACTTCTTTATATTCTTTAAAGTTTTAGACCTGCTTTGCATTTCTTCTAATCCTTATCTCACAAAGTGAAAAGCATGTGATCAAACCACTACACTAAATTGGTGTTTCCGCCCGGTTGGCGAACCAAACCCGCTACAGCCTGTCTCTTGAATAAATGAATGGATGCTAAATCAATAAAACATGTATTTCTGTACTTCTGTCGCACCTTTCATTTACCTATTTCAGAATGTTTTCAAATAATGACTCAGGCTCTTGGCACTTGTAGTTGGCAGCTTAACTGAGATGCATATAGAATAGAGGGAGGTTCAAGGCTGTAAAATCACTGAACAGAGATCACTCCAGCTGGAGTAAATTGGAACTTGCAAGACTTGACTTTGTATTCCCTGTCCTAATATTGCCTTACTTGGTGATCTGTGCCTGATTTTGGTAATCCATCTCATAGCTTGTATGAGGTGCTGAATTAATACACCTAGGCAGCATGCTGTTTCATGCTGTTTCTAAAAGCAAAGAAAGCTGTGGGCACAAGATGTGAAAGGAAGTTCCTTGCCTGCCCCAGCATGCTGGGGGCAGGACACGGGGCTGCCTGCCGGCTTCCTTGGGGTTACCGAGAGCAGAGCGTGTTCTGTACTTCATTATGTTACTGTGTTTGTGCAGCTTCTCAGCCTCATATGTGGTAGTGAGCCAGATTTGCTGGCTCTCAGGAGTAATCTGATGTTGAAACTTGTAAGGATGGGGCAAATTCACTAGGAGCAATTCTGGGCCCATCAGATGTCCCGAGGCAAAGAGCCTGAATGCCTGTTGGCTTATAAGACCAAGTGATGGCTTGCTTGGACTGCATTGGTTCAGCAGTAGATGCTGGTTGAATGACACACAATGGCTATTTCTAAACCGATGAGTAAAAGTGCTTGGAAGTGTGCCTGCTGTCCTGGTCCTCCATTTTTCCAGGGAAAGGTGGATTCAGTGTATCATTTGCCAACTTGTTGCCAGCTCCTTCCTATTGGGAATCAAGGCGTGGAGCAGAGCTGGGGAAAGGCTGTGTGTCTGAGTCTCATGTGTGAGGTCTGGGTGCTGTCCCTGGAGAGGGGAAATGCCACAGTCCTTGTAGCTGGGTGTGCTCATTAAGAGCCCATGGGTTCCAAGATGGGCATTAAGAGCTGATCTGTGGGTGAACAATTGGCTGCTGCTGACCCCAGTCTCTGCTGGCTGCTGTGTTGGACAGACATCTCTGTTAGGGGTAGAGATGAGGGTGCCCTCACTTGTTTAATCAGGGAAGCTGCTCTCTCTTGCCAGAGTTCATTCTATATGAATTCTTGCTTGCTGTAATGGTACGAATCTTGTCTTGATGGCACGGAATTCCCTAGCGAGTCCCCTTGGCTGGAATGGTTACAGTAGTATTAAGTTCCTTTTCTGGGAGGAGTGTATGTGGGGTTTTGTTTACTTTCTTCAAAGAGACTGATAAGAGCCAAAGTTCCAAAGCACAGGAGTTATGCAGGGCTTGAACTCTATGACTATAAAAAATGAAGTGTTAAATAATTGGAAAGAGTATCTAGAATGCATGCTAGCATGACTTTGAAAATGAAGGTTTTAGTGTTTCAGGTTATTTTAAGTGCCTCAGTAAGAGTCAGAATTTTGCTAACCTAGTCAGAGTTTTTGAAGCAAACTTGAATGGTAATATTGTGCATACAAATGGTGCCTTAGAACTTGTGTGAGTGGCCACTCTATGGCTTTAGCAATATGGGAATGTGAGGAAGTACCAGTTTCAGGAACTGGAAGGATAGAAACAACTATGCTCTGCCTCCTTATAATACAGGGATTTCTTTTGCTGTTGCTATTTGTGTATATAGTGTATTTTAAAATATATTTATATAAGTATGTATCATATGTGTTCTTCATATATATTTTTGTATGTGTTTATACATATTGTTATACATAGCTGTTACAAATATTCATATTTATATAAATGTATAACATATATTTAAAACTCTGCTGTTAGAGGTCATTATATTACTGCATAGGCATTATTGTTATGTGCATGGGCTCTTCAGCTTGCAGATTCTGATCTGTTGGTTCTGCCGTGCAAAAATGGGGAAAGTTTGTCATTTAAATTCAATTGTTATTTCAATAATAAATTGTTCTTAGTGCTGAAAGACAAACAATGCTCTTAGATTTTCATTTGGCTGCGTGCTGCAGTTGTTATGGTGATTCAAATAAGGTCATTAGTGTGCTGGTCTTCTCTGGGTCTGGCTATGCTAGGGTTCATAAATCGAGAAAACTGATTTTAGAAATCCCTACTTTGAGTGAAGAAAAAATACTGACTTATTTGTAAAGAGGTATCGAGTTTTAAGTGTGATTTTCATCTGTAGGGTGTTTTTGATTACTGCTGCTTAGGGTTGTACGCTATTTAGCATATTTCTGCCTTTCTTTCTTAGAGAGGAAGGGTTGGTATCCTTGAAATTAAATGTGTTGTAATGATTTATAAAGGGAAAGGATTTTCTAACTAGAAATGTAATTAGTGGGTTTTGCTGATCTCCTTTTCTTCATTTCAAGAAATTATCCTACATATTTGTTGCAGTAGAAGCAATGGGAGAAATCATCAAAGCAATTGTTTAGAGCATGGAATGGGTTTGCTTCCTGTAAATTAGATTCTGTAACTTACTGAAAGCATCCTTGGTCTTTAACATAATACTGTCATTCTAAATATTTCATATTATTTTTGAGATTAAATAATCTCTACATTGTACCAATGCAAAAGCTTACTTGGGTCCAGATATTTTTTCATATCTAATCTGAAATCTTCCAAAATAGCTGTTACACTAAAGAGGAGAGCTTATATTGTGACAATAATTCAAACATGATAGTAGATGAAGTGGGCAGGATGGGAAGGTTATACGGACTTGCCAGCACATTTTAAATTATCACTGTTTAGTGTTCACTGAGGATCCTGCTTTGATTAACAATTAAGCACTTTTCACAGATAAGGAGAACAGCCTTACCTGAGTGTAAAATTAATGCCAACTACCTGTCTAATGTTTGAGTGTGATAGTTTAGGTGGACATGCACGTGTATTTGGAAATTCCTCTTTTATCAGTGTCCTTTTCTAACCTCTCTTCTGATTGTGTACTTGTAATTCAGTAGAAGATACTATCAATGCATTTTTCTTAAAGAAAAACTATCATGGTAATTCTTAGATATAGGAACTGAAATGCATTTTTCCTTGCCTGCTCTTATGTTTTCTTACTGTGACTTAATAAATGTGTAGTAAATTTATTCTGGCTAGGAGGTGCCTTTAAAGACAAGGAACAAAACCAGATTGCCTGGATTTTTTTTTTCCCACAACTAGAATTGTGTGTTCATTGATGATTTGCATCCAAACTGTTAGATTCCATACAAATTGCATATTAAAGATTAGTTAATGCTGCAGAATCCCAGAAAAATCAAAAATGTTAGTTTCAGAAATTCAGTTGTACTTCTGTTTAAGTAGTTTTTAAAAAATATATTTTAACTTGATAATTCACAAGAGTTGAAATATTTTGTGTAGTGAAGAGTACTGTTATTATTTCTCCCCTAAATCTCAAGACAATATTCTGTATTGTTTTTAGTTCTGAAATCCATCAGGACCTATCTGCTTACAGAACATGACAGTCTGAACAGGCAAAAAGCATTGCCATCAAAACCCCTTGACAGGCATGAGCAATATTTCCAGCTGGAATGAAGATCCCTGACATTTGAAAGAGTAAGAAATGCGTGGAGATAGTAATTCATGTTTTATGTAGGTTTTTTTTAAGTCTCTCAGGAGTTCAGCTTTGAATTTGAATTTCATTTTGTTGAGGAGTCGTCTTTAATTCAACTGAGGAGACAAACCTGTAAAATTTTCTCTGGCAGTCAGCTCTGAAAACCTGTGTATTTCTTTGTTCCTGTTGACTACTGGGCTTTATGAAAGGACTTTGTTTCTCATATTTGTGGGCAATTTTCTAATGGTGCGTGTATTAGTGACATACAGGGACATTTAAGTACATGTTTATGCATGCACATGCATATATGGATGAATTTACATAAAAAGCCATTATATTTAAATTAAAAATGAGCTCCTCTTTCTTCATTCTGTGAAGAGGGTGAAAAGGAGGTGTGAGGCAGGTCTCTTCAATAGTCCCATCTCTTCCCTCTGTCATGGTTTGTCTTGGTTTTAAGGTGGAAAATGATAGGAAAATAACTTTTTAAGTTGCCTACCCTAGGAACACCACTACACTGTAGTTTGCACGTGCAGACTGGGAAAAGGTTTTTGCTGAGACTCCAGTTATTTGAAAACTCAGAAGTGATGGAACTGAGATTCTATTTACCCCATTATTACCACCTTTATCCATGTGCACTGCTCAGTTTTATAATTTTCAAGAACTGTGAGGTTTTAGCCATTTTTTGAAGGCTGCTCAATATTCTTATAATGCTTTGTTTTTGAAGTAATGGTTTCTTTCCCTACAAAGGATTCCTAATTGCAATTGATGCAAGCCTGCAAATTGAGCTGGAGAAATGAAGTAGAACATCTAGAGGATGGGGAACAGTTAGGGTGAGTTTTGTCTGCATCAAGTCAGTCATCTGCAAGTTAGACTTAGAGCTAGCTCTCTTCAATAAGTGGTCAAAAGAAGCAGATCAGATGAATCATCCTCTGCAGGTGTCTGTTTTCTCTGAGTATGCAGAACGCTTAGGAAAACTGCCTCAGAGATCTTGCTTTTTGACATATAGTCAGCTGACATGAATCCCACCTGCAATGACTGCTTATTTAATATCAAAAAGTCAACCTTTCTCATCACTGGGAGCTGTTAAGTTGGAGGAGGAATGGAAGGAAGTCCTCCAGGGCATTGCATGCTCTTCTTGCTGTTGGATTGTCCTTTTTCCTGTTTCTTTATAACTTCCACCCTTTTGGGACTTTGACCAGCAGCAATTTTATTAAACTTCATGAATGTGATTACTCCTTAGAAACCAGGATACTTCCTCTATGGATCCTCTTGGAGAGGAGGAGGAATGATGGTATGTCATGATGTAAATCAGGTCTATCATAAAGGATATCTGTAAAATAGATTATTTAAGGCCACTTAAGCAGTTTTAGTTTTGATTTATCTGAGTTTTGTGATCTCCTCTCTTATACACACACATGCATACAGAATTTTATATTAAAACAGATTTTTGAAAGAAGACGACTAATAGAAAACAAAATTGTCATCAGTGTCATTAATGCCTGTTCAGTTTATTGAAATTGGAACAGACAGAGCCTGCAGAAATCTCTGTTGTTGGGATTATCTGATAGCAGCTGAGGTGTTGATAGCATATTGTGAGCTAGAACAGAGTAGTTCTTCAGCAAATTTCACACTGTCAAACGAACACAGGAGTCAGATTTCTTGGCTTTATTCTGGACTTTAAAAAGGAATGTTCCTTAGTGAATACGTGTTTTTCATGTAGCTTGACTCATTTTACCCTTCTTTCTTTAAATTTGTCTCCTAATTCATTACTTGGCTGGAGTGCAAAATACAATTGTAATTCTGAAGGTGCTTGGAAGCAATGATGTCTTAAATCCTTACTTTTAGTATTTCCCTGTCAGGAATGATGCTTTGAAGGTATTTGCTGGAATGTAAGGAACTCAGGATTCCTTCTGTATTTGGTAGAAAGAAGCTCCTTCAGAGGGTGAATCTGAATTCCTCTCTGTTGGCCGTGCAGTGAAATAAAATACCTGAGTCAGGACATAAGTATAGATGCTCCTTGACTGTCTATGTTTTAAGCTTAGGAACTGTGCTATATTTACTGCTAAAGTTACTCCTGCGAGATTCCAGTAATAATTCTGTAAACAGTGTTTTCAGCCAGCCAATTTGAATCTGAACAGCAGCAAAAGGTATGATATTGCAGACATTTAAGTGAAACTTCTGCCATTTTAATTTTCTTATCTGTGACTTGAAAAGGATAGGAGGGAATTCTCAGGATTGTATGTGTGTACTAAATGGCAGACAGTTTCTCTGCTCCTTTTATGGATGCTAATTCCAGTGTTTGTCTCTCATTTGGAAGTCAGATGCTCTTCTTTTTTGCTTAGTAGCATATTTTGTTTAAAGGACTTTATGGATTCCTAATAGTTACAGGGGAATACAGGGGTGGCTTCTCTGAGAGGCTGCCTGAAGCTTCCCCCTTGTCTGACAGAGCCAATGCCAGCTGGCTGCAGGACAGACCCAGGGCTGGTCAATGCCCTTTGGGTGGTGGTAGCACCTCTGGGATCGTGTATTTAAGAAGGAAAGTTATCGCAGAGAAGCAAATTGCAGCCAGAGAAGAGAGGAGTGAGAGTATGTGAGAGAAACAGCCCTGCAGACACCAAGGCCAGTGAAGAAGGAAGGGCTGGAGATGCTCCAGGCACTGGAGCAGAGATTCCTGTGCAGCCTGTCATGAAGACCACAGTGAGGCAAGGCTGACCCCTGCAGCCCATGGAAGTCCGTGGTGGAGCAGAGATCCACCTGTAGACACCCCCATGCCAGAGCAGGTGGAAGCCTGAGGGAGGCTGTGGCCCCGTGGGAAGCCTGTGCTGGAGCAGTCTCCTGGCAGGGCTTGTGACCCCACAGGGGACCTGTGCTGGAATCTGTTTCTGAAGGACTGCGCTCTGTGGATGGGACCCACACTGGAGCAGTTCATGAAGAACTGCAGCCTTTGGGAAGGACTCACACTGGAGAAGTTCATGGAGCAGTCTGCTGGGGGAGGGTCTCCATGCTGGAACAGGGCAAGGAGTCCTCCCTCTGAGGAGGGAGAGACAACGTCTGATGAACTGACCACAAACCATTCCCATCCGTCTGCATTGCTGGGGAAGGAGGTAGAGAATCAGGAATAAAGTTAAGTCCAGGAAGGAATTAACCCACCTCAGGGGGAGGAGAAGGTGTTTGCAAGATTTGGGTTTACTTCTTATTGTCTTACTCTGTTTTATTGGTATAAAGTTAATTTCCCCAAGTCAAGTCTGTTTTGCCCATGACAGTAACTGGTGAGTGATCCCTCCCTGCCTGTGTCTTGACCCATGAGCCTTTCATTATATTTTCTCTCCTTTACCCAGGTAAGGAGGGAAGTGATAGAGCAGCCTTGGTTGACTCCTGGTGTCCAACCAGGGTCGACCCACCATAACAAGGAATAAGGAAACTTGAAATTGATACAGCAGATAGCAAGGCTGATTTCTCGTGGTGTTTTCTTGTCCTTTGTGCCTTTTTCTGAAGTTGGCAACAGTTGTAGACAGTGACATCGTGTGTTAAGGTGAAGAATTTCACTTTTCCTTGATACTATATCATCTTTCACAGGTTTTTTCTTTTGTTGTTATTATTACTATCTTTTTTCAGTATCCATCAAATGCTAAGATTATCTGTATGCTTGCTTTAGCATGCTTTTTATTTTCCATGTGTGCATACATTTTACAGCTCACTAGTTATGCTCACTAACTAAATATCCTTGGAGAGAAGTTGCAGTATCAGTAAACAGTTTCTTTTACTGAGAAATTTGTGTTTAGATTTTGTTCAGTAAATTAAGAAATGCCATCTGGATAAAAGTTGGTGGAAATGGCTGGAAGCGCAGAGGGGTCTGCATAGGAAAAGAAGATTGCACTGTAAAGATGCTGACTGTGGGGATCTGTGGTAGACGTGTAGTGCAGTGCAAGGAGTGGAAAGGTTGTCCCTGTTTCTAGGAAAAAGGGGTAAATGGCAAATAAATGAAAGGCAAAATTGAAAAGCAGGATTTCTTCGTGAAAGGAAAAGGAGATACTTTGGGCCATTGTGTAAAACATGTTGCAGTCAAGGACATAAAAATATATAAACCAGTGTTTTGCTGTTAGTATAGTTTGTGAGATGATTCAACATCTTGTGGGCTAAAATTGAGGCCTGCGTGTGTTAGCATTACCTAGTCACGAGCACTTGAAGAGCTTGGAAGTCAAATCTGATTTCAGGATACGTGTGCCCCAGCAATGAACCCTGCTGATGTTGCAGGTGTGGCAACGTGCTGCTGGCTCTGGGCACACAGGGAAGAAGGTATTCAGCTCTTGGGTGCTGTTTTCTGCTTGAAGATCTTTTTCATTTCTCTTGGGGAAAAGGAATTAGGCTGTAGAAGCCAAATCTGCCCAGGGCCTGTCAGTTAAACCACACAAGTCCGTTTGTGGGTGCATTGAAGGAACAAACAGGGAATGCTAGTTGGAAGAAAAACACTTTTTTTCCATAACATTGGTAGGAAAAAAGTGCTAGGCTGAATCACAGAGGCCTGCTTGTTTGGTAACTGTAATGTATTCTCTCTTTTTCTCCCTTTTGTTTTCATTTGTTTGTTTAGGTTGAATTTTCCTATCCTCCCCTAAAACCTGGAGAAGGACATGACAGCCACAGTTTACCAGAGGAATGGAAGTACTTGCCATTTCTTGCCTTACCGGATGGCGCTCACAACTATCAGGAAGGTAAAAAATGAGAGAGAAAAGTTGTGTGTACTTCTACTGCAACCCGAGGAAAAAACCTGATATCTGAACAGCTGACCAATGATTTTTTTTGCTATTAGACTTCCTGCACTTTTTGTTTAAGTTGGAAAATACATTGACAAGGATATGTTCCTTCAGAGTTGAGGTGAAAGTAGATCATAAAGGTGTACCTCCTGTTCCAAGAATTCCAATGTCAGTAAAAACTTAAGGGTTACATATCAATTTTGCATAGTTCTAGCACAAAGCAAAGCTGCTGGCTTTTCAGAAGTTCTTTGAAGGGTGAACCAACTCTCCTCCACTAGTTAAGAGATTCTTAAAATGACCTACAAGTCATGGAAAGCCATGTCAGCAAAATGGCGTGAGCTTTAAAAGTGTATTTGTCGGCAAAATAAAGATAGAAATATCCATTTGCCATATAGTCACCAGCAAGTTCACTGCACTTTTTTTTTTTAGTATTGCATTTATTCCTTTATTAGCAGTTCTATTCATCCCTGACATTTATATTTGTGTCCAGTTGTTTCGTCTTTTTTTTCTGCAGAGCAGACAGCAAGGAAGTCACTTTAAACAGAAAAATCACAGAAACCCTTTAATAATACTTTTAATTTTTTTTTTTTTTAACTCGATATACTTAGCTTCCTTATTGTCCACCTTTCGAAGATTTCATTTGGAAACAAAGGAAGTTTATCAAAATAATCCCTTTCCTAGCAACAGTAAGTGTCTCTGATTCTGCTCCGGGTCACGATTTTTGCTGAATTTCTGCATTATTGAATACATTACAAGAAGTAGGCTACATTCAAAGCTAGGAAAATCACATACAGCTGCATTTCCCTGCTCTCTCTTCTCTCAGTACCATCCCAGTTAATACTCAACTTTGAGCATTTTTATTGCTGTACTAGAAGAATCTAAGTGTTTATTTTTTGGTAAGGGAAAAAAAAGCATTGGCAGCAAAGCAGAAATACATATCCTTGTGTTTTGTAGGCAAGAATACACATGCACTTGAACCAGGCAAATAGATTTTCTGATAATAATTGTATTTCATTTACTGTAACTTTATTAGATATCTGGTTTTTGAGTTTTAAACTAATTCCCTTGGATAGTTGCATTTGTGCAAAGAGGATGACTTGGTACAGGAAATCATCTTCCAGGTTTTCTAAAACCCTAGGTGATCTCCAGAATATAAACTTGATCAAGGGAGTAAGCTTTTTTGTAAAAAGTCCCCCTCTCTGTTGGTCATAATGTATATGGGATTGTCTCTCCTGTTCATTTTCTTACTATGAAGCAAACAAAAGATTAATGGTTGGTTTCAAAAAAGTTTTCATGCATGTTTTGAAAGGAGAGGACAACTGTTTTCCTTTACTTGGAATTTAGCAGCTTTTTTGCAGTAGTAGCAGGTGTGTGTTTGTATGTGTATATCTCAAGCCATAAAAGTCTGTCTCTTCTCCCATTTTATAGATACTTTTCGTTTTCATTTTGCACTTGTACAGAGACAGTATTTTCTGTAAGACTAGGTTTCACAAATTCTTTTTGTTAGTATAGTGCTGGTGGTGGTGCAGATATCTACCTTGGCAGTGATAGCAGCTACTCTAACCCTTCAACTGTGTGTATCCTCCTTGGTGTTCGGGGTTTTTTTCCTGTCTTGATTGTGTTTGCCTTCTTAATGGCATCACACTCTCAATTGTACATGCTGACTCACAGTGCCTTGCCTTTGCTCCTTTGTACTGAATTGGGAAAGCAGCATGCCTGTAGGTTTCAGTGGTGCTTCTCTGCTGTCAATAGCTGCTTCTGGAAAGCCATGTCGGCTTGATCTGGCTAAACATGAAGCTATCCTGCACAGCTGGATATTCTTCCACAAATTATCTTGCAATGTGAAAACTAATTTGAGTCCAGATGTAACTTCAAAGGTGACTTTTTCCTTTTTCTGTCTTTCCTTTTTTTTTTTTTTTTTTTTTTCTTTTTAGAAAATAAGTGTGTGCCAGCACTTTCAGCAGTAAACCTTTTATAAATAAGTGATGCTGAGGATAAATATTCTGAACTCTTGTTAGTGACTTACGGAATAGTCTCTTCTTTTTTTGTAGATACCGTGTTTTTCCATCTGCCGCCGAGGTGTGGGGATCGAACCACAGTGTATGGCGTCTCTTGCTATCGGCAGATTGAAGCAAAGGTAACTTTTCAAGTTGTGAATTAATTATATTAATGAAATAATAGTCTTGATGCATTAACAAACCTTAAATTCAGTGGCTTGCATTACACCAACAGGCAAAAACTGCATGATTGTCTTACATTAAAAGTCTGTGAAAATGCTCACAGTATGTAGCCCCAGAACCTGAGAACTATGTTTTCCCTTACATCAGCAGGTGTATTGTGATCTTTTGAAATGTTCAAGGCAATTGAGAATTACATTTTGTTTCTCGAGAGCCAATTCAGCCATCAGCACCAAGGAGCAAAATTCAATTGACAGTCTGTCAGGTGGAAAAGTTAAGTTTCCAGGAAGTAGGCTTTTTGGGTGGAAAAAGTTGACATTTCTCCCCACAGAGAATTTGAGTACTTCCTGGGATCTAACCGTAAAAGTGTAGGGATGTTTCTCTTCACCTACTTCCTTTGCCAAAAGTACATGTGCAGAGTGGACTGGAATCTTCCCATTCATGGTAGCTGCTTAGCAATACCAAACTTTAGCAGTAAAGGTGAAAAATTGAGGAGAGCCAGAGTATGCACCTGATCACGCTGAGGAAATTAAGTACTCGATCTACTAAAATCATCTGATGTTTTCAAAAATAGTAATGGTAGTATGATCTGTGCACTTAGAATTGAGAAGTTATTACAAATTTCTTTTAAAATTACTTCCTTTTTCAGTGAATTGCCAAGAATCTGGAATGGCATGTGGGTGTGAGTTTTAATTTACACCCTCTGAATATATGACTCGTTTATGTACTCTGTTTCTGTGTTAATTACATCTTGATTATATTTCACGTTCCTGTTCTTGCTCTAGGAGAAATTTAACACATGCAGTTTTTAATTCTATTTCTTTTGAACTAAATTCCATGTTGGTTTTCATTCACTCGTTATTTTTGCACCAACCTTCACTGTATTGTGATTTAGTCTTGCTGTATTTAACTATGCAGTAACTTGGCTTTATTGTGCTCTTGATTCCAGTTTATGCTTTTTAGTAACCAATTAAGAAGATAAATAGATGTTTAAAATGTACTCCTTGGAACAACTAGAATGAAACCCAATGTGTTTCATATGACAGCTCTAGCACTCTCTCCATCTGTCCTTTTTTATGTGTGGGCTGCAGTCCATACATTTTCTGTTTTGTACAGTTAAGTGAATCATTTGTCTTTATTCTGCCCTCACCATTTCTAGGTTTGCTGGTAAGTGCTGGGACCATTTTTTCTGGCTGAGAATGTAGCTTATTTTGTGGATTAGCTTTTATTTTATGGGTGGCTCGAAAAAGATGCTTGAGTATGAAACAAACAATTTCTAGGCAGAGACTTTTTAATCTGGTCCATTTTCACAGATGATGTTAGAGAATAGCAAGTGTTTTGTTGTGATTTCTCTCTCGTACATTCCCGAGTTAAAATGCCGTTTCCTTTTCCAGGCTGTTGCCTTTTTCTCACGCTAGTGTCTTTTAAACAGTTCTTAGCTGATCGTCACAGCTGTATTTGGATCTTTGCTGGACACAATGAGATGAGAATACAGCTCTGACCTGTCAGTGTTATGACCCTTTTTACTAGGTAGAATCATAGAATCATCATAGAATGGTTTGGGTTGGAAGGGGCCTTAAAGATCATCTAGTTCCAACTCCCTGCCGTGGGCCGGATGCTACCCTCTAGACCAGGTTTCTCAAAGCCTCATCCAGCTTAGCCTTGAAAGCTGCCAGGGGTGGGGCATCCACAGTCTCATTGCTTTCCCAGCCAAGGTCCACGTGGTTGAACTCCTCCATTAAAATGAGAGCTTGTGAGCACGATGCTTCCTGGAGCTGAAGCAAGAAGGCCTTGTCATCAGGCTCCCCCTGATCAAGCAGCTTGTAGTAGATCCCGACCAGGTGTCCTTTGTCGGTGCTGTCCTTGGTTTTTACCCACAAACTCTCAACCTGTTTGTGGCTGTTTCTCAGAGGCGACTCTTCACAATCTAGCCATTCCTTAACACAGGGGACAGCACCCATGCCCCTCCTTCTCAGCCTATCCCTTCTGAAAACATAAGAGCATACTGTTGCATGGTTTGGATATCCTACCATTGAAGATAGCCAGTTTTAGGATTTTGTTTAAATAGGGGGGTAGTATGTGGCAACTAGACTTGGGAAAGAATTCTTTTTGAAATTGTGTTTGGATAAAAATACTGTAATACTTCTATTTCTTAGGCATTAAAAGTACGGCAAGCAGACATCACCCGAGAAACTGTACAGAAGAGCGTCTGTGTTCTCAGTCAGCTGGTAAGAATGTTTGTTTAACTTCCAAAGCATTTTCAGGTAACCTTAACAATTGTTCTTCCATATTCTTATTTGGGACATTTGGCTTCAAACATCTCTCTTAGCCATTGCAGAGTAACAAAATACTGAAGTAAAATTGAATTGGAAGGCTTGGCATTTGAGTGAGCTGCCTTGAGTTGTGGTATCTGCTTGTAATTGGAAAAGTGTCTGCCTGTTGTCATGGATGAGGATACCTATTTGCACTTTTGATCCTTCTTGAGTGCTACTGCCTTGATTTCATGTGGTAGAATTGAGGAGTTTGGCTAGTATAATCATAGAAGGGGGGAGTTGGAAGGGGCCTCAAAGATCATCTAGCCTAGAAGCTGGAGAGAGTGGCTACTACCTTCAACTGTGAAGGAGGTTTTCTGATAGCCACACATGCAGCATATTCTTGTTTCGAAGAGATACCGTTTATTTCTACCTATTCAGGAAAAGCTGCTGGTCACCAGGCAGGGAACAGAAATTCTTTTTGGGCTTAAAGCTGAAGAAAGAAGTATTACTGGAGCTGCATGAGCAGTGTTAAAGCAGAAAATTACTTTTCCAGAAAGATGTCCAGTGAGAGTATGGTACATGCAAATGGAAAGAAAATGAAATTATCATCATTTAAAATGAGCACAGGAGAAAGATGCTGGGAGTTAGCCACTGAGGACTGCTCATCCATGAACTCCATGTATAATAAAGTGTCAATATTGCAAGATAAGCATGGAAGAAGATTAAAGTTCAAAATGAGTGACTAAATGGTTTTATTCATTCTCTTTTATGTTTGTTTTTCTTCCAAGCCTTTGTATGGGTTACTTCAGGCAAAGCTGCAACTCATCACACATGCATATTTTGAAGAAAAAGACTTCTCAAAAATTTCAATTCTAAAGGTAACTTTGCAGTAAAATCCACACAGTACAGCTTTCAGTGTATGGCCACAAACTTTAGTGTTTTAATTTAGTGCTCAAATATTCATTTTGCACAAGTCATTCAGTTATTCAGCTGCTGTAATACTTTAACATGAATTAAATGTACTACCCTAATCTGACAGAGTCAACTTTCTGATTTGTAATGAGATACGAGTGTGATTGTCAGCCTGTGTCTCTGTTGATTCCATTAGTAAAATTTTGCTTTCTTTCTGGAGTAAGCCATTGAAATCCTTGAATAAGTGAATTTTATTTATTATTCTGGATTTTATGTGACTGTGTGCCATTAATGCTTTCTGGGTTTTTTTTTTTGCCTTTGTTCTAACTTTTACAGGAACTTTATGATCATATGAATAGTTCTTTGGGCAATACTTTGTTAGAAGGGTCCCAAGTTTATCTTGGTAAGTGACTTGTTTTGTACAAAGCAGCAGAGATGATGTTACACTAAACAACACATGCCTCTCCTGAGCTAATTTGTTTATGTGCATTAATAGATTAAGCACCAGAGGTCTGCATTTCTTTTTTAATGGATTTAAATAAATGTAAAATGTAGTGTTGCTTTCGTAATAGGAGTTAGTTGCAGGTTGAAAGCCATATTACTCCTTGACCTAATAGTCTTGACTAGCAGCTGTTTATCTGCTTTTGGTAAACAATACCTTCTTCATTTTTAGATTGAGCACCGCACACCATCAAATTATTCAAGCTTGCATCTACCTGTTGTTTAGGATATCTCACCACCCAGTTCTGACTCTTCTCTGTGTTTTCTGAATGCACAGTGTAGTATTTACTTCAGTGTTTCCCTAATGTTGTGTGGCAGCCAATAGGAGTTAACTCAGAGCACAACTATTCATGTTATTATTATCTCTATTGTCGATGAATTCTTGCTCCTGCTGAAAAAAAAAAAAAAAAAGGATTTTGTATGAATTCTGCTATTTAAATAACCAGGTTCGCACAGAATCCATAATGGGTGTCTTCCTCCTGCTGAAAAATGGTGACAAGAAGTGAGTTAGTATCCCTATGAGTTGTTGAACTGTAATTTGCTCTCTTTTTGGTGTCTCAGGTCTGTCTCCTCGGGATCTTGTTCTCCATTTTAGACACAAGGTAGGCATTCTGTACTAGATATAGAAAGGGCTGCACTGTTTTGTGGAGTAAAATGCTTTGTGAGGAACAGAAAAATAAACATATCTAGACATACCTGAGCTAGGAGTAAGAAGACTGTTTCTTAAGTACTGCTGCTTACAGCCTCCTCCTGATTTTTCCTTCCACCTGCATAACTTCAGTGAAAGCACATTCCAGACTAAGGAGTTCTGTTAGTCTGAGGGATTCCTGGAGATTTCTAGGTTGTGTGACATTTTTGAGTCCTGTCCCAAAGCACAAATGCTATCTCATTTGTGATCTTGTTTCTATTTCCCGTTTTCTCGTTCGATGAATGTGATAAAAGACTATTGCTAAAGTCTGTAAAAGACACAACTTGGAGCATTTCCCCTGTGTTTTGTAAATTTTGTAGCTTCTGCCATCATAGAACTTGAGGGGACTTGGACCTCTCCTTCTTTTCCTTACTTCTGTTGAAATTGAGTGTGTATCTTATAGCTAAAGTACAAATAGCATTTGGAATCTTTTATTAACTGAGATGCATCAAGGAAACAACTTTGAGAATCTGAATTTCATGGTGTATTTGCACCTGCTCAGTAGAATTTTGGGGTAGGACTCATGTTTGTTTAACTTCAGATGTCTGTCAATCATACCCCAGAAGCATCTGTGTTTTTCCTTGAGTGTAGAGAGTCTGGACAGCCACTTCTGATCTAGATGATGCTTCTCTAGGTGCCTAAAATTAGGTGAGGTGAATACTATTCTTGGTATTTTGCTGGATTTTTTCAGTAATTCTGTGGAGGAACTCTTTTATGTTTATGCAGTTTACTGTTTTTTAAAATTCTGGAATTGCACAACACGTTCTTTCTGCTAAGCTACATATGATTCAAATTACACAGCTCTTGTTTGTGGAGGTTTTGGTTGTTTTTTGGGTTTTTTTGCATTTCATGCTATTTTTGAATGTGTGCTCAGGTGGAGAAAGGATGTTGGAACACTGCTTTTTACTGATCAAATGCATTTGGCCTTTGATAGTTACGCAGTGATTAACATAAAACCTTGAACAAGAGATTATGCTCGTACAGTATTTTTGAAAAATATGATTCACTCACCATGTTTTTTCTTTTTGTGTTTTTTTCAGGTCTTGATCCTTTTTAAATTGATTCTTCTAGAGAAAAAGGTAATGTTTTTTAAGCTGAGGCAGGTAGTTTAAATAGAAATGCAACTGTTAAATTTTTTTCATACATAAAATAAAAGCATCTGAAGTCATATCAACAGCTTTGCGTCAATATATAAATTGGGTTATTAGGCTAAAAGAAACTGCTGTGTGTTGACCTATAAATTTGTGTCCACTTGTGTTCTGTCCACACTTTGCTTCTTTAGTTGCTATCCCAGCCAGAGTAAGTAAAATATGATGAAATGCGACCAGAGAAACTTAACCTACTGTAAAACACAGGACAGGATACACATCAATGCAGATAGGTACCTGTGTGGAGGAACTGATAGGTAATGTGGGTACCTAAAAGGGCACATACAGCTTTACAGAGATTCAGTAAGTAGAACTTCTGGTTCAGGCTTTAAATAGACAGACTAAAGGAAACAAGTGCTAGAAGTGTCCTTCACAACTGAATTGCATGGACACCTGCAGGAGACAATGAAGAGAGCTGGATCTGTTAGGTCAGGCTGAACTCAGATTATAAATTGGTAATAACTGCTGAATTCTAGGCTCAGTGCTTGCTTTGGGCTATCTTACTGCCTCAGAAGCAATGCTGTTTTAGTAATTTAAGTGTAATATGCAAAATGTGAAAGCAGATTTGAAACTGAGACATTTGTTTGCTTCTGTGTTCATATTAATGCCCTAGAACAAGAACTTCGAGTGAAATGTCTGTGTATCTGCTGCCAGACACATTTATGCAGGGATTTTGTTTTGGTTTGTTTAAAAATGTTGTTTAAAGTTTTGTTTCAGTTTCCCAAATGGTACTTTTTCTTCAGTGAACCTGCTGTGTTAAAACCCAACTTCTTCAGAGTGCTGAGAAGGCATGATAGAATTTCCTGTTAGCTGCAGCTGGAAAGTCAGTAGGATTTAATTTTTAAGTTATGAAACAGTTGTGGAGGTATTTTTTTAAGTCTATATCCGAGACCTAGATAGCTTTTGTGAGGCAGTAAATGTGCTATTCTGTTTCAAAATAGATACAGCAGCTTCTCCGAAGCTTTAGTGCTTGTCACTTAATTCTGTAAGTCAGATATACTTTGACAGTTCTCAGTATTTGTTGATGAGAATAAATGCAGTTTCTGCTTTAAAGAGGTATATGCTGAAGATGACTATATTAAAGGCTATGCAAAAGGTATACTTGAGAAAATACTATTGTGGCACAGTAGGAGTCACCAGATCAGTTCAGCATTTGGACATATACAAAGAAAGTACTTCACTGAGCTACAGTTCTTTTCTGGAACTGCTCAAACCACGAGACACAAATGCACAGGAAGAGAGGAGAGAAAAGGTTTCCCAAGTGTGTTCACATTACTCAAACATACGAAATTGTTTTGGAAGTAACTGAGTGCTTATGGAACAAACCTGCAGGTTGATTTGTGTCTGTTTTTCTCTAAGCTCTGACAGGAAGACAACACTTGCAATTTCAAAAGAAAGTTTTGGTTTTCAGCACTGCCTGTTTTCTGGCAGATGTTATGGTTTCAGAATAACTGTGGGAATCTGTATGTTCAAAGACCTTAAATATAATATGCAAGAAGCCACTAGTAATGCCAATTTTCCTTGATCTGAAAAATACCACAGACTAATTTGCTTTAATCCCTAGCAATTTGGTTGATGTTTTTCCACAGGCTAAAAGAAGTTTTTTCACCTCTCAGCTGTTATTAGGTTGGAAGACTACTTCCAGATGGTGATCATTTTACTTTCTGCTGCCAGGACCACCCAGTTTGCTGATGTAAAAGCTGTGGGCCATGTAGTGGGGTTCGGAGGGATAAGGAACTGTGCATCCTTATAGACAGAAAGATGGCAGAGGGACCTGATGAAACAGATATAGAAAAGTATTTGCCTTAAGTAAGTGGTGTACCCAAACAAAAACCTAGACTGGAATAGATTTCTTTAAAACAAGGTACTTCTTTATAGGTCTAATTATTTCTGTAGGCTTAAAAATAAGCTTGGCTGAGAATGCATAGTGTCTGAGAATCTAAACCTGTGGGAGTATCATAGGCTTTCTGTTGCAGTTCGCTGCTATTATATCATGCGTTTTTCATACATACATTATAAAGCAGCATCTTTAAAGTTAGAATTTTTATTCCCATTGGAGTCAGCCAAAACTCTTTCCACAAATGAGCTGCTTGTTCTTCTCATCATGCTTTTGCAGTGGTTGTTGCAATTTGAATTCACCTATCTTGTACAAGTTTTCTTTTTAATATGTTTAGGATAATATACATAGTCTGATTTTAGCTGAGGTACCATTTATGAGTACCTCATGAGGTACACAAACATAATTTGGCCTGTTTTAAGGCTGTGTAGGTCTTTCTCTTGGTTCAATCAATTCACTGGCTTTTAGATTGGCAAATACCTAGTGGGACATGAGTTATTATTCATCAGTCTCTTTAGAAGAGACTTCTAAAGTCTCTTATTTCTTACAGCAGAAGTCTCTTATTAAGACTTAAGTCCACAAACTTGCACTTTTAATTTCATCATACACCTATTAAACTGGACTGCAAAGTCATAAAGTCAGATCACTCTGTATTCCTTTGCATTCTTGATCCCTTGTAATGCTCATGTATGCTTTTTTAATGGTATTGTGCTGATTAAGGAAGTAAAAATGGCATTTTTAAACAAGTTTACTTTTGTGGGGATTTTTTGGGTTTCGGTTGTTTTGGTTTTGTTTGGTTTTTTTTCTTTTTCCCCCCTTTTTCCCTGAAGGCCTATTTTGAAGAAATTCCAATAGTAATATTCAGTCTGGCTTTTGTTTCTTCTTTCATTGCTAGCCTTTGACACCCCCTTTTGAATTCCTAACTAATTTACTAATTCCAGTCTCTCTGATTTAATTAAGGAAATTCTGTTTTCCCATGTTATGCCTGAAGTGCTTTACCAAAGTTAGTATCAGTCATGTCTTCTGTTTCCAAAAAATATTTTTCGTTACATATGAATATTACTGTAATAAAGGCATGCAGCATTTATCCTGTTTTTCATTTATCTACATATCCTTAATATAACTCCTTAAAAGAAATGTTTTTGCATAGGTTTGTGTCAGTGTTCTGGAATGGAGATTATTTGGCCTCTTTGATTTATAACAGAGAACTTAATGTGCTACAAATGAGCAAGAATTTATGCAGCATGCCAGGAACAACTTTTTTCTGTCAGTCCTTCAGTAACTGGATCAATTTGGAAAAAAATCTTAAAAACTGATAGAAAAATCTGAATAACTGACAAGTGTGTTACAAACACATGTATATGTGTGTATATATATATATATATATAAAAAAATATATATTACAAATATTATACAAGGATTCTATAGACATATTTAAATATTTCCTTTGAACTGTTGTAGGAAGTTTTGTTAGTAAGCAGACTTTCTAATACAACATAAAAAGCAGAGCCTTTAATAGTTTGCATGTGTCATTTGTCATGCATAAATGTAATGTTATTTTTCTCATTCTCCTCTCCCTAATTCCCCTTTCCTCTCTTGCATTCTCTCTTCCTCCCCTTGCCCTCCCTCCTGCCACCAGGTGCTGTTTTATATTTCTCCTGTAAATAGATTGGTGGGAGCTCTGATGACTGTCCTGTCACTCTTTCCTGGTAAGAAGAGAAGTTTGAACTTCTTTTTATATGCTTTCTGGTGATAACTGAGACTAGTTGTGATGTCACTTGGAAATCAACTCGTGATAATAAAGTTAGGTTGGTATGTTGCCTGAAAAATGGGTGACTTGTATGCATGTCCATGTACTATGTACTCACCTCCAAACACTTACAACTTGCACTTTATGGGTTATTTCTTGTGCTTAATTGGAGCCACTGGATTTTCTGTATTTTCTGTGGGTGACAGAGATGGGGCCCCTGAATAAGTCACACATTCGTGTTGAGTTCCTTAAAACCTCAAAATATAAACTTTTCCTTCCACATGGGCTCTGAAAAAACAAATACTCATGCAAACATAACCCCTAACCTTGCTAATGCTTAGCTTCTAACCAGTCTTCTTAAAGCAAAAATGTTAGGGCAGATTCTCTAGGAGAGAAAGTGTGGGGTTTGGGTTTGGTTTTTTTGACATACCCTTCCCTCCCCAAAATAGTGGTTTAAAATACATGATTTCCTCTATGTACACAAGAACACTTTTTTTTTCCCCCTACAGAAGTCACTTACATTTCTATTGAGATGCTGATATACGTGTGTGCTGTTACTTTCCAGGTATGATTGAACATGGTCTTAGTGACTGCTCACAGTACAGACCAAGAAAGAGCTTATCAGAGGATGCTGGCTTGCAGGAAAGTACACCACGGTTAGATGACTATGCTTATGTGTCTGCTGCTGATGCTTCAAATGCAAGCTTAGGAATGGGAAAGGGAGACAGGAAGATGGCAAGAAATAATTCACTGGAAAGTCAAAAAGCAAATGTGCCTTTCTCCCAGCCCGAGAAGACTTGCAATGGAGCTCAGTCCTCCAATGGTACTGTGCAGCGCTTGAAAGTTCCTTCCCATGCTTCTCCAGTGTCCTCAGAAAGTGACTGGGAGACCCTAGATCCCAGCATTTTGGAGGAGTCTAATTTGAAAGAAGGAGAACATGAGAATCCAGCATCAGAACAGGCAGAAAATCTTCGGAGCAAAAGCATGAGCTCCGAAGGCCTTCCCATCACTGTGCAGCCCCAGGCAAACACAGGGCACACGGTGCTTGTTCAGGGACTGGTGTCTGGGTTGGAAGAGGACCAGTATGGGATGCCACTGGCTATTTTTACAAAGGTAAGCATCTTCTTTGTGGTACCTGGTAACTCATAAAGACTTTTTTTTTCTCAGAAGTGGCTAATAATTTTGGTTACTGAAATCCAGGTGGACAGTAGGGTACTACAAAACATGTAAGTTTGGTCTCTCCTAGGCAGGTGGAAAGGCCTGAGAGGGTTGTGCCCATGCATATTTGCATTCCACTTTCATACCTATACTTTGATACTATTTGCAGGTTTTTTGCAGTTTTACATGATGGTAACCTGCAGCCCCACTGTGGTTAATAAATTGTGTGTAGCAGAAGCTACAGTTTTCTTTTAGTCTGAAGAATTGGTGATCTAACCTCTATAGGGCAAGATCAGAGTACTTCAGAAGCCTTTAGATACCTTAATCTAAACAAAGATTCTGAAAACTTTACCTTTGCTGACACCTAAGTCTATGTTTTCCTGTTTTAATTTATATCTATATATGTATTTTTAAATGTATATGTGTATATATGCACAAAATTTGTATATAAATGCATATATACACACATTAAAAAAATAAGATAAAATTTCACCCTTCTGTCCATGATGACTCTTTGTTTGCCTGTGTCTCTTTCTCTTTGCATGGTGCTGAGCTTGCACTGATGCCTAACTGAATTCCAGGTATTCCAAAATCTCTAAGGACTCTCACAGGCATAGTCAGATAACAAACAATAGGTCTGGTAAGTAGGGCTGGTTAAGTAGGGCTAGTTTCCCATAAAAACCAGGTAAAATGCATCCCTTTTAAAGATACTGCTATCAATAAAAGAAGTTATGTAGTACATTTCATTGTTTTGTTTTCAGTGTAATAAACTTTTAAGTGAACATTTGCCCATAGTAGGAAGAGAGACAATTCAGATTTACTTCCTCAAGCTGGTGATGTTCAAAGTGTTTTTTCTTCCTTTGCAGGGGTTTATTTGCATTTCCTTGCAGAATATTGTATTTTATGATTGTGTTTAAGCTTCTCACCATAGCTTTCATTGGAAATAGTACACTGTGTGGGCCCAAGTGAGCAGCTCAAATGTCATTGCCCTGTATTGCCTCATGTCACCATTAGAAATGCTGTTTCAACAGTGATCTGCATCTGGTGTTTGTCCTTATGATCTGTCTAATGTTAACTGTAGCCTGTAAATTGTATTTAGTCTTGTTCTTTGAAAATACTAGATGGAAAGCAAGAATAGTATAATTGATAAGGGGACCTCCAAGTGCAAACTTTTGTTTGTTGCTAAGCTCATCAAATGGAAAAGAATTTTGAGGAAGCTGACAGTTTCTACATGTTTACCTTCTGTTCCACAAAGGCACTTTTCACTTGAGTTCATCCAATCTAATTGAGGCAGAAAAGGCTTTATATGTCTGAGTTAGCAGAAAAATCTAATTCAAAATTACAGTTTTAACCACTTGCTGGAAAGTTTACATCTCTTTTAGAGCTCTTAACTCAGGATTGTTTTATGCCATGCCATGGAAAGACTAATAAATCCGACACATTTGAATGGGAGGAGGTTTTGCCAGGTGGCATAATACATTATCCAGGTACACCGGAGCATAAGGGAAAATAGCTTGTGGTACTTGTTTATTTAGTACCAGTTCTGTAAGATCTAATAGTCATTTCATTTGCACTCTTTTAAAAAAGGACGGAGCATGTTCATGGAAATAAAAGTTGTTGTACTTACAAATGTGCATCTGGAAACTGACATTTGATACTTAAAGTAGTGAAAGATTTCCCAGACTTTGCTACTTTACTATACAGTAATTAAACCTTCCTTTTCCTGCTTCTTAAGCTGTATTTTTTGAAAACTTTCCATTTTAGGTTTGTGATTCCTTTCAAAGCACTGTTGTTCCCTTGACACAGGTTGTTTGTTTTCAACAGATAAGTGCTTGTCATTTCTAAGGCCATCCCTGTGTCTGATATAACAAAACAGAGTAGTTACGCTCCTCTCTTCCATATGTTTCCAATTACCACGTACTGGGTGATAAAGTGTGTGTGCTCTTTGTTTCTGTCCAGTGTGCCATTAGCCCTAGTGAATAAATTGCTTTGGGCTTTATGCAGCTGAACAGCTGGAATTAGATGGCAGGGGTATGTTGATCCTATATTTTAAAAGAAATTTACCTACATCTGCCTCTCAATAATCCCTCAATGACTAACTCAAAGCCTTTTTCAGAATGTTTCAGGGTTTTTTTTGAATTGGAGTGTAGGATACTGGATTAACTTACAGCCCTGAAGTGGCAAAAAAGCACAATATGTTGCTTTCTGTCCTGCTGCTTCTTAAAGCAGGCTTGCATATGCTTATCAAAAGTTGATTGCTCTCTCTGGTGTCTGGAAATCTCCACCCACAAAATGTGGATAGCTGTCTGTAGCTTTCCTGCATTATGTGCCTCACAACTACTGGAAGACATCGTGTGCACAACTGGAGAGATGAATCCTTACCTCCGTTGGCTTCTTGTCTCTGAACTGACCTGAGGCCTCATTCTCGTTGCTTATTATTGCTCTTATACTGCTTATTCTATTGCCTTATAAACACATTTAATTCTCGTCCTTTGCTTTGGATTTCAGTTTCAGTCCTGAGACTGAAAGGCAACACGATCTCTTGAAAAATTTAATTCGTGTGGAATCCGGTGGCTTCACTTTGCAAATGTCATGTAGCAAAACAGCAGATAATTGTGGCTGAAACTGTAATAACCAAGGTTCATTCTGGGTGAAATGTGCTGGCTTTTATTAGGAAAACCTCTGAATACAGACACTTCTTCTTAATGTTATTTCTCTAAATGTCTCTTGCCCCAGGGATACCTTTGTTTGCCATACATGGCGCTGCAGCAGCATCATCTCCTGTCGGATGTGACAGTCCGTGGCTTTGTTGCAGGAGCTACCAATATCCTGTTTCGTCAGCAGAAACACCTGAGTGATGCAATTGTGGAAGTATGGATCTTTGCATCTGAGCTGGGGGGAGAGTGGGGGGAAGCTGAGGTTCCATTTTAAACATAGCTTTACAGTTTCACATGCATGCCCGAATTTTAAATTCTTTCCATATGAAATAAATTCTCAGCTGCAGAAGTTTATTAAATTTCTGTGACTCGAGAGGACAGGGTTAGATAAGCTGTGCAAAACTATTGTCTGTGTTTTTATATGTATCCGATATTTGAATTTGCAGGGCACTTGTTAAATTTTTTTGTGTTGGTGGTTTAATTTTATTTTTCATGTAATGGGTTTTTTTATGGCTTTGTAGTGAGGTCTTCAAAAATAAGTGCTTGCAGATGAGAATAAGATGCAGGTACTGATTTGTCTTCCTTCTGATTTAATCAAGAGGGTAAAAACACCTTCTCCAAAACACCCACTGTGTCACTTCTAGCAAACAGACACAGCTATTTAATCAGCATCTGGTAGCCTAAGATGGTGCCATATAGGTAATCAACTTAATAAATAGAGGTGATAATCAAAGAGCACTGTACTTCCCCTGCCAAACTTTCTGCCAAATCCTGCCAAATAAGCAGCTTTTACTGTGTGCCAGGGAAATGATAAAATTCTGGATATGTCAGAGCAGTATCTGACTTTCTGAGAACAGTTAGTTCATTGTTTCTTTGGCCATTTGTTTCTTCTTGGGGAATAAGAGTTTAGATTTAGGTAGCAGTATGTAGTAGTGTAAGTTTGTATAAGCAGTTTTGTTTAGATAAATGTTTACCCTTGGAATTATTTCAAACAGATAGAAGATGCTCATGTACAAATCCACGATCCAGAACTCCGTAAGATCCTGAACCCAACAACTGCTGACCTAAGATTTTCAGATTACTTGGTGAAGCATGTAACTGAGAACAGAGATGATGTGTTCCTTGATGGCACTGGATGGGAAGGAGGAGATGAGTGGATCAGGGCTCAGTTCAGTGCTTATCTTCATGCACTGCTTGCTGCTGTGCTGCAACCAGGTAGAACAGATGCCTTGTCTAGGGATGGAGATGAGGGTGGACATGTCAAGCATTTGCTCTGTTGCTGTCCATGTGTGGTCTGTCAGTGGATCTCCCTCTGCCTAAAGTTTCATTTTAGGCTGCTTTTTCAGTTGTCTTTGTCTATCCTTGTTATTTCTTGACAAGCTTGTCATTAATCCTTAGTTCATAGCCTTACAGACACTTTCTTATTAGACTGTCTTATTGATTTAATTAAGTTTTCCTCATGAGTAGAAGTACCTGAAACCTGTATATGATGAGACTGTTACAAATATGAGTGTCTTCTAGACTGTACTGCAACCTAAAGTTAATTTTGGGAAACTATTTGGATTCAAGGAGACATTGAAGTTAATCATCTGTCTTCAGGAAGTTTTGGCAGACTGTTCAGCTCTTTTCCCTTCTTACCATGGTCCTAAGTAGGGATTCACATAAGTGAAAAGTGTCACCCATGGGCTTTATAAGCTTTTGTTTCCTGGAGCTCAACATTTTTTGCTTTACCTCAGAAGGAATTCTCTATGTTCTAACCTTTTGTGCAAATATAAATAAAAGAATCAGTGTTTTTTATTTGTGGAAAATGTTTAGTTTGCCCTGCACTCACCCTGTTAACTTCATTCTCATTATGATTTTTCTCTATTCACACCAATTAAATTCAGCTTTTGTTTTGTGGAATTTGTGATAAAATATGGGATTGAGAACCTGATTTTAAAGTCTGGAAGATGCCAATTTCTTGGTCTGACAAAATTAATATTTTAAGAGGATTATCAGATTGATATGAAATATCAGGGTTTTCTGGGAACTCATACTACTTCACTGGCTGGCTGTTAAATTACTTCTTATACTCTTCAGCGTTTTAAAGGGGTTGTTGTTATGATAAGTTTATTTCACAGTATTTCCTACTGCAGTTTTGGAGTGAATTTGAGAGTTACTAAATTTGAATGAGTAATAACAGTACAGCAAAGCCCAATGTATCTGACCAAGACCAATGCAAATGGTGTTTTTGTTCTTGGTTGCTATGTGGCCATTTTCTTCCCTTTCCTGTCATTGCCCAGAGAAAAAGTCGAGACATATGTTTGGATGATTTTTTTTCCCAGTTGAGCTCTTAGAGCTTTATTAATGAACTAAAAATAAGAAAAACAATTTTTAGCTTTTTTTTCCCCCCTCTTGTTCTTGTATTGTATATTTTTGACACTTTAAAATAAAAATAAACCGTTTTTGAAGTACCCAGGTTTTAGTACTGGAGTTCTAGTTGTCACTGACTTGATAAGAGCCTGGAAAAATGAAATTCTTCTTTACAAGAAAAAAAGTAATTTATCTTGTAATTATTACATCTCTAATGAATTTCTGCAAATTCTCGTCTTTATTTTAATTTATCAGACAATGAAAAGATTTTGTCAGACTTCGGAACAGCATTTGTAACAGCCTGGAAAAATACCCACAACTACAGAGTATGGAATAGCAACAAGCATCCAGCTCTTGCAGAGGTAAATTCTAGGTAAGGAAACTTTTTAGTATTTACTCTAATTCTGGGCAGTAGTTTTACAAAGAAAAACATATCCTGACTCAGGAGAAGTGAAACTTGTTCAAGTTGATTGTCAGCTGTCCCCAGCTACAGAAAGTTTGTCGTTCCTCAGGAACTGTCCTCAGATGGTTCTGCTTTTTATTAATTACTTCCAGGTATACAGGGAGTAGCTGTTGTAGTCCAGGGATGTCACTGGTGGGGATAGAGGGGAGCTGGCTGTTTTATGTGTAGTTTCACTGAAAGATTCGACAGTGCCATGCTTGGTAGCACTGTTGGCTGTGCATGTGTTTTGTTTAGTTACTTTAGCATTTGTTTAGTTTTGTTTAGTACTACTGTACTGCAGGGAGTTTTGTTTGCTTTTACTTTGTCAGTTGCTGTAGTCTGAAAAAGGTTTTTCCTTAGACCTACAAAGCTCTTTTGGTCTACTTAGGAGATGTTTTTTATTTGCTCTGTGTTGCTGGAGGGAGGTGCTTTTGACTTAGTGTGAAAAAGTTGTTAATATCTCATCTGTAAATAGAAGTCATCTTACAGGTAGTTCATAAGAAATCTATTGCTGAATAGTCACTGCAACCTCGACTTCTGTGAAGTGATAGAGTAGTATATCTGCAAAATATTTTTTTAACTTTTTTTTTTTGGTAAGGCACAGAGGGGAGTACAGCTAATAATTACATAGTACATATTCATCATGAAAAAGAAATTAATGTTTTCTTGGGTTTTTCCTTCTCTTCTAGCCATCCATTCCAGGGACAGTACTCTGTATCAGATGTTAAATTGAGATTGTCACAGTAAGTACATAGTACCTTGATTTGTATTTTTGAGAAGTGTAGTCAAATATCAATAACTGTGTAACTGTTGCTATCATGAACTAGACAAGATTCAAATTGGCCATCTACGTGAAGCTATACTCAATGTTCTCTCAAAACATCACCACATCTAACGATGAAACATTTGCCTGAAATAAATAATAATTTAAAAAAAAAAGGCTAATGCACTATTTTGTGTTGGACTTCACATAGTAGAGCCTTGATTTTTTTGCATTGCAATTATGAGGCTTTTGTACATGTGTTTTTAATTTGTCAGCTAAAGCTGTTAAAACTTCCATCAGTGATTGACGTTAGGTCTCATTATTAGGAGACAACAGCTTTTTTTTTTCTTTCTAATTAGCTGTTTTCTAACAGTGCTAATACAGCATTGTTCTAAAACTCAAAGTTCACTGTATGCATACTGAGATGTGGTTCAGTTCCTTCAATTTACAAGTAACAATGAGTTTTGCATAGTTTCTTATGGAACCAGACTCAGCTGAACTTAAGTTGATCTCAACTGCTGCTTTTAAAATTCAAGTCTAAAATTCCTCAGCCTGGGGTTTATGCACCAGGCAAAAAGGATTCTTTTCTCACTTAGCTATGCTAACTATGAAATGACAGTCTCTCTCTCTCTCTCATTAATGGATGATCTTTCTACAAAGACTTAATTTGAAAGCTCTAGAGGTGTCTATAATGTTGTCCTGTTTTTGTCCCCTTGTGTGAAATGGGAGTTACTAACTCTTCTGGGTAGTGTGAGATGAATGTAAAAGGACCAGTAGTTCTTAATGTGCTTCAAATAATAAGTACTTTTACAACAGTGCCTTTACTCTGCAGGTGGGACTTTGATACCAGATCCTCATCAAAATTACTTTCCTTTGCAAACTGAGCCTAAACTTGGGTTTGGTGTATTCTGTTTTTTCTGCTTTTTCCATCTACACTGAAGATTTTTGAAAGTGGGAAAAGAATGTGGCATGATGTGTTGTTGAGTTTCACATTAATGGGTTTGCAAAGCCTGAAATGTGGACTTGAAAGTTACAATTTAAAAATAAATGAGATTATTTTTAAATGATTGTACTTGTGCAGTAGAACTGATCACTTTTGTGGTTTTCTTTCCAGATGATGATAGTGTCTGTCATTTCCTTGCATTTCGTTTACAAAAGCATGAGTGTAAGCTGTCCTTGATCGAAAAGTTAATCTTGGACAAAGATGCAAAGTAAACTCTAGAAAAAAAAAGACTGATCAGTTACTCTTGCTGTTCTGTTTAAAAGGTTATGTATTAGGGCTAAGAATTCCCAAAACTACTGCAAATCTAACTTTGTAATTTAGATCATAAATGCATTTTGGTAAACGTTTAGGAAAGATTGATTGAGCATTGCAATGGGCTGCCCAGGGAGGTGGTGGGGTCACCATCCCTAGAGGTGTTTAAGGAATGACTGGACGTGGCACTCAGTGCCACGGTTTGGTTGACAGAGTGGTGTTCAGCCATGGGTTGGACTCGATCTCAGAGGTCTTTTCCAACCCAGTGGAGTCTGTGAAAGGTTTTAAGTGTGCTGTATAAGAAAGAACCATTGGGTGTTTTGATTTCCTGTCCTGCTGGCAGCATTTTTTCATCCTCTGAGAAGGTTGCCTAACTGATCTCTGTGGATGAGTGCAGGAATTGGGCTTGACCATATATATGAACTATATAAATATGTATGCTATGTAAATCTGTGTGTAAAATGATACATACTTTAAGTAGTTTATTTACACCTGGGAGTAATAAGAAGTCAGTCAACTAACAGTCTTCAGTATCTCTCTCATTTAGCTCAGTGCAAAACAGTGAACGTGGAAAGAAGATTGGAAATGTGATGGTTTCTACCAGCCGGAATGTGGTACAAACAGGAAAAGCTGTAGGTAAGAAATCTATTTAAAATCAGTTTACATCTAAGCTGGATCTTTTTTGAAGAAACATCCTATTTCTCAATTATATTTTATAGTTTTTGTCCAAGTGTACTTTATAACATACATAAATCAGAGCAACATTTTGAAGGGCAAAGCTGCTGATTGAGTCCCCATATATTGTGTAATAACAGAAAGAGAAGCAGCTAGACAAAGAAATTAGTGTACATTCCTTTTCCAGTGTGGCCTGGAGATAAATATGAGAAGAGAGATGTTGAGGCAAGAGATCCGAGGTAATCTGGTAAATACTTTGACCACACCACCATCTGCATTGGGTTATTCTTAACTTTGATATCACTTTGACTGAAACTATCCAAAGCTGGTTGAGCTCAGAAAAAGTCCTTGTGTCAGTTTCTGCAGATTTTGCAGCAGTCTAATTTTCCGGAGAAGCACTTGTTGCGCTTGAACAGGGGCATCATCACGTTGTCATCTTGCAGTGTGAGATAATGGGAGTTCACCTGTTTAAGGGTCTGATAGTTGTTTGGCAGTAGCTGTGCCAAAAATTGTTTAACTTTCTCTTTTGTTCCGTTGGAGTCTGTCTTTTATTTTTGCTGTGGTGCACTCTGGCCAGGACAGCCTTTCAGCCCAAAGTCTACCAAGCCTTCCCAGCCAAAGGACATCACAGGCTATTTCTGCTGAGCTACTGTGTTCAAGTTCTTTGAATATTTTCTGGCACAGACTCTGAATTGGAATTTAAATCCCAAATTGGACAACTGATTGAGTAATTTTTAAATTTTTAAAAAAATATTTCTTTGTAGCAACTCAGTAAAGATGACACTTCACTATTGATCTTTGTTTTGTATTGCAGGTCAGTCTGTTGGAGGAGCCTTCACAAGTGCAAAATCAGCTATGTCATCATGGTTCTCCACTTTCACACAGTCAACCCAAAGCCTTGGGGACTAAATGCTGGTTTGGCAGAATGCTGCTGACTATTTCAGGTGCAATCTTTCTCTGAGCTGTAAAAAGACCACTCCAAAATGTCGGAGTGGAGATTAACTACCCAGGACCAAAATAAGGTATATGTTGCTTGCAAGCAGATATGGAATGTTATTATTCTAGAAGTATAGAAGAATGGTGAGTGTCACCATACAATGGGATGGCATTTGCAGTATATTGGTTATATTTAAAATGACTACTTCTCTTTAAAACTGAGCCTTTATAAAGACATTAGCAAACGGGGCTTGTTGCAAGCCAAATGTGTTTGACTTTAGATTTGTACATTTTCTTGGATGTTGAAGATATTTATGTAAAGTAGTTCTATTTCTCAATCCAGATAGCCAAATGTTTGTGAATTCTTGTTAGAAATAAGCAGAATATAAATAATAAGTCCTCTTTTAGGCTGGATTTGAGAGAATCTCTGCAACCCTTAAAGGGTGGAACTTTCACGCTTTTACCTGCAAATTAAAATCAACAAGATGCAGAGTAAGACTGTGGCTGACAAGGGTTTTTTTTTCCTCTCTCCTCTGTATCCATGTCAAGTTGTTTGAATGAATCTGTCTCTAGCTCTCTTTGTGTCTCCAAATCTGTGTGACAGTTGCAAAATCAGTAGTTTTTTTTCATGTTATGCAGTAAGCCTTCATACCTTTGCATATGTTTTGGCTGAGTTTTTCTCCTGGGATGTGAATAGGATTCCAGTTGGAGAGATCTCTTCAGGGAAAGTATTACAAAGCATTTCTCCCAAATTGGGATTGGATCATAGACAGTTTTGTGAGGTCTTGCTCTATTAGGATGTAATTACAACATTAATGTAGTTGCATACATATGAAGTACTAAACCCACCCAAAACTAGCACAGCAGCAAACTCTGCGTGTTTTGGGGTTTTTTTTCCCCAGTAAAGTTATGAGGACTCTTCCAAATGAAAATCAGCTATGTGGATTTTCTGTGTCGACTCAGGGAATGTGCTGTTTGGATAATTGCTTTTTTTGTAAGGAAAGTAACACTAGAATTAGAGTTACTAGAACAGCTCAGTTTGTATCCTTGTGTGAAGAAATGTAATAGTTTATTTGAAAAGATGTGGCATAATGCTGTATTTCCTATGTAACATGCATGTGGTGTCTTCTGTACGCAAGCGTATTGCACTTCCTACATTTCTTGATTCCAAGGGAGGTTATTTCCTGTTTTCTTGCAATGTGCGTGCCTCCATATGCCTCCTGACATCCCCACATGTTGCTCTTAACATTTTCTACATTACATTATCAAGTGTTCCAACTCTTCTGTACCAAAAGGCTCTTAGTTTGTTGCCTCATCAGCATCTGTCAGCATTTTGCCATGTTCTTTTCTGGGGCCAAGATTTGTAGTCATGGTTATTTTTCCTATTCCTCAAATAAAATGCAGCAGCTGTACAAGAGATAAACAAGAAGGCTTGAATGTTTTTAAGAAATTTTGTTTTCATTCCTTATGTGCATTTGTAAAGCTAATAGAGAAGCCACACTTGCATCACATTGTCACTGTCCAGCAACTTGGTTGTCAGTTCTTTTGTTTCAGTGATTTGAAAACATGGGATCTGGTTTAAAGCCTTCTTTAATTTTTTTTCTAGGACAGACTAGATAGAATGACTGTGGAAAACTTGAAAGTCAACAGCTAGTTTGAGTGGTTTGATTTGAGAAGGGCAAAAAAGGCCCCTAAAGCTCTACTATTATTGCTTCTGACACACAAGTAAGATGTATCTATCAAACTGCAGCTATTGCTCCTGGTCTCTGTGTGTCTTCGTATATCTCCTAAAACTTCTAATGCTCTTTTCTGTTTTATTCCACAACTCTGTGATAGACATTTATATCTTTTCAAAGTCTAGCACGTTACTTTATATGCAGTGAAGTAAGATTAGAGCTGTTTATTCGTGGTGTGTCTAGAGCTTTCTGATTCAGCATGCAGATAAAAAAATACCCCAAAATAATCACTTGCTTTTGTGAAATGACTAACATACTATCTGCTGTCTGGGATTTAAGTGGTCAGGGTCCATGTTGTAATGAAGACTGAAGAAACGTCCATGAGGGATTTAAGTACCTATAAAACTAACTTCAGCAACTTAAGGCATACCTAGGTAGATTTAGGCTTAGGAGCTCACAATGGTCAGTTCTAGAAGCCAGGCAAGTGGTTGGTATTTATGTGTACAAGCTGTAGAAGCAGGACCTTCAAGGATCCCTTTTCAACATCCTTGCCTTTGTCACCTCCTCACCTGAGTTTTCTCTGTTGAATTCTCAAATGCTCCAGATTTATGTGGCAGATTTATTAGCTCTCTGCATTCCCTTTATTCCCACAGATTCCCCCGCTGGCCTGGGGGTTTTAGAAAGCTGACCTTTGTTTGTGTGTTTGTTTTCTGGTGGGTTAATCTGAGAAAAGACAGAACGAGGTGCCCTCATAGGCTGCTTGTTGCTTTGTACAGTGACTCTGTTGTGACACTTCACAATTTTTCTCTTATGGGCAAGAAAAGACCAGACAGATCTTTCTCTGCAGCCTTTTTCTCACTATCCCAGCTGTCTCTGTTGTGGAACCAAACATACAACCTGATTAAGAGTATTTTCCTTTCTTTACAAATAACAGAATAAAAAACTTGCATTACTTTTCAGTCTTTTTAAGAACTGGCACCCTGCTAGCAAGTTGGACTTGGATTTAAACTCAGATTTAAACAGTGATTAAGACTCACAGAGTGGGTGGAGATGAAGTGATCTTCATAATTAGTTGTTTTCATTAACATCTATGTTTGCTCTCCAGCATTTGCTTAAGCTTACTTTTGGGCTGTAGGAAGGCATGCAGCCACTGAGGTTCATCTAAACTCATGTAGTTCTCTTCTTAATTTAATGCTTGTAACCTCTTTAGTTAAATCCAATGCAAATGCAAGTTATTTTCCTCTCCTCTGTTTTAAAATTTCCAGTGCAGGCATTATTAATTATTCAGATAGATTTAGGCAGTCGACTTCCATTTCAAAAGCCCTGACATCCATTTCTGCACCGTAAGAAACAACGGGTCCTAAGTGAATTGGTGATAGTGCCTCTAATCAGTCAGCTGTGGAGGTATTGTTACAGCTCTGTCATGATTTGATGTTGCAAGCAGTTTTTTGTATGTGCCAGCATTTGAGGAACTGCCTGTTGAGCATAGATATAAAGTCCCCCAAACCCCACAAGACTTAAGTATTCCTGACCTTATATTTCATTTGACTAAAGTGTTCAGCATCTTTCATCAGTCATTTTCATGTCATAACCTTAACTCCTGTACACATCTCCCATCAGTTTCCTCAAATGTCACAATTTAATTAGAATTTTTAGGTCAGTGTTCTGGTACATTGCACTTGTTTGACTTTGTACTTCTGTTTTAAGCACCTTTGTAATTAAATATAATATTTTGCCTAAACAAGCTTCTGATTTCCATACAAATTATTACTAAGCAGAGAAACTAATGTGGCAGTATTTAATTGTAAAAGTGAAGGTGTGAATGCAATTTTTAAACATAGAAACTATTGCTTGATAATTGAACATACAAGTAATGTATTTGATTTTTCTTGTGCTGCTTGAAAAATAAAATACATCCAGCCTGTTTAAAGTTCCATCTGCTCAAAAAGCTGTATTATTTTAATAAATTAATTCCACCAGAAGACACTTGCAGGCATCTGGTTTTAATATTGGTAGCTGCTTGTAATTCACTGGCAGTCTTTTTGAAATTCGTCTTCCATTTAAATTGATTATGGATGCTGCTTTTTGCAAATTTATGACAAGAGGATGGTCTAGTGTGACTTTTTATTCCCTTCGGGGTGCTGCATGTTGTGTATTGATTGAAGTCTTCAGGTCACAGACCTCTCACATCGATAAGAATTTCAAGTATAACTGAAATTTTGGTGTAGATTTAGCTTCAAAGTAACTCATAGTTTCTGTGGATTGTGGCATCTGGTCAAAATCAAGATGCTGTGTAAATTAATTGCTGCACATCCAGTTGTCTGCCATAGTGTTCTGTTTTAAAACTTCAGGACTTCTACTGCAGCTGTCACTGTACCTGTCTGAGAACAATTTGGTAAATGGGTGCTTCCAGAAGGAGGAAACTGACTGCCTTGGGTAACATTAAGATGTGAATTAGACATAGGCTATGTCTAGAGTATGGCTGCAATTCCCTAAAATTTGTTAAGGTTTTTCCGACTGTGTGCAAGTAGTTGTACAAAGACACTGAAAGATAAATTTACATCATGTTTTTTATGCATTGCAATTTCACTTTCTTGCAGGCATTTGGTTTTCATTAAAAAGGGCAACATGGAGAGTATTCATTAAAGGGAGAAACACTACATTATTGTATTATGATTAAAGATGTATGACAAATTGCTTCATGGTGTTTTGAGTCTTTAATGCTGTATTAGAGAAGGGACTGACTTAAAAAAGTGAGCACAGAGCTTTACTTCTGTGATGTCTCTGGTCTTGACCCCATTCTTTAACAAACATCAGAAGCAGTGTTTGGATTCATAAAAAAATAGGGAGATGGATCACTTCTGTCAGTTAAATAGTGACCCTTACTCAGATTACCTTATTCCCTGTAAATTGACATCATGTGTGCATAATATCTGTCCACAGGTGGCTTAATCTCTTTTGGGGTGGAACTTGGAAGTCTAGCTGTCTTGAGTCAAAATTGTTTAATCATACATTGCTCCACTTGTAATAATACCTCAAAATCAACTTATAAAGTAAGGTGGGGTTTTTTTGCTTCCCCACCTGAATTTATTGACTAATATTGATGAAAGCACAATCACTGTTTGTCTTAATAGTAGCAGAGGACACCTACAAAATGTCTGAATCCAGATCACCAGTAATGTGGCACTGCTTTCTGGATCAGGTGAGCATGATCAAGTAAGAATGTTTAGACTGAAGGAAGAACAGATATTTGAAGTGAAGGCAGATGTACAGCTATCATCTTGTCTTAAAAACAACATGGGAATTCACATCACTTGCATACTATATGAAATAGATGGAAAATACTGGAGAAGGGAACTCAGTTGATTTCTCATCTCTGAAGAAATGCACACAGAAACACAGTGGAGAATTTGTAAGTCCAGGCATACCAGAAAGTGGCAAAAAATAACACTGAGCTTAACATGCTGCCTAATATGACCTGTGGTTACTGACTTTGCTGCTGTAATTTGTGTGTATATGGATTTTGCCATGTGCCAAAGAGCTGGCTGAAGCATATGTCAGATCTTAAATTTTGGAAATTGTTTTGTGTTTTTTTTCTCTTCAGAAAAAACGTGTTCAGCATTAAATTAGCTAGCTGTGCTTCTTGCACTTTCCAAATAAAATCTCGGCATCAAGACTTACCTTGATGTTTAGCACATCATCAGAATCGTCTTTAAGCTCTATACGACATCATTGCCTTTTATTGTTAGTGTGTTTTATTGGTAGGACCTTTTATTGCCCTGTTTACCGGCTCTTTGGTCGTATTAATGCAGTAGAGTGCCTGCGTGTATCCAGTGCCATTCCATGTGTGAGGAGATGAAGTCAGGTCATGCTCCAGGTGCCCAAACTTCAGCACTTCAGCAGGGGCGTGTGTGCAATGCCTAAACTTTCTTTGCTGAAACAGAGGTGCCTCGTGTCACAAGTTACACCAGGCCCCAGAAGAGCTGCGTGGTTTAGAGGAGCAGGGCAGAAAAGCACACACAGAGATACTTCTCTTTCACCTTTATGCCTGTTCCTTCTTCCATGTCAAAGGCTCTGTGACTCAGAACTGACCCAGGTCTTGCTCTCACATGCTGGTTCAGGCTGTTCACTGACCTCTTCCATACTGGAGCCTGGGACGTGTGTGAAGATGTGCAGATGCCATGTAGGCTAGCTCCTGGCATCAGGAGCCATCTCTGCATTTTATGGAGTCTGCTGATACTCCTCCTCTGGGTTTATAGGCTCTGTAAGAACTCTGCCTTGCAGAACTGTAGTCTTGAGAAATATTGTAGGAGGGAGGTATTTTAAATACTTCTGAAACTGGAACTAACCAGGGCTTTGTGTGGCTAATGTTAAGCATGAAGTGAAAAGAAACTGGTTTTAAGGGTGAGCCTGCTTCAGAATCTGCCTAATTTATAGCTCCTTTCATGTAGGAATCCAGAGGGAAAAACAGAAAACAACTTGAAGGTAGCTGGAAATGGGAAACAAAGGAGGAAAACCACTAGCCTGGCTAGTAAGTTCAGTGGTCTGCTGGTTTGTCCACAGGTGTCCCTTAGCTGTACTCCAATGTGGCAGGTGCTTGTGCATCTTAACAGAGGCATTGACATGTGAAATAAATACTGGGAAAAACAGTAGTGCCTTAAATCTTAAAAATAATATTTAGAATGTTATCAAATTATTTTCCCCCCAAATTCAACTATCTGTCTGATCCTGTTCTCTGTAAAGCTTGGCACAACTCACTGTCCCAGACCTGACTGATCCTTTACAACAAAAATTAAACTTGTAATTACGTATTTATTTAAACAACTGCAAAAAATTATTGAATACATTAAAAATTAGCAGAGGCCAGATCACATATTTTATTACTTTAGGTAAGGGAAACTGAAACTATGTAGGACTGACTTAATTAGCTTTACCAGAAAAGAGGTAAACTTTTTTGCAAATGTAGCAGAGCTTGAGGACCTGAGTTGAATCATTGAAACTTGTATGTAAATGTACTTCAAAGGCAAGTACAGGTTGAATAGGCTAAGATTAGGCTGAAGCTTTGTAGTAAGACACTAGACATTTCTCTGTGAAGGCTTTAATCGTATTTGCTCTATTTATGAAATGAGAACTGCATTTTTCAGCTGTTGTCTTTGTTCCTGCAAAACTCTAATTCTACCACTAGTGACCACTTCCAGGCAGATGATAATGCTTTGCCTGCACAGTTTCCTTCTTGAATTATGCAAGGAAAGAATTTAGACTGGAGAATAGCTTTTACCAGCTGTTTTCCTTTGGGGATGAATACTGGCTCAGCAACTAATTGTGTAAGTGAACTAATAACAAGTATGTCTTTAGCAGTCACTAGAGAACTGTTCACCATTTGACTAGTCCTGTCTTTAAATCCCATATTATTAATAGCAATTAAAATTTAAATAAGGTACTATATAATCTTGGGCCACAGAAAATACAAAACATACAGGTAACATATAGAAAAAAAAAATTTAAAATGTAGATGAGGGGGAAGTCATGTAGACTGTATTTCAAAAGATGTTCCTAAATGGATAAAATCAAGTTCTTCCAGGTTCTGTGAGGCAAATTGAGCCACTGCAATTTAGTATTTCCTTTTAGTAATTCTTATTTTCTATTCAAATTCACCCCTTTTTTTTTCCTTCAGTAAGAAACTACACTTAAGATTTTAAACTCAAGTTGAAAGTTCTCAGTAACAGAACGAGCCCACTCAGCTCCTTCATTAGCTATAGATCATCTGCACTTAAAACACCAAAGCCTTGTCCTAAAGCCTAATGCAGCCTGGTAACAGTAGGCTGAAGTGAGAACGAGCCACAGAACTGAGCAGCCCATCCAGGCTGAGTTACTTGGATACAGCTCATGTTTTTGCCTGAGGTATGTGATTCTCCAAATTGCATTATAAAGGAGTATCTCTGTCTTTCTTTTTATGTATGCTCCCTTGCACAGGCTTGCAACATGAAAGCAATATAAACAGACCTATCAGCAGGAGCTCCTGAGTCACCTCACACCTCTTATCTAAAAAATGTAGGTGTTAAAAAAAAAGTTTATGTAATGGTAAATGCAAACATGTTATGTCACCTTCATAAAAAAAGAAATTGGTAGCTTGCCATTGTTACCCCGAGTCCCATAAATCCTCACATGGCACAAAATGCCAAAGCATCAGGAAGAGTTTTATAGAAGGCAGCTTTCTTATCTAAAGTCACTTTTCTAGTCACAACCTTTAATAATTGTACAGGACAAAACTTTGTAAAGCCCCTTGGGACCTAGCCCAAACAATATATAGGTGTTGTTTTTATTGAAGGCTCCAGTTGTATTTACTGCAATAAGAAACAATTAAGGAAAAGCCAGTGACAGTCTGGACAACGGAGTAAATAAATTTGCTCTTGCTTACTGAGGACTGAAAAGAGGTCTGCCATCTTTTGAACTTACAGAAAACATTCCTCCTTAATGCCTGCTGTTCTTCGCTTTCAGTAGGGCAGAATTTGTACCATGAGTAGAGAAGTGCTGATTTACAAAAATGGTAGTAGGGGATTCCAGTCCTATGTAATCCTCAGTTTGACTTCAATAGCTAATTTCCAGCTTTTGCTGAGTAGTAGTGAGCACAGTCAACTTAACATACTCATCTCCAGGCTTTTTGCAGCTTAACTATTTCTAGCTGCCTTCAATAAGCTACTTGCTACAAGTGTGCATGTGGTGGGAGGGTGGCATAGCTCTATTTATTTCAACCAAAAAGCACACTCAGGCAGTTGGATTCAGTCTTTTTTAATAAATTAATGTCATTCAAAATACAGTGCCAGAACATGATGCAGCTGAACATGCTAGTAAGGTTTGTCATGAAGCACCTGTGTTCATGTTAGGTTGGCGGCACCCCGCTACTGCTAGTGGTTCCTGGGATTAATGCCAGAGCAGCACTAGGCATCTGCTCTCCTGCACACACAGCACAGGATATTCCTGAAGTTTGCTTCCCCCCCAAAGTAAAAAACCTGACAGCTAAGGGATATCTATACACAATCACACTACAGTAATGCTTGTTATTAAATTAACAGAAAATAAAGACCTGGTTAATCCACACTAAAACTTTGTTTTACAATGGAAAAATACATCAGCAGCAGGAAGTAATATACATGAGCCAATGTTACTGTAATACAGAATGTGGAGGCATTTACTGATTAAAGCCCCACATAGACCCGCACTATGAGGGCTGACAATTCCTATTGCAAGCCCAGCAACTTAAGTCCACACCTGGTAATCTACCAGCTGCTTGGAAGACCTGTATTCTAAATAGACAGGTATAAGTTAGTGAAAATAGAATACATGCACCTCATCATACAGCTTGACTGAACCTGCAGTCATTTTGCCCAGCATGTTACCATACAATGGAAGATCTACCCTTCCCACCACAGGTAGATCCATGGGATTTGTTTCTTTTTCTTTTAATGGCATTACTATACCAACATAGATATTAGTATTTAGTAAGTGCAGCACAGTTCTTTAATTAGGCCACACTGACAATTATATAACTAGCACTTAAGTAGAATATCCAGAAGTAGTTAAAATGTAACTGGAAGATACTTTCAAAAGAGTTGTGACATCATCCTAGAAACAATAACTACTTTTTTTCTGAAGCTAATTTTCCTGAACTGAGACTTTATAGAACTAGAATTAATTCTTTAGACAAGTCAGATGCTTAAGCTCATGATATACATATATTTTTCTCAATTATCAGATAATAGTATTTGAGATTATGGAAGCATATCTGCTCATTTCACTAATTCATACTGAATGGCGGCAAGTGTTAGGTAGGGCATAAAAATACAACTCATGAAAGACAGCTCTGAGATTTCTGTCCCCAGATCTGTTCTTTCACGGCCATTTATTTCTCTTATTGTTTTACAACTGAGCACAGACTCAGTTGTGCAGTCTAATTTGGGAGCTATACAGGTGGTAAAGTAACCATCTCCCCATCCAGCTCAAATTCATCAGCTCCATCTGGGGAGAAGAGATACGTTGGAGGTTTCCACGGGGACTCTTCAAGGCAAGATGGATACAGCTTTCCTACAGTGCACCGGAAGTCTTTCCCCAAGTCCCACAGCACACGTTCTGATATGTGCTGCCTCAGGAACCAGCGGTCAAGTTCCAGGTCATACTGATAGGTGGCATACTTGGCTCTCTCGTTCATGTGGGTCTCCCGTATAAAGACACATAAGGAATTGGAGATGACAACGGCCCTGACGCACGGGTCGGAATAGCGCTTGGCAGGGATATTGGCTGCCATCCTCCATTCGTTTTTATTCACGTCGTATATCTCCACCGTTACAGAAGACCCATCCACAGTACTGCTGGGGAGCCTTATACCGGAATTGCTGGCAATGTGCAATCCTCCGATATAGAATATCTTATCACCGAAAGCAGCAGCTGAAGCGAAACATCTGCTTGTTTGTCGCATCGCCATCTCCACCCAGGCGTCTGAGCGGGGGAAGTAGCAGTACATCAAGTTGTGTGCCATGACGTAGATGCAGTTGTGAACCGCCACGGCCGTGCTCCACTGCCACGCGCAAGGCAGGGGGCTGACCATGGTCCACTCGTCCTTCTCGGTATCGTACCTCTCCACAGTCCTCCTGTTGAGCTCCCCGCCGACGCTGTCTCCCCCGATTGCATAGATGTATCCTTCACAGCACACCAGGGACGGCTTGATGCGCACAAAGAGCATCGGCGTCTTGGGGAACCAAGTGTTCTGCTGTGCATCAAACCAGTAAAAGCAATTCACAGTTCTGAAGGCAGCCTGGAGTTTGCTGCTTTTACTGTGATTGGTTTTTGTGTTCTTCAGAGGAACCTGCCCACCTGCTATATAGATGTCATTATCGGGAGTTACCAGCGTCCCAACCTTATGCAAGTCAGCTGGAGGGTTGCAGAGTTTGTAAACTTTCTCTGCCTGTGGGCTGTAACAGACAGAAGAGTAAAGACTACCAGGGTTTTCAGCAGCAGCTTCAATGAATATCATCATCTCCTCTTTTGTCATGCCAAGTCTGGGCTTGAAAAATTTGGGCATTGATTTGTACAGTCCTTGCACCACCACTGATTTATCATTAGGTGGCAAGCCTTGAAACCAGGCTCTCTGTGTTACTTCTGAAAGTGCATCGATTCGGATTTGGCTAAGAACAGAGGACAAATACTGCGAGCGTGATTCTGTGTTGTACTCCAGCCATAACATAGCAGCCTCACGCACTGTCTCCTCCTTTTCCACATTTAAATTGTCACTGCTTAAAATATCTATCAGTAGATCGTGTGACAGTTGCATGAAAGCCTCCTGGTGGTACACAGCTGTGAACTTGTGCTCCACCATTCTTTTAGCACTCTGTTTTAACTCTTCACAGCTGAAGAGATCAGCAAAACTTAATAGACGCACACAATTTTCTGCATTAATTTTTTTGATTAAGTATTCTCTACATCGTTGTAACACATCATCTACCTGTAACGCAAAGAAGAAACACACGAAGTATTACACATACAATCTATGCTTTCATGAAGCACCAGCACATAAAAGTACCTGCATCTGGTGTTGAACTACACAGTTCAGGCCTGGAATACTATACATACACAAAAATACAGCAGTGACTCACTCAGCTGCTTCATACAGATCAAGTACACAACGTGATTATGTCTGCTGGCAAAACTAATTTTCTAAATGTTAGAAGTGCACTGGTTTACTTCCAACCTTCCAAAGGGACTGTCGTGCAAGGAGAGATGGCTACATGAAGCAAATTTGGCAAGCAACTGCTGTCTATACTGAGCAAACTGAACACAAGTATTTTGAAATTACTAAAGAGGAAAGATCTTTAACAAGATAAAGAATAAAACGGTTCAGAGATTAGAAGCTGTTATTTCATCCTCTAAACATTCCTACCTGTAAGAAGCAGGCAGTTTCATAGAGCTGCTCTACCGTACTGTCGCTTATTGCCAGGTTACCCGTGTATGCGTAAGTGATGATGATCTGCAGAGTGGCTGCATCCACATTCCTCAGGTGTACGTGTGTTTGTTTGCTCTCGCTCAGCCCGCTCATGAACATTGCTCTGAGGAGAAACACACATATTAAGACAAGGATCAGCAGTGAGTAATCTTAAATAGTCACCTGTAAGCCTTTGGTGATTACACTCCTAAAGGTGAACAGTCCTTTTGCTGGCCTGTTTACAGGTGTTTAGTATTTACCTTAGGCTAACATCTACTATTTAAGATAAAACAATTGAACAGAACAAAAGTACCATCAGTGCCTTCTGCAGAAATACTTCATATTCATGCAAACTCTTCTGTGTTAATCAGCAGACAGCTCTAATGATTTTGGAGTTTTAATAATGCAATGTAAATCTCCTTCTATGATATGTGGTAAGAGGGAAAAAACATCCTTCAGAAAATACTGTTGAAACATACACAGCTAGATTTTAGATTCTAAAACAAAAGCAGATTTATGTAATGGACTGAGCTAAGTCATATCAAAAAGGATGCTCCTCTGGGAGGAGAAGAAATGGAGCAAAGACTAGCATTGTATGAATTATTTCTTATATACCATTCATCACAACATGCAGTAAACTTCAAATTTGCAGGCGAAAATCAATAACAGAAAAACCTATCAGATCTAGTTTGGAAAAAAAAAAAGAGCAAGTATTTCCATTACATCTTCCTAAAAAAGACTAGAAAGGCAATTTAAAACATGGTTATTGTTTCCTTAATGCTTTACACACCTCTTGCCCATTCTGGTATTTTAATTGTAACACAGTTAAGAACTAACGGGAATCTGGTACTATGTGCCACGTACTTGTCAATTTTCATAAAACAGGGGACATTGGTTTCAGGAGCTTTATATTGATTCAGGTTTGGTATATATGATTGTGTTAAAAATTCAGTTCAGGGCTCTTTATATTTATTTGGGCTTTTTTCTTTAGGAAACCAGACAGGAGAGAAGTTAGAAGGGATCGTGGGTGCACCTTTTAGTCCTGCTTCTGGCTGTGGAGGTGAAGGGGACATGGAGATACACTCCCTAAGCAAAGCCATTCCAGAAAGCGTCTGATACAAAGACAGTATCCCATCCCCATTTCTCTGTCTTCTTCTAAGCTCCTTAACCCAGGGCATCTTGCATTCTAGGGGTGATCACTGACTGAGTATCAACTTGCTGTGCAGTGATTTAAAGGTAAGAAAGACGGTACAAGAGGGTACAGAGACTCCTCTTCACAGAAAGGAAGAGGGAGCTGTTGGAGACTCTGGCTCTTGCTCACACACTGCTGAGCAGCCTGTGCTGGAAGCAGGGCTGCACATCATTCAGACACAAAGATGGAAGGTAAGCTGGCTGCAATCACACACGATGGCTGGATCACACTGAAAGATGCTTTGCTTTTCTTCCCCCTCCTTCAGGGCTATCAATTTTTCATAATAAAGCTAAATTTAGGAAGCTAAGCATCTTTTTGTAAACCAAAGTAGAGAAGAAAAACAGAACATGACAAAACCACAAGTTTGATACTGCTTTTAACCAGTGCCAAAACCTCATTCCATAAATAATAAACAAACACATATGAATAAGAGATTTGACTGCACATTCTGATGCAGCACACTGGGTGGACTCATGACAGCTTTCCAACCTTATGATTAACCACCCACATTAAATCTGGCTACATTTCCAGTGGCTGTTATTTTACAAATTGTTGGAACCATGTCATCTGCACAGGGCCAATGGTAATAATTATTATCTAGTGATCACACAATACTTGTTGCTAGAAATTGGACCAGATTCATCTGAGATGAAAAAATAAACACAAAAGCCAGCAGGGACAAAAAATTCTGTGAAAGTAATAACTCAATCCTTATACAGTTTTCTGCAAAAAAGGAGACAAACTACAGAAAACATCTTCGATGTGTTCTGTATAGTGAGCCTATCTCAGGAAAAGCAAATTTGTAAACCTTCCTGTGATTAAACAGGAAAGAAAAGTTATAATCCCTCCACAATGCATCAGGAAGGTAGAACATGCGTGGATGTCAACCCAACTAGTTTCAAGCTTCAAAATTCCTTCCAGACAGGCAGATTAATTATACTATGTTGCCAACAAAAAATGATTAATCACTGCAGAAAATTCTTGGTGCCTCATCATCCAGGGCTTACTATAAAGGTATTTGCAAAAAGTGGTAGCACTCAACATATCTTATTAATAAAAATGTTTTAAAATACCAAAGCAGGACATTGGGAAAACAACAGCTACTGAACTAAAAATTTTAACCGTATCTTGGAGGGGGCATGAAACAAAAAAAAAGAACCCAAACCACACACAGAAAAACTCCTCTTGCATTGCCACAACACTCAAGCAAGGGAAGAGTTTCTGGCTTTGACGAGCAGAGAAAACCAGATGATTCAGAAAAGAAAGCCATGAACTTGCATAGCAATCCCTACTTTTAGCAGATGCTTCTACTAAGAAACCACAGTTAAACATGACAATGGAATTCCTGCAGCCAAGTCTCAATAATCCCTTGTTATCCTACCTTGGGAAATAAAATCAGATTAAGTATTTTAAAGATTTAGTGTGAAGAATAAGAAATTTACTAATTATTCAGACTCAATTAACTCCCTAAAGAAAATGAACCATCACAAGTGTGATTTTTTTTTCCCCCCACACTTACTGTATAAACTACAATAACTATCTAGAATAAGTCCCAGGATGCTAGAAATTTTATTTTACTCTGTGTGGGAAAGTAAGGATATTTAGGTTTTTACTTACTTCACTGATCTTTAAGTCTCTGTAACACATTGTTAATCAGTTACTATTACACTCAAAACCAGGTACCACAGCACATTGTTAATCAATTACTACAACATTCAAAACCAGGTACCACAGATTTCATAGCATTTGAATACTTACCTGAAATATGAACTGCATGTTGCAAGAACCATCTTATGGCAGGGAAATTCAGTGCCCTCAACAATCAACACTATGTCAGTTAGCAACTGCTGTTCATAAAAGAATTTTAACTGCTCCAGCAAGGATACAGCATACTCTGTATTTATCTGCCTCTCGTCCTGGGTAGACATGACTGTATTCCATTAATATTTCCAGGACCAGAGAGAAAAGTCAAGATCTCTTCACCAAAGAAAGGTCAGTTGAGTGTTTCTGAAGTAGCCCGGAAAGAAATGGCAGGAGGTCTGTAGCCTTCAGAAGTGATACTGATAAAAAGGGCAGTGTTATCTTGAACTGCTGAATCAATGTTTGAGACTTTGACCTCCTATTAGGTCATCATGCTTTGACTTGATGTCCCAGTCTGTTCAGAGACTTTCAAGAGTGTCTGCAGAGCTCCCGTTGAGATCTATGACGCAGCAAATGAATGAACACAAGTGAAGTCTGAGGTAGATTTTGTGGTAACATCTCGTGATCAAGGGCTGCGCTTGACTGACTGAAAGCAGGAAAATAAAATTAATTTACACATTAGCACGTTTTGAAAAACCTTTCATAGTAACCCCTTAGAAGTAATTGTCTAATAAACATTTCTAAATTAGTACTTCATTATTTGCAATAAAACCCTTCTAAGAAAAATATTTAAACAACAAAGGTATCAAAGAGAAATGAAAAGCAGAAGAGTTTGTACATTAATTCTCATATGAGCTCAACTCACAAATTAAAATTATTTATTTTGTCAACACAGCTCCTAAGGCTGGAGAGTTAAAACATTCAGACTTCATTCCTCCTCAAAGAATTACCCAGATTTCCCATTGAGTACATCTGTGAATTTCATTCAACCACTGATAAGATAGCCACTTTTTTTTCGATTTCTACATTAAACGGCAATTTTTCTGCTTCTTTGTTTTTGTCTGCTTAAAGCTTATCAATACCAGGCCACTAAAACTGTAAATGCAGTAATTTCAACATTCCATCACTTTCCAGCTAAACTCTCAACATCATCATCTGCCTGGTTATTTCACCTTTGGCATTCTAGTAGAGATGAAGCAGAACTAGTGCTAAGGATTAAAAAAAACCCAAAAAAAACCAAAAAACCAACAAAATAAAAATACCCTAAAAGTCTATATTTCCAATGTTTATTAAATTCATCTGCTCCATGCAGAAGGGCTTCACCTATTAATATTTCACATTCCCTTTTTTTTCCCTTACAAGTAATTTCCATACAGCCAGGTAAGCTTCACTGCTGCAGACGGGAGAAAAGAAAAACAAGGAAATAATAGAAAGAAAAGGATTCTGGAATAGCAGGGCTTAAAACACCTACAGTGGCTACCAAGGTCTCTTATCTTGTTTGGACATTTCTCCTCCTTTTAAAAATGGGGTCAGGTTTTATTTCATCTTCCACGTGAACACGAAAACCTAATTAAGAATGGGATAGTTGTGACAGTAAAATTACCATCTTAATGGGCACCACAGTACCACAGCTATCAAATGCTTCCAGATTTATTTAATATTGCACTGTTCTGCATTCCAAAACTGAGGAGTAACCAGGACATGTTTGTCTTATGTCTAAGATGTTCCTATCACTACAGTTCATGATGAACAGAGAATGCAGAAACAACTTGTGTGAAACGACATTCCTTAAATTCCACACAAAAACACAAGATTTAGTGTAAGGCGAAGGCTGTAGAAATACCTGCCAGCTGCATCGAACATCTACTATTTCAACACAGCCTTGCCTGTAGTACAATTCAGAAACAGCTGTCTTTCAACATTCACTCACTTGAAACAGATATGCTTAATTAATGCCACTTTAATTACTACTAATTTAGTGTCCCTGATCTTTTTCTTTTTCAGTGATAAACATACACAAACAGGAATCTCAAACTCTTCATTTTCCCGGGTTATTTAACTAGAAAACAGTCCAAATAGTCAAACCCAATGCTCGCTGTTCAAGTGAAAGCAGTTAATTAAGGACAACAGAAAAGACTTTGATACATGAGGGAAGGAGTAGATACTACTGTGTGCTACAATAACAGATACTAGCACATGTCTTGACTGAAGACCTTCAAGTTTCAGGTAACCTCTGAAGTCACTAAACCATAAATACATCGAGGATATAGAGATACTGCTCCATCTAAAGCAATGACCTTCTGCCTCAAGTCACAGCTTCTTTCCACCAAGTTAGTGTGCATCCTGTCTCTGCACCACTGCCCACTCTCCTGGTACTCTGAGAACAGCTCACCATGCAACCCAATCCATTGACAGATTTTGCACTGAACTTTAAACGGCTACACAGAGACACAGACTTCTTAAGTGTGTTAGGCCCACAGAAATAAATAGCTTGTGGTTTTGCTGGTATCCCGAGTCTCTCTACAGCATTGTTTTTCCTGGCTTAGGAGTAAAGTTTCAAGAACAATACAAGCCGGTGGATTAAGCTCTGTTTGGGCAGAGCATCAGTAATACTAAGCTTTAGCAAAAGAACTCACTGATACCCCAACTTCCTTTTCTGATGTAACTGTAAAGAATATAAATATTTCTTCTGAAACAGGAGAAAAAGAAGAAAATTAATATGCACTGGTTCAGTCATTAGGTACCAGAACAAATCAAGGATGCCACGGAGAAATTGATATACACCTGCTAGTAAGATTAAAGACATTTTTGGCAGCTAGCTGCTGACAGTCAATAACTGAAAAAGCAGACCTGTTCAGCAGAAGACAAGTTGAAACTGTGAAATTAATTACTATAAATAACTGGAACATTTGAGTACGACCCTCAGTAACAGAAAAGATCGAGGAGATGACAGGAGTCCTGTTGCGGAACATTTATGCGATGTGGATCACCTTTGAACCGTACTTTTACAAAGCTTTGGTTTACAGGAAACCATCTGTCGTGTACTCCAGGGACGTGCACATGGTAGGAACATGCTACATACACGATTCCCGTTTTCCACATCCATACTGTGTTTTGCTGCCAACAAGAACCATTTGCTAAAAAACAAAGTTTTGTATTTGTCACAAAGTCAGGAGTCACATCCCATTCCCTTGTAATGGAAATAAATACATCAAGGATCTCTGAACTTCTGGTCCAAAATTGCCATAATTTATATTGTCATTTGCCCAAGAGAAGTGAATCTGTTCAAAACATTAGGATAAGTGGTAGGAACATCATTTAATGCCTGGAAAATCACCCAAGATTACCTACCTCTCTCACACCTCTTTGGAGAGTTCAAGACAATTTCAAAGGAGATACTCTCCTCACTTTAGAAGCTGAGAAACTGAGGCATTGAAATAAAAAGCAGCTTGTCCAAAGCCATGTACTTCCAAAGGAGAAAAGCAAGAGGCTTGGCTCTTCCCAGTCCCAACCCAACATTTCTCTCACTGTGCTGTGCCTGGTTGGCATACAATTATTGGATCTGAGATAAATGAAAAACTATGGACTTGAGAAAATGTCTAGAGATGCACTGTCTGCTGTAGTCCCAATAACTATGCAGCAGTGGACATTTCTCATTTATGGATTAAAAGATCTATGGCTGAAGTTAGCTTAATATCCTGAACTGAAATTCTGATAGAATAAAAATAATCCCTGAACACAAGTTCTAGGAATGAGACTTTCCCCTTCAACGATGTCACTGGAGTGACCATTTTGTTCTGGGTAATTTCTTGGAAGCCAGCTATCCAAAACAGGACTGGCAGGTAGCTGCTGGAAGGCCATAGGGTGCTACATTGCAAATGAAACCAAGCAATCACCGGGTGATCCAAGGTACCTCCCTATCAAGCTGGAGAGCAACATTAAGTAACATGTTGATAAGAGGGTTTGTTTTTAAGTAATTATTCCTTTTTGCTTAAGTAATTTTAATGAGGTGGCTTGTTAACACTTGTTCATGTACTTCAAATCTGAATGAGACCATTCAAAAAATTAGTCATCAAATGTTAATGAGTTGTGGGATAGGCTATTAATTGCCTTCCTTGAATCTGTTTATTTTCTGAGGTCAGGCAAAGATTGATAAACAGAGATATATACTGCACTACATACACGGCAGTGTTAGCACTATACTTCGGTGTGTAACATGGAATAGGTATATTGACTATTTCCAATTCAGTAGGGAAAGATATAAGAAATATAGATATAATACTCTTCAACTGGACTTATTAAAAAAGAAAGATTCTTTTTCCCCCAAATTATAAGAAGAGCAAAAGATATATAGGCATCTTTTGTTTTGGGGTTTTTTTAGAGATTCTGATACTCAAAAAAGTCCTTCTGAAAAGCCCATTAATTAGTCTGTCAGATGAGATGCCTAACTTCCCAGAAAATGCTGAGAAACACGTAAAAGACCTATGAAAGCGTCACAGGTTCCCATCTGCATCTTCAGCCATCTAAATAACTTTTGAATTCTAACTTCACTAACTACAATTCACAGTTTAAAAAACACACTTCATCATCCGCATGTCTGGAAGAAAAATTTAAAAACCCCAAACAACTAAAACTTATCTCCCTGGACATTCAATTTATTAATCTAGTTTTAACTAATTTAAAAAAAAACAACTTTAACTACTACTTTTGTGCACTTTTAATCAAATTCCTATTTCCATCCAAGGGTAGCTTCATACAAATCACAAGTAAAAACACGTCTAAAGAAGTGAGTCATTCACTATTTTTAACATAATAAAAGGTCAGATTTTAGACCTGAACAACTCTAAGCCAAACTACACAAGCCTTGGTGTGTGTGGAGATAGCAATCCTCCCAGCTAGCAACATAGTACCCAGCTCAGGCACTTCAATACTTGGTTACTAGGAGGGATATTCTGAGTTACAAACCAAAGTTTCAAACTTATTATACCAGCTAATAGCAAGGGCGAATGTGAGTACTAAAACTGATTAGAATCAATTATGTAAATCAACACACCTAGCCAATAGATCTCAAAGATAGGAAAGAAAGAAAGAAGAAAAAGGAGTTGGAAGCTCTAGATTCTTGAGTAATGTATCAAATTTGCATCCTTGGCAGTGAGAAAGAAATAGGTAATTGATGAAGCAGTTCCAGACTTGGAAGTTTTCCTCTCTTCTAAAGCCATCAAAGGTGTCTTTGATAGCACTGCAGTCCAGAAAACAGAGACATCAAGGAGATTCAAATAAGGCAACAATGTGAAATTTCACTATAAACAAGGACAGATTTAGTCCTACAATGTTATCTTGAAAATGACTACTCACTTGGAAACTACTACTCTTTTCCATACATATTATGCTTGAGAGGCGAGTTACAACTTTGAAGTAGGTGAGTTTTCCGAAACTACACAGAAGCTAGAAACTAGAAGTGTCAGACTCCATGCTAACAACGTTTGGTCACCATGCACTCCTGTTTTTCTGCTCCTAAAGGAAGTTATACACTAAAGGAAATACCTGCTCAGAAAGAAAATTAGCACATGATAAACCAACAGCTTAAATTGGCAACTGGACTTCTACGCTGAGCACATGTAGTTTCCATCCCCAAGGGTGTTTCTCTTTTGTGGGAAGGCTTGATCTGTTTTGGAAAATTAACCTTTGAAAAAAAGTGGGCCATGGATGTCTCCAGTAAGATCCAGCCATGTATCCTGTATATACAAAATGGTTTTTTCTCTGAACTCTAGTACATTATTGAAGCTAGTCTGTTTTATTTAACAGCTTGAATTCCAGTTTAAAAGTATGAGTCATTTTCTTAAATATTCACTATATGACACTTAACTATAAATTCAAGCATTTCTACATTAAGGAATTAATCAGTCATTAACGTGGCTTAATTAATTGTACTTTAGTTCCTGAAAGGTTAAGTCTTATAATGGATATTATACTCATGCATATAAAATTTATTGTCAAAGCGTAACAGTCACTAAACTAAGGAAGGGAAATTTTAGGATTTGCACCAATTCTGGTCTGTTTCATAATCACATGACCACAACAAAAAAGCCTGCTTCAGCAAAGAAAAAAACAACAACAACCATCTGTCTAAAATGTAGTCAAAAATTATTAAATAAGTAGCAACATCTTTTTTTCCTCTTTGGTCTGTTCCTGAGAGATGCTGCTAACACATCTTTGAGCATAAAGGACCCTTTCTACTCAACACACAAAAACAATTAGGAAAAAGGTGTGACACCTATACTCATATCATGAGACGACTTGATGTATGCATCAGAGGACATTAAATACTAAAAATTACCTATTCCTCCAGATACATTTCTGAGAAACGGAACTACATTGAATGTGCATTTTAATAATCTCTTAAATACATCATCTGAACAAAATTCATGTAGCTACAGCCCTAGGTGAGCTCACAACAGCACACGGCCTTTCAGGCTCACTATGATCACACAGTAGATATACACGATGTAGAAGAGCCAAGCCGGGGCTTTGCAATAAAACCTCTAAAAATGCACATGCTAAGTACAGCACAAATCCATTTTTAAATCATAATTAAAAGTTATTTCAAAAGCACCAGGTATTTATCCCGTTCATAGCAGAAATAATGGTAAATGCCAGAAAAATCTTAGGCATGCACTAACTTCAAAGTTATACCATGGGTTTATTTAGTCCAGAAAAGCTTCCTAAGAATTATGTGACTCTTCAAAGCCACATATGACCACAGAAGCCCACCCTCGGTCACTGCAGGTACCCATAGTGTATATATGCTCACAACTAGAGAGATCAGTACGGAACGTAGGGGCAGCTACAAGGAACGGCAATGCCACTACACTGCTGCTCTCCTCCAAGACTTCACGGTGTGTGTCGCTCCGAGCGCTGCCAACACAAACACCGAGGTTTCAGACATCCCCACCTGCTCAGCCCAAGGAGAGCCCCGCTGCCCCCCCATCCCCCATCGCAGCCCCGCGGTCGCAGCCCCCTCCCGCCTGCGGGACGCGGCGATGCGGGACTAGGGGCGAGGAAACACATTTCTCCCCTCTCCCCGATGCTCAGGTGCGCCGTCCCGTCCCTTCACCGCCTTAATCCCTTTCCTGCTTCCCCTAGAAGGAAGGGGGCACCTTCCCGCTCCTCCAGCACCGCCACACTCGGGGCTTAGGGACGATCCCGATGGTCTCTCCGGCTCCTCCCGGGTCTCCCGAGAGCCAGCCCTGCCCGAGGGCGCGGAGACGGCCCCCGCTGCCACCTCCGGCGGTGCCCGGCGGGCCCGGGGCCGCGGCCGCCGGG